>OX421842.1:34128650-34474353 GCA_949127995.1 Suillia variegata
AAGCCAGCGACGATTGATGAACTTCCTACGAATATCGAACGTGAAATTGCAGCAGTATCGGCCGATTTATGCTTGAAAACCGTCGAAAATTGGGTTCAGCGTGTAGACTTCTGCAAGCGTGCCCGTATATATATAGATATATATATATATATATATATATATATATATATATATATATATATATATATATATATATATATATATATATATATATATATATATATATATATATATATATATATATATATATATATATATATATATATATATATATATATATATATATATATATATATATATATATATATATATATATATATATATATATATATATATATATATATATATATATATTTTTATATATATATATATATGTTAAATTAAATTAAAGTTTCAGTTAGATTTAATGTTATTTGTGTTGGATTTCATAAATGCATATGGTAATTACGATCATAAATAATATAATAAATTTTTTTTTTGGTTGTTCAAAACTAATTTCTTTTATATATTTTTTGGTGGAAATACAGAGTTCAGTGGAAGTATTAGCTACAACCTGTCCTCAAAGATTTGTATTTTAAAAATTATTTTGTTTTTGGCTTCCGTATAGTTTTACTTTGCTGTCGAGAAATAAAGATTTATGTGGATAATTAAGCTACTATCTTTCCGCAGCATATGTAGGTTAAATATATATAATGGAATTGTTTAGAATTATAATTTTTCTTGACTGATTTTTTTTGTCAGAAAAATTAACAAACATATCACTTTTTTAAAAAAAAATTTTCCATTGAGTTTCAATAGTACTGACTTGATGTATTTGTTTTAATACAAAATTTAATAACTTAACTAAATTTTGGTGTCGCATTTTTTTATTCTTTTTCGTTTTATTTTATTGAATTTTTTTATTTTAGTTTACTACAATATATCGCCATGAATACCTCACGTACTCCGATACGTCATTGCAATGAACCTCGATCGCAGTGGTTTATTTTGCAGCATTTGCAATAATATTGTAAGCAAATCCTCGTTCTTAGTCAAGACTAGTTGTAGTTACAGTTTTCACAAAACCTGTCTTACAAAATATTTACAATCCAATTATTACTGTCCTGATTGCAATTCTCGTTAATTTCAACTTTAAGTCAACGACTAAGTCAAATTATTAGTACAAATAACGAAGATGGTTTTAGGCGCATTAATTCGCTAAACCCTAATCAACCTCAATCTAATCCAATTGAGCAACAAATAAATAACCCTGCTTTTGTACAACAAAACCCAATTAATTATTTGCCAGCTTTTGAGGATCAAACACTCGATCAATTGCTTGGTATACAGCCCAATAATTTAAATCCCAACATGCAAAATGCTACGCATTCGTTTTTGAACAATTCAAGTGCACAAACTGCCTCAGACTTACACTTTCGTCCATATAAAGTCAGTCACATAATTTATAATTGGAAATTAAAATTTTCCGGAAGTTCCGATTGTTTGTCTGTCGATAGTTTCATTTATCGTGTTGAAGCTCTGACAAATCAAACTTTAGGCGGAAATTACGATCTGTTGTGTTCCAATGCAAGATCTCTCTTTGACGCAAGAGTCAGCGATTGGTTTTGGCGATATCATAAGTCGGTGTCTTTTTCTAAATTTAAATCATTTGTACGTACTGCAGATGGTAAATCACAAAATGTTGTAGGAAGCATAAATACCCAAATCATTTTTCGTGGCATTTCAAAGCATTTAACTATTTATATAAACCCAAGTTTATTCGAAAAATTATTTCTTGGAATAGATTTTTGGCGTTTGTTCAATCTTTTACCTATTGGTTTAATAAGCGAAATAAATTCAACTATATGTTTAAATTCTTCGGAAATGTATCCATTATCCGAAACACAACAAAATGCATTACAAATTGTAATAAATACTTTTCCATCTTTCGCAAACGAAGGCCTTGGTGAAACAAATGTCATTTCACATTCAATTGATGTCGGCGATACTAAGCCAATCAAACAACGACATTTTCCTGTATCTCCGGCGATTGAAAAGTTAATTTATTCTGAAGTCGATCGAATGATTGAGCTTGGTGTAATAGAAAAGTCAGAAAGCGCATGGTCTTCTCCAATTGTACTCGTACGCAAACCTAGCAAAGTGAGATTATGTTTAGATAGTCGCAAAGTTAACGCTGTTACAGGATGCGTATACGCTACCGAATATTGACGGAATTTTAACCGAATTTATAACTAGTTTGGACCTAAAAGATGCTTTTTGGTCAATATTTCTCGATATCGCTTCACGCCATAAAATTGCCTTTACAGTAGCCGGCAGGCCGTTGGACAAAGTCGTACCTGCTCATCAGCGTTCTGAAGTATATATTTATTTAGATGATCTCTTGATTATTTCTGATAGCTTTGAAAAACACATGCATGTCCTTCGTGAGATTGCTATGCATTTGCGAAGCTCGGGCTTGACAATTAATGTACAAAAAAGTAAATTCTGTTTTAAAGAAGTCCGCTATATAGGCCATTTTGTAGGAAATTGAATTATTCGAACAGATCCGGAAAAAGTGTCTGCCATTACTGATTTTCCGACTCCGCGATCTGTTAAGCAACTCAGACGATTTTTAGGTATGTCCGGTTGGTATAGAAAGTTTATTAAAAACTATGCTTCTATTACTACTACGCTAACAGATTTGTTAAAAAAATTCACGTAAATTTACATGGAAGGAAAATGCACAAAACGCTTTTGAAGAATTGAAAACCATTTTAAGCACCGCTCCTGTTTTGCACAGCCGTTTTATATACACTGTGATGCAAGCAAAACCGGAATAGGAAGTGTATTGGTTCAAATAAATGAAGAGGGTGAATAGATTTCTATTGCATTTATGTCTAAGAAACTCAATCAAGCCCAACGCAATTATTCTGTAACCGAACAAGAGTGTTTAGCAGCAATGCTAAGCATAAAAAAATTTTGCCCTTATGTGGAAGGACATGAGTTTACTGTGATCACAGATCATGCGTCGTTAAAGTGGCTCATGTCCCAAACAGATTTAAATTCGCGGTTAGCTCGATGGACTTTGAAGCTTCAAGGTAAATAAATTTCCTGACCTTAAAGTATTGGATGGTTATTTATATAGACAAACCGAGCATGCAAGTGGGGACAACTTTATGATGATCTCGCTTGGAAATTATGGATTCCGAAAAATATGGTGAATGAGGTTTTACAAAAATCTCATGATAGCCATTTATCTGCTCATGGTGATATGACCAAAACAATCGAGCATATTCGACGTTACTACTTTTGGCCTGGCTTAGTTTCAGATGCTAAAAATTATATTAATAATTGTGAAATATGTATATGTACGAAACACCCTAATTATGTGTTACGCCCACCAATGGGTACAACTTCCGAAACAGCGATTTTTCCAAAAACTTTATTTAGATTTTCTTTATCCGTATCTGAGATCCCGTTCCGGCCGTATTGGGATATTTATTGTTCTTGACCATTTTTCAAAATATCCTGTGACGATACAAAATTTAAGACATATTTTTGTAGTCACAAATTCCTAAATAACTTAATCTGACTGAACGGCGTTAAAACTAACTGAGTAGCAAACGTCAAAACATCAGTCAGTTGGTCTTCGACAGTCATCGCGTACGGACGTGTGCGCATCATCGCTTCTTCTTGTTGGCTCCCAATAGCCACAACTGAAGACACTCGGTCAGTTGGTCTTCGACAGTCATCGCGTACGGACGTGTGCGCATCATCGCTTCTTCTTGTTGGCTCCCAATAGCCACAACTGAAGACACTCGGTCAGTTGGTCTTCGACAGTCATCGCGTACGGACGTGTGCGCATCATCGCTTCTTCTTGTTGGCTCCCAATAGCCACAACTGAAGGCACTCAGTCAGTTGGTCTTCGACAGTCATCGCGTACGAACGTGTGCGCATCATCGCTTCTTCTTGTTGGCTCCCAATAGCCACAACTGAAGACACTCAGTCAGTTGGTCTTCGACAGTCATCGCGTACGGACGTGTGCGCATCATCGCTTCTTCTTGTTGGCTCCCAATAGCCACAACTGAAGACACTCGGTCAGTTGGTCTTCGACAGTCATCGCGTACGGACGTGTGCGCATCATCGCTTCTTCTTGTTGGCTCCCAATAGCCACAACTGAAGGCACTCAGTCAGTTGGTCTTCGACAGTCATCGCGTACGGACGTGTGCGCATCATCGCTTCTTCTTGTTGGCTCCCAATAGCCACAACTGAAGACACTCGGTCAGTTGGTCTTCGACAGTCATCGCGTACGGACGTGTGCGCATCGTCGCTTCTTCTTGTTGGCTCCCAATAGCCACAACTGAAGACACTCAGTCAGTTGGTCTTCGACAGTCATCGCGTACGGACGTGTGCGCATCATCGCTTCTTCTTGTTGGCTACCAATAGCCACAACTGAAGACACTCGGTCAGTTGGTCTCCGACAGTCATCGCGTACGGACGTGTGCGCATCATCGCTTCTTCTTGTTGGCTCCCAATAGCCACAACTGAAGGCACTCAGTCAGTTGGTCTTCGACAGTCATCGCGTACGGACGTGTGCGCATCATCGCTTCTTCTTGTTGGCTCCCAATAGCCACAACTGAAGACACTCAGTCAGTTGGTCTTCGACAGTCATCGCGTACGGACGTGTGCGCATCATCGCTTCTTCTTGTTGGCTGCCAATAGCCACAACTGAAGACACTCAGTCAGTTGGTCTTCGACAGTCATCGCTTACGGACGTGTGCGCATCATCGCTTCTTCTTGTTGGCTACCAATAGCCACAACTGAAGACATTCAGTCAGTTGATCTTCGACAGTCATCGCGTACGGACGTGTGCGCATCATCGGCTTTATTAGTTAAACATCAAGAACCACAGCAGTAAGCAACCCCCATAGTAAGCTCTGAAGTCATTCAATGGTAAGCAGTCAACGTGAAAGGACATAATCAACCATCTTCCGAACATTTACCCAGAGAAGTACAAGTAAAGAGTAAGACACAACCAACCTATATTTTATTTTATCAGCATTCGCTTCTTCGGTGGCTAGAGTGGTATTGTTCTTCAGTATTAATCTTTTGTTTCAGTTGGGCCGCGTAATTAGAGTGGAGATGAGGTTCTCTACTAGATTAAAGATTATTAGATTAAAGATTATTAGAGCGGAGATCGGTTTAAGGTTCTCTGCTGGTTAGAAGATTATTAGAGTGGAGATCGGTTTAAGGTTCTCTGCTAGATTTAAGATTGTTAGAGCGGAGATCGGTTTAAGGTTCTCTGCTGGTTAGAAGATTATTAGAGTGGAGATCGGTATAAGGTTCTCTGCTAGATGTAAGATTATTAGAGCGGAGATCGGTTTAAGGTTCTCTGCTGGTTAGAAGATTATTAGAGTGGAGATCGGTTTAAGGTTCTCTGCTAGATTTAAGATTATTAGAGCGGAGATCGGTTTAAGGTTCTCTGCTGGTTAGAAGATTATTAGAGTGGAGATCGGTTTAAGGTTCTCTGCTAGATTTAAGATTATTAGAGCGGAGATCGGTTTAAGGTTCTCTGCTGGTTAGCAGATTATTAGAGTGGAGATCGGTTTTAGGTTCTCTGCTAGATGTAAGATTATTAGAGCGGAGATCGGTTTAAGGTTCTCTGCTGGTTAGAAGATTATTAGAGTGGAGATCGGTTTAAGGTTCTCTGCTAGATTTAAGATTATTAGAGCGGAGATCGGTTTAAGGTTCTCTGCTGGTTAGAAGATTATTAGAGTGGAGATCGGTTTAAGGTTCTCTGCTAGATTTAAGATTATTAGAGCGGAGAACGGTTTAAGGTTCTCTGCTGGTTAGAAGATTATTAGAGTGGAGATCGGTTTAAGGTTCTCTGCTAGATTTAAGATTATTAGAGCGGAGATCGGTTTAAGGTTCTCTGCTGGTTAGAAGATTATTAGAGTGGAGATCGGTTTAAGGTTCTCTGCTAGATTAATGATTATTAGAGCGGAGATAGGTTTAAGGTTCTCTGCTGGTTAGAAGATTATTAGAGTGGAGATCGGTTTAAGGTTCTCTGCTAGATTTAAGATTATTAGAGCGGAGATCGGTCTAAGGTTCTCTGCTGGTTAGAAGATTATTAGAGTGGAGATCGGTTTAAGGTTCTCTGCTAGATTTAAGATTATTAGAGCGGAGATCGGTTTAAGGTTCTCTGCTGGTTAGCAGATTATTAGAGTGGAGATCGGTTTTAGGTTCTCTGCTAGATGTAAGATTATTAGAGCGGAGATCGGTTTAAGGTTCTCTGCTGGTTAGAAGATTATTAGAGTGGAGATCGGTTTAAGGTTCTCTGCTAGATTTAAGATTATTAGAGCGGAGATCGGTCTAAGGTTCTCTGCTGGTTAGAAGATTATTAGAGTGGAGATCGGTTTAAGGTTCTCTGCTAGATTTAAGATTATTAGAGCGGAGATCGGTTTAAGGTTCTCTGCTGGTTAGCAGATTATTAGAGTGGAGATCGGTTTTAGGTTCTCTGCTAGATTTAAGATTATTAGAGCGGAGATCGGTTTAAGGTTCTCTGCTGGTTAGAAGATTATTAGAGTGGAGATCGGTTTAAGGTTCTCTGCTAGATTTAAGATTATTAGAGCGGAGAACGGTTTAAGGTTCTCTGCTGGATAGGAGATCACTTTAAGTTTCAATAATGTATTTTGATATATTCCATAGGTTCATTAGAGAACAATGCCTCGTTGTATGGCCCAATAGCAATGTTTGAAAGTCGTGTCGCATAAACACATCCTTGGCACCACACGCACACAGTTGTGTGCGTGGACACACACACGCATATTTGAGACATGCACAGCTCTGTGACCAAAAGAGACACATAATACGAGGCAAGAGCGAGATACCAAACCGTGAAGAAGAATAAAAGAAGCAGTTATCCAACGAGAGAAGACTACGTTAAGTTATTAAACTACAGTGTAGACACAAACATTCATATATATAAAACTTTGTAAACTTATGTTAAAGTCCAATAAATGGATATAAAATCAGATTGTGTATATAAATTTTCTGTAATGACCCCCGGATACCCCGCTGAGTCTACCTCAGCCTTTGAATCATTACAGATGGCGCCCGAGCAGGGACTAAATTTTCACAGAAGAGGAGTTACGAAACACGACAAATCAAATGGACAACAGCCGCAGAAGAGCTCACAACGCAACAATGAATAACGAAAAGAAGCCAGAAATATACCACGACGAGGGGTCCCAACCCGAAAGCGTACAGTCAGATGACAGCGGACGGATTTACGACGCGTTCGCTCGACGAAGTTCTGACTCTTACGACAGCACTGATAGTGGAGGTGACACAGGATTGATACAAGGGATATCGAGAGGACTTCTCGAAGCTTGGCCACTATTACTTGAACCACCAACGGAAACAGACGATTCAACAGTCGAGTCAGATGACGCGGTACAAGAAACTAGTACCTCGCGAAGAACATCAGAAGAACAGGGTATCAAAATACCAATGCAAACCGCACCACGACGGCGAGTAAACAAAATAAGAATGACATATACAACCACCCCTACTAAAAAACAAAGAAAATACAAGTTGCCACGTATATAAAAAAAAAAAAATAAAAATAAAATTTTAATTACCAGACGTATCCAGCTAAGCTTCACTCGTTGAAAGGAGATCGAAGTGACCACATCGCAACATTCGCGATCAGCATATAAATTACCAGACGTATCCAGCTAAGCTTCACTCGTTGAAAGGAGATCGAAGTGACCACATCGCAACATCCGCGATTAGCATATAAATTACCAGACGTATCCAGCTAAGCTTCACTCGTTGAAAGGAGATCGAAGTGACCACATCGCAACATCCGCGATCAGCATATAAATTACCAGACGTATCCAGCTAAGCTTCACTCGTTGAAAGGAGATCGAAGTGACCACATCGCAACATCCGCGATCAGCATATAAATTAACAGACGTATCCAGCTAAGCTTCACTCGTTGAAAGGAGATCGAAGTGACCACATCGCAACATCCGCGATCAGGATATAAATTACCAGACGTATCCAGCTAAGCTTCACTCGTTGAAAGGAGATCGAAGTGACCACATCGCAAAATCCGCGATCAGCATATAAATTACCAGACGCATCCAGCTAAGCTTCACTCGTTGAAAGGAGATCGAAGTGACCACATCGCAACATCCGCGATCAGCATATAAACTACCAGACGCATCCAGCTAAGCTTCACTCGTTGAAAGGAGATCGAAGTGACCACATCGCAACATCCGCGATCAGACGTATAAGAAGATAATATTGCAAAATGGTTAGCACATCATGGATCTACGTGTTAAACAAAGAGAAGCTCGTTGCCTACATGGAAGAATTCGGGCTCATAACTTCAGGAGATGCGAACGAGCTTAGAAAACGACTGGCAGCTTTTGTTAAAGACCCAACAAGAACAGAAAAGGAGACAGACCGATTAGAAGAGCTAGAGTTATTACATGTGGTGGTAAGACCGAAAGCACATCTAGAAGTACAAATTCCGACATCACTCGGCAATTCCCTTCCATCATTACTGGAACCATTACAGGGCAGAACTGAAAAATCCACTGGAAGAATCTCTGAAACCACCAGACAAGACACAAAAATAAAACAAAATTTAATTAGTTTTGGAGAAACGAAGGTCCTCTCAAATGATATAAACCACCCAGAGACGCAAAACGATTGCAGGACCCCTAATGGCAACCTACATTCTTCAGTGATGGAAAAAGTAAGGAAATGGTCGACAAAATTCGATGGAATAAAGGAGCCATTGGATTTTTAGAACGCATAGAAGAACTTGCAGACACTTATGGTATTTCGAGAAATTTACTCCCAAAAACCATGCCAGAACTGTTAAAAGATCGAGCACTAAGATGGTACCGCAACAACAACCGAACATGGGCAACATGGTGTACCTTCAAAAAAGACTTCTGTCAGTTCTTCCTACATGGGAGCTATTTTGAAAAACTCGAGGATGACATCCGCCAACGGTACCAGAGAGACAAAGAGGGATTTAAAAACTATGTAATAGCCCTACAAGACATGATGCGGCATGCTAACTACAGTGAAGCAGATAAATTAGAGAGGATATACCGGAATTGCCAGTCAGGATACAAACTCTACATCAAGCGTCAAGATTTCAGAACAATGGAGGATCTACTGATCTTGGCTGACAAATACGAGCAGCTCCATTTTCCAGTGGAGGATCACAGAATCACAAAATCCAGACCCCGGGACGAACGGCACCGAATGATCGAATTAGGAACAGATAATAATTACAATCCTCGGAGCAGGTGTCATCGGTGTAGACAAGATGGCCATTTCGCCAATAATTGCCGAAACAAAAAATAATGTTTTGTTGGGATTGCGGAAAGTGCGGTCTACTGACCATCGAATGCTGCCGGAAACCCTCATTGGGAAACGAACGAAGGTTCCGCTCAGATAGAGAGTCATCAAAACACACCTCCGTTACCCATTAAAACCGCTATGTCATGATGGGTCGCGATCTACGCTATGTTCATAATTGGCGAAGATCTGGTGAAGGCGACCATCAATACAGTTGCAACAAAAAGCTTCATCAATGAAAAGTATTCTCGAAACTTAACACGGGACTCTCAGAATAATAACAACGACAGAAAAACATGAAAAATGCCACGGGGGCACGAAACCCAAGAAAACATAAAAAAATGCAACGGGGGCACTAAACCCAAGAAAGCACGAAAAATGCCAAGGGGGCACGAAACCCAGGAAAACACGAAAAATGCCACGGGGGCACGAAACCCAGGAAAACATGGGAAATACCACGGGGGCACAAAACCCAAGAAAACACGAAAAATGCCACGGGGGCACGAAGCCCAAGAAAACATGCAAAATGCCACGGGGGCACGAAACCCAAGAAAACATAAAAAAATGCCACGGGGGCACAAAACCCAAGAAAACACGAAATATGCCACGGGGGCACGAAACTCAGGAAAACACGAAATATGCCACGGGGGCACGACACCCTGGAAAACACAAAAAAAAAAAAAACGGGGTCACGAACCCCAACAATTTATGAAAATTGCTTCTTTCCCGGAAGTAAGGAGGGAATGTAACGATACAAAATTTAAGACATATTTTTGTAGTCACAAATTCCTAAATAACTTAATCTGACTGAACGGCGTTAAAACTAACTGAGTAGCAAACGTCAAAACATCAGTCAGTTGGTCTTCGACAGTCATCGCGTACGGACGTGTGCGCATCATCGCTTCTTCTTGTTGGCTCCCAATAGCCACAACTGAAGACACTCGGTCAGTTGGTCTTCGACAGTCATCGCGTACGGACGTGTGCGCATCATCGCTTCTTCTTGTTGGCTCCCAATAGCCACAACTGAAGACACTCGGTCAGTTGGTCTTCGACAGTCATCGCGTACGGACGTGTGCGCATCATCGCTTCTTCTTGTTGGCTCCCAATAGCCACAACTGAAGGCACTCAGTCAGTTGGTCTTCGACAGTCATCGCGTACGGACGTGTGCGCATCATCGCTTCTTCTTGTTGGCTCCCAATAGCCACAACTGAAGACACTCGGTCAGTTGGTCTTCGACAGTCATCGCGTACGGACGTGTGCGCATCGTCGCTTCTTCTTGTTGGCTCCCAATAGCCACAACTGAAGACACTCAGTCAGTTGGTCTTCGACAGTCATCGCGTACGGACGTGTGCGCATCATCGCTTCTTCTTGTTGGCTACCAATAGCCACAACTGAAGACACTCGGTCAGTTGGTCTCCGACAGTCATCGCGTACGGACGTGTGCGCATCATCGCTTCTTCTTGTTGGCTCCCAATAGCCACAACTGAAGGCACTCAGTCAGTTGGTCTTCGACAGTCATCGCGTACGGACGTGTGCGCATCATCGCTTCTTCTTGTTGGCTCCCAATAGCCACAACTGAAGACACTCGGTCAGTTGGTCTTCGACAGTCATCGCGTACGGACGTGTGCGCATCATCGCTTCTTCTTGTTGGCTCCCAATAGCCACAACTGAAGACACTCAGTCAGTTGGTCTTCGACAGTCATCGCGTACGGACGTGTGCGCATCATCGCTTCTTCTTGTTGGCTGCCAATAGCCACAACTGAAGACACTCAGTCAGTTGGTCTTCGACAGTCATCGCTTACGGACGTGTGCGCATCATCGCTTCTTCTTGTTGGCTACCAATAGCCACAACTGAAGACATTCAGTCAGTTGATCTTCGACAGTCATCGCGTACGGACGTGTGCGCATCATCGGCTTTATTAGTTAAACATCAAGAACCACAGCAGTAAGCAACCCCCATAGTAAGCTCTGAAGTCATTCAATGGTAAGCAGTCAACGTGAAAGGACATAATCAACCATCTTCCGAACATTTACCCAGAGAAGTACAAGTAAAGAGTAAGACACAACCAACCTATATTTTATTTTATCAGCATTCGCTTCTTCGGTGGCTAGAGTGGTATTGTTCTTCAGTATTAATCTTTTGTTTCAGTTGGGCCGCGTAATTAGAGTGGAGATGAGGTTCTCTACTAGATTAAAGATTATTAGATTAAAGATTATTAGAGCGGAGATCGGTTTAAGGTTCTCTGCTGGTTAGAAGATTATTAGAGTGGAGATCGGTTTAAGGTTCTCTGCTAGATTTAAGATTGTTAGAGCGGAGATCGGTTTAAGGTTCTCTGCTGGTTAGAAGATTATTAGAGTGGAGATCGGTATAAGGTTCTCTGCTAGATGTAAGATTATTAGAGCGGAGATCGGTTTAAGGTTCTCTGCTGGTTAGAAGATTATTAGAGTGGAGATCGGTTTAAGGTTCTCTGCTAGATTTAAGATTATTAGAGTGGAGATCGGTTTAAGGTTCTCTGCTGGTTAGAAGATTATTAGAGTGGAGATCGGTTTAAGGTTCTCTGCTAGATTTAAGATTATTAGAGCGGAGAACGGTTTAAGGTTCTCTGCTGGTTAGAAGATTATTAGAGTGGAGATCGGTTTAAGGTTCTCTGCTAGATTTAAGATTATTAGAGCGGAGATCGGTTTAAGGTTCTCTGCTGGTTAGAAGATTATTAGAGTGGAGATCGGTTTAAGGTTCTCTGCTAGATTAATGATTATTAGAGCGGAGATAGGTTTAAGGTTCTCTGCTGGTTAGAAGATTATTAGAGTGGAGATCGGTTTAAGGTTCTCTGCTAGATTTAAGATTATTAGAGCGGAGATCGGTCTAAGGTTCTCTGCTGGTTAGAAGATTATTAGAGTGGAGATCGGTTTAAGGTTCTCTGCTAGATTTAAGATTATTAGAGCGGAGATCGGTTTAAGGTTCTCTGCTGGTTAGCAGATTATTAGAGTGGAGATCGGTTTTAGGTTCTCTGCTAGATGTAAGATTATTAGAGCGGAGATCGGTTTAAGGTTCTCTGCTGGTTAGAAGATTATTAGAGTGGAGATCGGTTTAAGGTTCTCTGCTAGATTTAAGATTATTAGAGCGGAGATCGGTTTAAGGTTCTCTGCTGGTTAGAAGATTATTAGAGTGGAGATCGGTTTAAGGTTCTCTGCTAGATTTAAGATTATTAGAGCGGAGATCGGTTTAAGGTTCTCTGCTGGTTAGAAGATTATTAGAGTGGAGATCGGTTTAAGGTTCTCTGCTAGATTTAAGATTATTAGAGCGGAGATCGGTTTAAGGTTCTCTGCTGGTTAGAAGATTATTAGAGTGGAGATCGGTTTAAGGTTCTCTGCTAGATTTAAGATTATTAGAGCGGAGATCGGTTTAAGGTTCTCTGCTGGTTAGAAGATTATTAGAGTGGAGATCGGTTTAAGGTTCTCTGCTAGATTTAAGATTATTAGAGCGGAGATCCGTTTAAGGTTCTCTGCTGGTTAGAAGATTATTAGAGTGGAGATCGGTTTAAGGTTCTCTGCTAGATTTAAGATTATTAGAGCGGAGATCGGTTTAAGGTTCTCTGCTGGTTAGAAGATTATTAGAGTGGAGATCGGTTTAAGGTTCTCTGCTAGATTTAAGATTATTAGAGCGGAGATCGGTTTAAGGTTCTCTGCTGGTTAGAAGATTATTAGAGTGGAGATCGGTTTAAGGTTCTCTGCTAGATTTAAGATTATTAGAGCGGAGATCGGTTTAAGGTTCTCTGCTGGTTAGAAGATTATTAGAGTGGAGATCGGTTTAAGGTTCTCTGCTAGATTTAAGATTATTAGAGCGGAGATCGGTTTAAGGTTCTCTGCTGGTTAGAAGATTATTAGAGTGGAGATCGGTTTAAGGTTCTCTGCTAGATTTAAGATTATTAGAGTGGAGATCGGTTTAAGGTTCTCTGCTAGATTTAAGATTATTAGAGCGGAGATCGGTTTAAGGTTCTCTGCTGGTTAGAAGATTATTAGAGTGGAGATCGGTTTAAGGTTCTCTGCTAGATTTAAGATTATTAGAGCTGAGATCGGTTTAAGGTTCTCTGCTGGTTAGAAGATTATTAGAGTGGAGATCGGTTTAAGGTTCTCTGCTAGATTTAAGATTATTAGAGCGGAGATCGGTTTAAGGTTCTCTGCTGGTTAGCAGATTATTAGAGTGGAGATCGGTTTAAGGTTCTCTGCTAGATTTAAGAATATTAGAGCGGAGATCGGTTTAAGGTTCTCTGCTGGTTAGAAGATTATTAGAGTGGAGATCGGTTTAAGGATCTCTGCTAGATTTAAGATTATGATTATTATTAAGGTTCTCTGCTGGATAGGAGATCACTTTAAGTTTCAATAATGTATTTTGATATATTCCATAGATTCATTAGAGAACAATGCCTCGTTGTATGGCCCAATAGCAATGTTTGAAAGTCGTGTCGTACAAACACATCCTTGGCACCTTGGACACACACACGCACACAGTTGTGTGCGTGGACACACACACGCACGTTCATAAAATCAAGAGTAAGGCGAAAATTAGGAAATTCTTACTATGTATTGGAAGACTTATCTGGAAAACTTGTAGGAACTTATCACTCTAATGACATCCGCCAATGAGTTGTTTTGCTACAAGAGGAATCAGCTTTTGAGTGTTAACACCCCCAAATTCTGATTTTGGCGTGGGGGAAATGTTTAGGCGCTTTTAGCAAAAGTACCTAAACGTATGCTTTTAAAGTTTAATTTAAATTAACTACGTCCCTTACATCTGTTAACGCGATATAGTGCCCTCTACTTGCCAAAATCTTACAAACTTGTCACCTACTTAACCGCTGTACTTAATCACCAACGAATTTACATTTTTGTATTTCGCTATCCAACATTTCATTTTCTGGAAAACTTGCGCTAGTTTTTAAATTTTTGCTCATTTCACCCAACTGAACCTTCTTGGTTACAAAAATAAAATCCTACAGTCTTTTCTGATCGAGTCGTCCAAGGAGGAGTTCAGTGATACAAAACCAGAAGTGTTAATAATTTCAATTTAATCTGCCAAGTTTTTTTTATTTAACTCGAAATAAATTTTCTTAGTTATTTCTTTTTTTTCAAATTAAATTTGCATAATATTTTAAATTAATGTAAGTGAAAAATTTTCCTTTTAAATATCTTGCATTTATTTTAGAATTTAAAACCAAATTTCTTCGCTTTTGGTAACTTCAACTTTAATATCTGGCGAAAAATTTTAATTTCATTTTTGCTGAATTTCTCAAGATTTAAAAAAAGTAAGTATTGTTAATGTAATTTAAATAAATTTTAGTTCAAATTGGCAATTTAATAATTTCCCGACAACGACGACGGCATTTCAGCTTAAGAATTGGTTTTTATTTAATATTCTCTCAGAGAGCAAACTCCTGAAAAGGGTAAACAAAAGTCAACTTCCTTTTTTATTATTTTAATTAGATAGGATAATTTTTTTTATTCAGATTTGGCACCTTATCTTGGACTTGATTAGCGTCAAAGCCAATTGAGCAAACTTTGGGTTCGGTAAGCGGCAAGTAAAACAATACACCAATAAAATTTGACTTAGCGCTCTCTTGACGAAACGTTAAACTCGGTCAAGCAGCCTCCAGTACAGCGAGTTAAGTGGCATGTCAAGGCGTCTGCCATGCGGAGGGAATATGTGTTAAACATGTGAACTCATCAAATAATAAAAAAAACTCATCAAAATGAAATGAAAAGTGATTTGTCCCTGAAAAAAATAAAGAATTTTGTGAAATATAAGTGAAATCACACAAAAAAATAATATTTTTCAAACATTTACAATTACAAAAAAACCAACTCGAAAAAAATGCGATTTTTAGTATATTGTGAAAAAATAAATTTTTCTAAGAAAAACATAAATTCCCCCTTTAAATTTATAAAAATATGAAAATTAAAATGTTTTAAATTCATTGTCATATATATCCAAATGTATGCAAAAAATTTGGCCGACCGCCAAACGCGCGTAGCTTATGCCCAAGCTATCCTCAATCTCGACACCGAAGTGGACGATTTTTCGACAAAAATCATAATGAGCGATGAGGCTCATTTTCACCTCAGTGGGTAGTAGTAGTATAAGTGGCGAGAAAACTAGTGGAACTCCACCAGTACAAGTAGCATAATTAATGCCGTTTTGTTACCACGATCTCCTGAAGGGACGGGGAGGGATCAATGCTGGAGCCATCCTGAATTGTTTAGGAATTTTAAAATGTTCATTAGTGGATCAGATAAGACTTCTAATGAGGTTGAAAAGGAGTGGAGTGTACGAAGCCTGACTCTTGCTAAAGTTGGACAATCGCAGATGAAGTGACTCAGTGTCTCTTGTTCACTGGTGTTTTTGCAGCTACGACAGTGGACATTATAGGGAATTCCCAATCTGCGGGCATGTTCACCAATAGGCCAGTGTCCAGTGAAGATATATGTGATCCGCGTGATGTCTCGACGCCTCAAGTTAATGAGTTCAAGGGATCTTGAAAAGTTGTAATTCGGCCAAGTTTTTTTGGATACAACGCATCCTGCGGTGTTTTTCCATATAGACTTGGCTTTATTGAGAAAGAAATTGCAGATTTCAGATTTAACCTTGCCTATAAGTACCGGAACCGGAACAGCCAGATCCAGCGCCGATGCAGAGCCCTTCCTGGCCAGGTCATCGGCCACTTCATTTCCTACTATGCTCCTATGTCCTGGAACCCAGATAAGGTTTATTCTATGCCTGTGACCGAGAAGATCTAGTTCATTCCTGCCTTGAAGAACTAATTTTGATGTTATAACATTAGAGGACAATGCTTTAATAGCTGCCTGACTGTCAGAGAATATGGTTATGTTCTTTTTACGAGTTAGTTTGCTACTAATAATGCTACAAGCTTCTTAGATAGCTATCAATTCAGCTTGAAACACACTGGCCTCATCAGGAAGTCTAAGAGATCTAGAGATACCAAGGTGTTTACAGAAAACACCTGCGCCCACTCCACAACTCATCTTGGAGCCATCCGTAAAAATGGCAACGCCGAATTTGTCGATTACACTATTAGATGACCATTCTTCTCTGGATGGAAATCTGAGTAAAAAGTTCTTGTTAAGAACTATTTTCGGTCGTTTCAGGTACTACCTCTTTAGGTAGTGTACCTAAAATTCTGCTGTGGCCATATGTCCTAGCTTGCCATGACCCTACTTCTTTGAGTCTTGCTGCAGTGCATGCGGCTACAAATTTAATGTGAAGATCAATGTGAAGAAGATGCACAAGTACATTTAGCGCATCTGAGGGACTGGATCTCTGAGCCCCAGCTATGCCAATGCATGCGGATCGTTGTACTCTTCCTAATTTAACTATATTATAATTTTTACTAAGCGCTGGCCACCAAACGTGAGCTCCGTAGGTTAGAATCGGTCGAACTACAGCCCTGTACATCCAGAGTACCATCTTTGGCTGGAGACCCCAACGTTTGCCAAACATTTTATTGCATGTATAAAAAGCAATGCAGGCTTTTTTAACTCGCAGTATAATATTATTTTTCCAATTTAGCTTTGTATCAAGAAGAACACCGAGATACTTGGCTTCAGTGGAGAGAGTAAGTGCTTGTCCGTTTAGAACTGGTAAGTTGAATTTAGGTATCTTGGTTTTAGTGGTGAATAGTAGTAATTCTGTTTTCACTGGGTTCACTGATAAGCCGCACCTAGCGGCCCATGAGCTTAGTGTTCTCAGCGCCCTGCCCATGATTTCACTAAGGACGGACGGAAACAGACCTGATACTAGGATCACAACGTCGTCGGCATACGCAACTGCTTTAATACCGGATTTTTCGAGAGATTTTAACATATCATCCATAACAACCAACCACAGGAGTGTTGAGAGAACCCCTCCCTGGGGGGTACCTTTGTTGACTGATTTAGTGATATTACAATTGCCCAAATTCGCCTGTATCACCCGAGACTGCAACATGGACATAATCCAGTATACAATTCCCGCATCTACTTAATGCTCTATCAGAGAATTTTTAATGGCTTCAGAGCTAACATTGTTAAAAGCGCCTTTAATGTCCAGAAAGGCTCCTAAAGTATACTGTTTAGAGTTAATAGACCTTTCGATTACCCGGATTACCTCATGTAGTGCCGTATCAGTGGATCTACCTTTGAGGTAAGCATGCTGGGAATTCGAAAACCCTCCATCTGAGAGTGAAAGTCTAATATGATAGACGATGATTCTTTCTAATGTTTTAAGTACGAAAGAGGACAGGCTGATGGGTCTAAAGTCCTTTGCAGACTCATGTCCACGCCTACCAACCTTAGGAATAAAGACCACTCTAACGTTCCTCCAACTTGAGGGAATATAGCTGAGAGTGATACTTTGTTTGAAAAGTTGCTCCAGCCATGGGACCACTGTGTCTCTGAGGTTCCATAGCATGACCATAGTATACCATCCGGGCCTGGAGATTTAAAAGGAGAGAAACTCTTGACAGCCCATATAATACGTTCCTTAGTGATGAGAGAGTCAGCTAAAACAGAGAAATTGCCGCGCTGTGCATCTTCTGGAGTAGGTAGATTCATCTCATCATCACCGCTTGGAAAGTGGTTATCCATAAGAGCAGTCAATGATTCATTGGGAGATTCAGCCCAAGACCCGTCCATCTTTTTGATAAAGGATGGGCACGAGTGTTCTTTGGACAGGATTTTACTAAGTCTGGCAGAGTCTTTGACAGTCTCGAAAGATTCACAAAAATTTGACCAAGAGCTAGCTTTCGTCGATCTGATCGCCTTTTTGTAGGTTTTAAGACACTCTCCGTAGGAGTGAAAGGAATTTTGTATATACGCCTCGTTGAACTCCTTTCTGACAAGCTTCCTAAGGCCTGTCAAGTCATTGTTCCACCATGACGGGAATTTACTCTTACTGCGAGTGATAGGGCATGAGTTCATGAAAGCCGAACTAAAAGCTTTCTCGAATTTTCCTGCTCTATCATCTAGTTCAGAAGGGGATGAAGAAATGGGTGAATACCTGCCTAAAGAGGAGTTCACGGAATTGCGGAATTTTTCCCAGTTAATCCTTCTTGGATTCCTATAAATAGGTGGGGCATCAACTTTGAGATCAAGACTGAAAAGTATCCTGGCATGATCAGAAAAGGATAGCTGACTAGATACTCTCCAGCCTTCTACTTTGATCTCGGCATTGAGATTGGTAAGAGTGATATCGAGAACTTCCTCCCATCCTATGAAATCATCCGTACTCGGAAAGATAAAGGTGGGAGAATTTCCCCGGTTACATATGTCTAATTTAGTTTGTGTAATACAATCAAAAAGTGACTCACCTCTGTCATTTATTTCACTGCTACCCCAAAGCGTATGTCTGGCATTGGCGTCGCAACCTAAAATTAAGGTTTCATCCCTGCACAGGCTTTGGCCAAGCCTACTCACTTCGTCTGGTGGAGCAGGCAGATCATGCGCCATGTACGTGGATGCGACCACTAGTTTTTTGCCGCCGTCTAGTTCGATCCTGACAACTGTCAGATCAGCGGAACTGGAACTGCTGCAAAGAAATGCTTTAATGTGTTTTTTAATAATAATACAAGATCTAGGTTTACCTGCATCTTTCTTGTAGTATAGTAGATAGTTGCTATCCGTGAAACCCTTGATGCTGCTACTGTTCACCCAGGGCTCTTGGATAATGCCGATGTCTATGCCTCCCTCCCTGAGGAAGACAATCAGATTCTCTGTAGCACATTTCGAGTGCTGCAGATTAATCTGCACGACATTCAGCATCAGGATGTTGTGGCATTCTTGACGATGCTAAGCTCATCGAGAAGCTTGCTCGCATCGCCAATCTCGTCCGGGTCGTCCGTACTGCCTTGGAAAATTTTAAGTTTCGCATGCCTGACGCCAAACTTAAGTTTGTTGTCCAACCTTTCAAGCGGGGCAAGGCTTTCCCCGCTGATCGACAAAAGGAAGGACATGCTGAGTTTGTGAGGTTCCTCAGCTCGGATGACAAACCATTCATCCATCGGAACCTCTGGGTTGTGCAGTTTTAGGTACGCGATCAGCTTCGCGTTATCCAACTTCATTTTGGGCAACCAGATACAAGCACGCGGTTGCCTTGGAATGTCCTTGACTGGAATGGCTTTGATGCTCAAATCCTTCCAGACATTGCCGAGCTTGGCAATGCTTTTTTCAAGGAATTCCTTGGAAAACTCGTCCCCACATCTAATTACCCTACAGCCTCTGACTATCTCCGAGGAGTCGAAGTCAGGAAGAGGACCATCCTTGTTGCAGAGGACGTAATTCATTACGTCTTCAGCAAGTTTGGCCTCCAACTCACCCCAAATCTCATTGATGCGTCTGCCGTTGCTGGTCTTACCGTCAATCAATGCCAGAAGAAGCGGATCCCTTGCAACTTCGCTGAATGGTTTGGATGTTCTTTTGGAGTAAGCCGAGTTCGACTCCGCGTTGGATACCTTGGCCCTCTTGGAGTCTTGCGTAGATTCCTTGAGAGAAAGGTTCCTCTTTGACGACGCCTTCGGCACCTCCAACGCTTTGATGGCCTGGTTCCTCTCGAACTCTTCGACCATCACGGTACATTTCAATCTGTCCTCTTGATCTCGCATATCAGAGATACCAGTGGCCTCATTCTTTGCAATCTTGCTAAGAATATAGAGAGCCTTCTGGTATCTTTATTTCGCAAGGGTACCGGAGGATTTTTTTGTTTTTTTTTGATGTGGAAGGTTTCACGGTGCTATGGCTGGCACCATTACTCCCTGAAGTTTTTACTGACGGTTTTTCCGAGGTACTATGGCTGGTACCAGGATTGCCGTCGTCAATTATGATCTCCTGACTGGAGGCCAAAAGGGCGTCTTCTGACAGCATGTCTGAAGACTGGGGGGTCTTTGTGGATAAATCCGAGGCTGAGTTAAATTTGTTCATTCTGGTTCTTACGATCGCTTCGCCGGGTCAAAAACCAAGCTCGGCGATCAAAATGGAGATTATGGAAAGAAAAGTCCACCGCAGCAGAGCCCATTTACCACGGTAAGGCCAAAAGCTACTATCCGAGGCGGCCTGGTATCGGATAGGCACCGTACAAATACAATCTGTTACCCCTGATTGCAAACACCAATGGGCACGGTAACGCGTCACACCCTGGTTTAGGGGGGGGAATAGGTTAAGGGAGGTGAAGTGAAAAGTGGGTTGAGGAAATATGGGAAGATGGAAGTCGCCGCTTCCGTTGGCCCGACCCGAAACATGACCGGACTCGGTTACCAGGAGGCACCACGTGGAGGTGGAAGCCGACTTGCATGCTCGATAGAGTTACGGAGAGCCGTCCTGTAAGCCCGTTATCCCCCACTATCAAACAAGCCATGCCACCCACCTCAGTGGGTACGTAAACAAGCAAAATTATCGCTTCTGTGGAACCGAAAATCCGCGAGTGATGCACGAGAAACCATTACACCCGCTCAAAGTGACTGCGTGGTGCGCTGTTCACGCTGGAGGAGTCATCGGACCGAACGCCGCGGGTCAAACGACAACAGTGGACGGTGCGCGCTATAGGGCAATGTTGACCGAGTTTTTTCTGCCCGAACTGGACGAATTAGGACTGGTGGACATGTGGTTCCAACAGGACGGAGCAACAGCACACACTGCACGAGCCACAACCGACATTCTGAAGGCCGCGTTTCCGGGTCGCTTAATTTCGCGTTTTGGCGATTTGCACTGGCCCGCCAGATCGCCCGATTTAACGGTCCCGGACTTCTTTTTATGGGGTTTTTTGAAGTCTCGTGTTTACATCAACAAGCCTGAGACCTTGGAAGCCCTCAAGGAAAATATCCGACACGAATGCGAGAATTTATCGCCCGAAACTCTCGCCGAAGTGATGGAAAATGCCATAAAACGAGCCCGTATGGCAATCAATTGTGACGGCGCCCATTTAACACAATTAATTCTAAAGGTCTAAATAAACATAATCAAAAAACAGAATCGAAGTTTTTTATTTAGAAAAAAAATAAGAGCCAAACAACATCGGATGACTTCTTTTGCGCCACCTTGTACATAAGCATGCAAACAAAAAAAAAAGTGAAATATTGCTATAAAAAAATTGCTTATATGAATTAAAAATACGATTAAAACATACATACAACATATAGTGTTTAAAAAGAAAAAACCGAATAAATTTTGTTAAAAAGTTTTGTACAATATAAAAAAGAGAAATTGAAAATGTTTGTAAAATGTGTTAATAATATTGAAAAAAAAGAAGCATGTGTAGAATTTCCGATGAAGACACAATGTTTTAACGCATAAAAAAAAATTTTATGTCATGTTATAACTCAAATAGTTATATTTTTATTTTTTTTTTTTTTGATTAAAAGTTTTAATGCGTTAGATATAATGTTTCAAGTTTTCAAGTAATCCGATAATTTGATTTCAATTGTAATAATTGATTAAATCTGAAGTTAACAATATAAAGAAATATATAAAAAGTAGTTTATTATCATTACCATAATAAGTAAAAACTTGAACAGTGTAAATAACAACAACAAGTGTTGGTGATGTGTAAGACGCTCTCATGCACTCAATTTGCGTGACGTTTGCAAAATTAGTTGATTTTTTTTTAAGAGTGACCATTCTCCAATCAAAATATTACATACAGATAAAATTAAAATTTAATTATTCTTCTTATAATTTAAATAACTTTATTATTTTAATTTATCTTAGAATTTAAGAAATAAAATTATTGTAATGTTTAACTAAATTTATAACTTTCTTTGATTTCGAAGCTTTTCAGTTGTAGGTTGTTGTAGGGATCTTTTTCTAATATTTTTATTGGTATTTTTTTTAAATAGATCATGTTTGGGAGGACAATTTTGTTGCAACTAGTTATTTTTTTTTTAATTAAATTTTCTTTTGCCGAATGTTAAATTTCCTTTTGTTTTGTTTTGTCATCCTTTTGCACGCAAACTAAAATTTAAAAAAATTAACAGTAGCTGTCGTAGTGATCGAAGCAAAGAACCCACCCTTTTAATCGACGAGCAAGAAGGCCGGAATCCTGCGTGCTTCCGCTTCAATTTACTAAGACCACCGCAAATCTACCTACCTTTGCATGCTACAGTTTTTGCACGACAGTCGACATATCGGGATACAATATATTTTTTTTTATATGTTTTGATTTTTCGTTTGTAAGGTATTTATTTGGTATTAATTTCACTGAATTTGCTTATCCGCATTGCACTTTTTCGCGTATCACAAATCAGAATCAAATTAAACTTATACGACAATGGTATATGTGATTTTAGCAAATCTATGCACCGAAAAAGCAGAGCTAAAAAAAGCGACTGTTCTCTTCAGATTGTTGAATTGGCCAACGTCTTATGTTAACGTTTCAACTTTGTGAGCCTTTGTACGATTAGGCAATACGAACGCTTCTGTTCTGATCCTTTCATCGCTTGCAAATCGTGGCATAATTTCCAACTTGAATTTCGATTTAGACAACTCCAATTAATTCCGAATTGGTTTTTACTCGTGGTAGCGCTAAAAGTTGTGACGCTTTTTCAGATATTGCAGTCATCTGAGAGCCTTGATCTATTAATGCTCGAAAGATCAAGAGCTCCCCACTCACCGCCTTTATTTTTACCTGGGCCGTTGCTAGAAGCGTTGTTGAGTTATGTTCCTCTTCCGTCATATGTGATCCTGGCTGTGGTAACGCTTTATTGATTTGGTTTTCATTCACGTGCAGAAAAATGTTATGACCTTTGTTGCACTTAGGACATTTGTATGATGAATTTTTGCATGCTTCATATTTGTGATGATTAAGACATACAAAACACATTGTGGTTTTGTGCATGAACTCTCGCCGATCTGCTACAGATGAAACCATTAACTTTGAATTTGCAATATATGCATTCCTGCTGTGATGTGTAAAACGTATTTACTTGTCTTTATGGCTGCGTTTGAGTTAAGTTACCTTGTTTAGAGGTGAAGTATAAAGTGCTTCTAATGGTGTTGACATAACCTTTACCAATCAGGACGTGGTGTTAAGGCGTCTCATCAAAGGGGCAGTGCATACAGAGGTGTAAGGCAGAAGTGCCTGAAACCTTAAGATCGACCATTGTGGTAAATCGTCACTCCTGCACGAGGTGCCCCTGTTTTCGACAAAAAATGTCGGATCTAGAGAGGTAAACTCGAAAAAACCCGTAATCCAAGGTGTTCTCATACCGTGCGTATGGGATGAATGGCACTACGTAAGTGTGTCTTCTAACGGTGACCTCCAGATATCGGGCGCCCTCTGGTTGTAACTATCCTTACCGCAACTCCGGGGCACTGTTGTGGCTGACTTTCTTTCCCCTTTACTCGTGGGACCAAATGGATTCAAGTAAACTAAATATATTAAAAGAAGCAGTAGTGCCTGAAACAAACCAGGACTATAGTGACCTTTCGGCGACTTGCGCCGAACTACCAGCAACTTCGCTGGCTATAAGGGCGTCACAAAACCAGTCTAAAGCCAGCGACATGGATACCAGCGATACCATCACAATAGATGAGGAGGAAAAGCTCCTAACATCACCAGCTCGTGGCTCTAAATCAGCAGAGGCAAGTGACAGGAAGATGCGGCTCAGTAGTGCCGCCCGGAAACGTCTAAAATACCTCCAAAGCCAGGGGCATAATATTGAGGAGGCAAGAGAGCTAGCGCAAAATCCAGTCTCACTGAAGCACCAACGCTCTAGCAGCTCCACAAGCAAACAAAGCTCCTCGAAAATAGCTAATGTTGGAGCAGTACCTCACACTCCTAAAACAATAGCCGTGATCGCGGAACCCGAAAGGCCAAAGGCAACAGTGCTTACCCTGGAGGGGGATGTGGACATGGCACAAATGTCTTATAAGGATGTGACGTGCAGCACTAAACTGTTTATTGTATCGCCGGACTACCCAACAACATTGTGGTCTACTGATCAGCTGAAGGTCATACAACATGCGATCTTAGAAAAGATACGCAAAAACCAGGCTGCTACGCAAAAGCCTGTCTTCAACAGCTGTACATTCCGTGCTGGGTGGCTTGTCATCTCCTGTGGCAACGATGACACAGTCAAATGGCTAAAGGCATTAGTGCCTTAACTAAAGCCATGGAAGGATGCCGAGCTGAAGATCGTAGAAGAGAGCGAGTTATCACGCCCCCAGATCTATATTGGCTACTTCCCAGAACTGGATAGTACAACCACAGAGGATATCCTAAGCCTCATCAATGGTCTCAATATCGGTCTAAGAGTCCATGATTGTCGGGTACTCAACCGAGTACGTAAAGGGACGGTTGCAGAGATAACATTTGCAATCGATACTTCCTCCGTTGATGCCCTCAAAGATCGCAAACTCTGGTTGAACTACGGTTTCAGATGCGCAAAAAAAATAAAAATTACTGCCGGCCATCTACTTCAGCCGCTGCCAGAGCAACAACAGCTGAGCTACCAAAGTGCTCAAGAGCAGCAGCAGCACTGGCTACAACAACACCTGGTCCCAAGGCTCCAGCAGACGTTGCAAGACGTGCAAAGGTCGTCGATGGCATAAGAATGCGCCCACCGCTTCGTGCTGACCGACGTAGCCAAGACCAAGGACACCCACGTGCTCGCAAAGGCGATAATAGATACGCAGAGGAGTCGGTCCTGCTTGGTAGCAACAGAGGGAGAAAGAGGGCAGCGATTGCCCATAAAAGGTCTAAATAATGACCCTACCCCCACTAAGACCCAACAACAAAAGGAGGCAACTCGGATGCCTTCAAATAAATCTCCACCATGCCAAGGCAGCCTCGGATGTACTGGTAAGGAGGTTTAACGCGGAGGGCATAATATGTGGACTTAGATATAGTTTTTATCCAAGAACCATGGGTGCACAAAGGAGGCATAAAAGGTCTCCAAAACACTAACGGTAAGTTAATCTACGCCACTAACAAAGATCGCCCCAGAGCGGCATTGTTAGTAAGTAATGAACTAACTTATCTTTCTAATTCACAGTTTATTTCTGAGGATCTCGAAGCGATATGGGCAAAAGTGCCAACCCGCAAAGGTAACATGAGGTCATTCTTGCCTCTGCCTATCTACCAGGCGAAACTGATATGGCTCCAACAAGGGAAGTTATAGCCCTAGCGGACTACTGTCAGCAATGACATCTTCGGTGGATCCTTTGTTGCGATGCGAATGCTCACCATACTACATGGGGAAGTACAAACATTAACAAGATGTAAGTACCTTCTTGAGTTTTTAATTAGGAATTGTTTAACTCTATTTAACCGAGGAAACGAACCGACTTTCATTAATGCAATACGGGGGGAAGTCTTAGATCTTACTCTCGCAAGTCACAATTTAACGTCCGAAGTCTCAAATTGGCATGTATCACAGGAAACATTCGTGTCTGACCATAGACACATACGGTTCGATGTGGGTACAACTGCAACACAAGCAAAAATTTACCGAAAGCCCAAAAAGTATAATTGGGATATCTTCCACTTTAACTTACAATAAAGTGTTAACTGCTCAAAAAAGCATATTGCTCTGAAATCTGAGCTTGAAATGGAAGCAAAAGAACTTCATTCAAATATTACGAGTGCCTGTTCCCTGTACGAGGGATGTTCCCTGGTGGAATAAGAAGCTTAGTGACCTTCGACATAACTAACTAACGGGAGACTGGTTCTCCTACAGAAATGCTATAACTGACTATAACGTAGAATTGAGGAAATCTAAAAAGGCTATCTGGAGAGATTATTGTGAGAAGTTTTCAAATCTTCCAGAAATTCGCCTTGAGAAAGTCTGAATTAAAGATAACTCAAACGGCATATGTGCCATGAAAAAGAATGCACAATGTAACTTCACAAAATAACCTGATGGAATCTTCGATATCTAGCAGTACTGAAGACATTAGACTGACAAATAGATTGTTCCATGAAAATCGGGAACAATGGGCTCTATCGTCATATAGTCCATACAAATCTCCGGGGCCAGTTGGGATATACCCGTGCCTACTCCATCAAGGTGCCACCTACATTGTCCCTACACTGGTCAGATTATTTCAAGCAAGTCTCTTGCTAGGACATATTCCTGCAAAGTGGGCTGATGTTAAAGTAGTGTTTATTCCAAAGGTAGGACGAAAGCTAGAATAACTACCCAAATCTTACAGATCTATTAGCCTCAGCTCATTTTTCCTAAAGACGATGGAAAAGATTTTGGATCAACACATAAGGGAAAATAACCTCATAACTTTCCCATTGCACAAGCTACAATGAACCCTCCTCGAGGGTGCCCACTGGTAATAGATACCACAGTGTCCGTTGTCAGGAGGTGTCTAGCTAAGATAAGGATGGAAATTTAGGTGTTTGTTACTCTTCAATAGTACATCATTTGAGTTTGCACTCTTATCATGGTCGGGGGTATGAGGGCTGGATCAAGGTGTCATGCGACCCGTGCCGAGGATCAACCTAGCTGGGGGCCCTTTTTAATAGCCCAGTCTTTAACGTGAGCCTCACTGATACTTCGTCTCCTCAGTGAGTAACTGTGACCTTACCGTGTTAATGGGGGCTATGACACGGCGGACCTACTTCCCTCCACACTCGTGGGATCTATATGGACAAAACAAAACAAATACAAAAATTAGCAGGAATTTATACTGCATCACAACTGGCAGATCAGGCGGAGATTTACATCCGGGATACTGACCGCCAGGTGAAAACACCAAGAAGCAAGACGGACAAACGGAGGGAAGGCAAAGGTACCAAGCCTTATATTGGACCGAAGCTCAGGACGGTTGTACCAAAATTGAGGGAAAGTTGTGGTACAGTGGGTTCCAGTCAGGAACATCCACAACCATCAACAAGTAATGGACATCCGGACAGACAATTAAAATGGAGGATGTGAGGAAGTCCACAGGCTTAAGTGGCGCAGGTGCCAAATGGAACATGCGTTACATTAAAGACGACTTAACGCCAGAGGAGGCCAAAAAGTAGGCTAAAGACCGCTTCATAGATTTGACGACGACCAATACAAGGAAAAGGCGTGCGGAGGAAATCAGTCCGCAGGCAGGCAATTCGACTAAAAAAAACCAAAGCCGACGAAAATAAACGAGTAGCACCTGAAGCAAAAACAGGAGCCAGGAAGCCTGGACATACTTTTGTAAATGGGTTAGTCAAAAACTGGAAGGTCTCGAGTGAGCCATCAATGTCAGATCATAGAATAATAATAATTGATATTGAAGGTTCCCAAGAAAACAAATTGGGATGTGTATCTAGATAATCTGAGTAATAATACAACATGTTTAGAAGTTGGTAATCATATCAGAAACGAGCTAGAATTAGAAACAATGGTAGAGAATTTTAACAAGGTTGTCATTGATGCATATGAGGAAAGCTGTCCAATAAGTACAATAAACTCATCCAAAGACGTACTCTGGTGGAACAAAGACCTAGCTCAACTGCGAGCTGAAGTTCGTATGTTAGTTAGTTAGTTAGTTAGTTAGTCAGTTTGCAATGGCGTCTCTTATAAGGAGACACACTTAGGCTTGGTATTCCAGTTATACCGCTAACTGAACCATCCTATACTATTTATTTAACTGAAGAATTTTAATAATATTCGATTTAGATATATCTACATATATAGCCTACGAAAAAGTGCTTCCCTAGATGTATATATCGTTTGTTAGCTAAAGCGGGGCATGAACAAAGAAAGTGTAGTTTCTTCCTCCTCTTCATCTCTACAGCTTCTACAGAAGTCATTTGAGAAGATACCTAGTCTTCTTGAATGAGTACCTATGATACAGTGTCCTGTTAGAACGCCTATTATGGTGCTAATTTCAGACCTACTTAGAGAGATAAGATCGATTGAACGTTTTTGTTTCAGTTTTGGCCATATCATACGCGAGATGTTGCACGTACTACTCCCCATCCATCTGGAGTTAGTTTCTCTGATAGAGGTTTCTCTGACTAGGAGTTTACATGTAGAAAGAGGAATACCATATTCCTTGTTGATGGGTAGGATTTCTTTTGTTGTACCCTTTCTGGCGAGTTCATCAGCTTTACAGTTCCCTGGAATGTCCCTATGTCCGGGAACCCAGCATAGATTGATTTGTAGCTGCTCCAAAATCTAATTGAGAGATTTGCAACAGCTGAGGACAGCTTTTGAACTGATTCCAGGGCTCTCAGAGCAGCTTGACTGTCTGATAGAATAAGGATTTCGATACCTGATATCATGTTTTCCAGAAACCAAGAAGTTGCCTCGTGGATAGCGGCTATTTCGGCTTGAAACGCACTGCAGTAGTCAGGTAGCCTAGATGAAATATTGAGATTTAGGCTTTCAGAGTAGACTCCACCCCCTACTCTTTCAAGAAGTTTTGAACCATCAGTGTATATTTGGATGGCTTTAGTTGAAAGAGGATCGCCTTGCTCCCATTCGTTTCTTGAAGGGATGGATACATTAAAATACTTATCAAATATAAGCATTAGTGTGAGGTAGTCTACTAGATCCGGTATTTTGTTGAATACTTGAAGTATAGATGAGTGTTCTTTATTTTCCGTTCTCCATTGTAATGGGGCCCGCAGTCTAGTAGCAGTATTGGCAGCTTGTTTTTTGCAAAGATATCAATGGGTAGCAGGTAGAACATGGTATCCAGCGCCATGGTGGGTGAGGTACGCTGTAGTAACTCCAGAGTCTTTGGTTTATAGTTAAGCGGCGAACGTCTGTTCATCCGCTTGGTTTATTATCGAATCCTTGTTCATACAAGTTTTAGCTTAACCTAAAGTCGCATAGCTGCGTTATATATATATATATATATATATCATATTCATAAGTCATATGTATTCAAAAAGAGAGAGAGTCTTGTACATATACATAAGTGGTCAAGGCGTGAGAACGCTGACGCAGCTTTGTTTGTCCGCTACATTCAAATGCGATCATATTGCATCGCACTTAAAATGTGCTTATGTTATCATAACGACAAAGTGTCGTTGCTTATGTTTATGTAGCAACAAAGTGTTGCTGTTCAATATATATGTGTATACTACATCTCCCTCCTTTTGAAAAATAACGTAATATATGTAGTTATTTTAAATATTGATATTATTAATTATTAAGACCAATTAATTTGAAAATATATTGGTATTGATAAAAATGTTTTTATACATTAAAAATTGTGTTTTATTATTTTTTTTTAATTTATTTTTTTTATTATATTATTTTATTTGTGGCTGATCAGGCCTAAAAACTGGATATATTCCATGCACTAATTTAACTTTTGAATATTGTTAACCTGTTCTTATTTACCATCTGTGGTTTCTTTTTTCCTACATCTATTTTTATGTTGTTTCTATTTTCCATGCTTATAACTTTATAAGGACCTAAATATTTATTTTCTAACTTATGAGCTGTATCGTTATTTAATAGTACTAAAGTTCCTATATCTATTTCTATGTCATTTAATTTTTTATCATATTCTATCTTTCGTTTTTGTTTTTCTAAATCTATTAAAGTTTTTGCTCTTTTTTAAGCTGTTTGTAATAGGATCTATATTAGTTTTATTGTTGAATTCTGTGAACTGTCTCGGTAATCTACCATAAACGAGTTCGTATGGACAGTATTTATGTACTGTTGATGGTGTAGTATTGAAACAATAGGTGAAATAGTTCAACATATGTCCCAATCGTCTTTGTCAATTGAAAAATACGAACGAATAAACTCGTTAAATGTTCGATGACTTCTTTCAACTGTTCCTTATGTCTGGTGATGATGTGCTGTTGAGTGTATATGAACGTCTTCATAGGACCGTACTTTAATACAAAGAATTCAAATATTCCTTTAGCAACTGTTTTTGCACTTTTGTCTGTTACTGGTATTGTAACTAGATATTTAGTGAGATCGCATATTATAGTTATTGCGTACTCATTGCCATTTTCTGTACGAGGTAATGGTCCAATTGTATCTATTAAAACAGTGTCAAATGTAGTATTTGGAGTATTTGTTAATATCATTGGAGCTTTGGTATGTGTAGTAGTTTTTGCGTGTTGACATTTTATACAAGTTTTCACATACTTTTTAATTTTTTTAGTCATTTGGGGCCAATAATAGTATTTCTTCATTTTTAACAGGGTACGCGTAATTCCTGTATGGCCTCCTTCTATAGGATCATCATGGTATTTTGACAGTATTGCATTAATTTGACTTTCGTCATTTTTGTCTATTTGTGTCACTTTTGTTGGTAGCGCTACTTTTAATATATTTAAATATTTATTGCCCATATTTTTAAATTCATTTAGTGATACAAATTAGAAAATTTTTTCACTTGGTGACAACTGTAAATTAACAATTTTATGTAATCCGGCTTCTGAGTTAAGCCTTTTAAAGAATTGACCTAAGTCGAATTTTTCATTGGTGTACAAATCGTTAACTGAAAATTGTGAAATAATTTGTTTTCCTTTTTTGAGGAAGCAATTAATTTTGCCGATTTTTAGTTTCACAAATTTCTTTACGTCATTATTGCTAACGACTTCATAGACATTGGGCTCTTTCTGTTCTTTTTGCAATTTTATTTTATCATCTGCGCAGATGTTTTCCTGTCTTTTTGATGAACTTGTTTGTACCATTCTTATGTTTCTATTAATTTCTATTAATGTTTCTATGTTAATTCTGGATAATGCATCTGCAACATGATTATCTTTCCCCTTGAGATATTCTACCGTAAATTGGTATTCTTCTAAGTCTAGTCTCATTCTTGTTAGTTTTGAAGTTGGATTTTTCATTGAAAATAAAAATGTTAGTGGTCTATGATCTGTTTTAACTAGGAAATGCCTGCCGTAAACATATGGTCTGAAATGTTTTATTGCCCAGTAAATTGCGGCTAATTCCTGCTCTGTAGTTGATTTATTGCTTTCTCCCTGTGTGAAAGACCGTGACGCATATGCAATTGGTAGTTGCATACCGTTGTACTCTTGCGATAGTACCGCACCACATGCATGTTTACTTGCATCTGTGGTTATGCAAAATTCTTTGCTGAAATCGGGGTATTGAAGTAATTTCGGTTTCATTAGTGCCTTTTTTAGATAATTAAATGCGTCATCGCATTCTTTTGTCCATTTAAATTGAACATTCTTTCTGCACAATTTAGTCAAATGACGTGAATATTGTGCGAAATTGTGAATGAATCGTCTGTAATAATTAGAGAACGCGACGAATCGTCGTGCACTATCCGCATCAGTTGGGATTGGATAGTTTTTAATAACTTGTAACCAACCCTTTTCGTATCGTAAATGGTATGGACCTCCAGCTAGCTCATTGCATTGGGCGTGGGGCATACAACCCGCCATACCATTTCGAGGGGGCCAAACTAAATTTATATTTACTCTACTCAAAACAAAGAATTAAAATTTACAATTAAATAAAAAAAATCCCGAAAATCCCAAAAAAAAATATCCTAAATATATAAACAAACAAAATGCAGTGAATTTAAGAGAGAGAAAGGGGTTGTCGGTCCCCCTAATGTGACCCACCCTACCTGTGCCATTATACAATATAAATATCATATAATAACACCCACATAAAAGAATTATTATTTTGTGAGTTACCCATTTTTACTCACGTCCATTTCAAATTTGATCCCACCTGAAATCTCCTCCCATTCACAATAACGTTAGTAGTACATTATGAATGTTCTTACAAAAAAAAGAAAATTTGATGAAGTTGGCAATTTTTGCTCGACTTTCATTAGACTATTTAAGCAACAACAATTTCAGCATAACGTTATGTTTGAAAAAAAAAAAACCGAAACGAAAACATGAGTTGAATTTAATAAGCCTAATAAGTGTTTAATTCAAGGAAAATTACAAAATAAACTACAAAAATAATAACATCATACTTAACAAATTAACCTAGGTAAGTCTATAAAATATTCAAATTAAATTAAATGAATAAGATTCCCTATAAATTAATTGATATTAAATTGTGCCATTATTCAACTATATTAACAAGACAAAAAAAAATTAACAGAATCTCACATAAGAATGTACAATGATAATAACAAAAATAAGAAAAAAATCAAAAAATAAATAAAAAGCATTGGCGAAATAATCCCAAAGGGTTTCGGTAATGAAAATTCGTCTTAGAGATTAAAGTTCTCACACATCCCTAAGTGAGCTCATTCGCGGAATATGGACAAACAACACAAAAAAAAACTTTGCATTTTGGGCACATTAACCCCAGGGACAATTTTGAGCCTTACTCTCAAAACAAAAAAATGTAAATTTTTACTTAAATAAAAAAAAAAGGTAAATAAATATATATTATGTATAAATTAATAATAATTTCCGCTTCCAGGATTCATTTAAACAGCCGCTTACTACTTTAAGCGTAACAACAACAAAAATTGGCAACTACGCCACTGCTTCAGACTTCAAAGTTAAAAAAAATTACAAATTGCCGCATATATTCGCTAGGACATTGCCAGATGCAAACCAGTTAAATCGTTAGGCAGCTCAAATGTTGCTCCAATAACGCAATTCTCTCTTTGGTCTAAAGAGTTTAAGCAACCAGGGATGCCGATTCGTGATTTTTATTTTCGGGTCGCACGAATTTGAATTTTACCACATTTGAATTTAAGATTTCCTACCTTATTTGTAGTTTATGGGTGGAGTGTGGGGTATAAATTCACTTGCAGACTCTCTGGCTGGGTATCTCAACACTTAATTTTTTGCATCTAACAAGTATCTTCGCCATAAATCGCGGTGGCCACTTCGGGTAAGGTGGTATGGTGCTTCCTGGTCGGTTGACGTTTCGACTGCACTGCCTCCTGCCTCGATCAAAGGTGGCCACTGATAAATACTGCAATATGTATAATTTTTTTTATGTTCCGTACGCTTTATTTCGTATTCAAATTTTTTTACTTACGTCACTGAAGTCAATTGTGTTGCAAAATAAAATGTTTAGTAACGAACTGATTTTAATGAATTTTTACACCACTGGAACACTGAATTTCAAAAAAAAAATCTCTTTATAATTTCTATTACGAATATCGCAAATTTTAATTTAAATTATTTAATTTAAAAAAAAAAAGAAATTTAATGTAAGAAAAAATTATGTTGAAACACCAAACAAAATGAAAGGCACAAGGATAATTTTTGTATCCGGCGTTTAGGCTATCTGTGTATAAAAAAAAAGAAACATTATTTATTAATAATCTAATCTTTTTAAAAAAAATTTATGAAAATTTAAAGTTACTTTATATTTTTTTAATAATTTCAAAATTTAATAATTTTTGACAAACAAAAATAGCTCTATCACGCCGACCGATTCGCACAAAAATTTCCTGTGATTAACTGACTTTGTACAAAATGAAATCGTACAAGGCTCATCGGTTTTCATTCCTTTTTGGCGATTTTCTCGTACTATACTTCTGCAAAAGATTTTATAGGTACTTTTGAGCGAATCAGAAAGCCTATTTTTTTTAAATGTCCCGCCAGGAATCTTTACGTCCGTCTCGTCTGTCCATTTTCCCGTTTTTCAGTAAATTTTCAGTTTTAATATAAAAAAATGGTTTTCTGACTTTGACAGACATAACTGATGTCGGTATCCAATATATCGGTCATATTTATGAAATATTTGCATCTATTAGACAGATGCAATACCAGGCGTTCATACGCTTCAGCAAGAAACCGACTTGCATTTTTGCAATGCACGAAATATTAAAGACTCAATGGGAATTTGGGCCTGGCAATACCCTTCATTTTTTTAACTAGAGTTACTATGAGTCCTGTTATATTCCGCTCACTACTACGGCGAATTGAGATACTTTAGCCAGAGATACTAGTGTTGCCATACTGTAGTACCTATCTAGCTTATAGTATTTGGTATAAAAATTGTTTTTATTTTTTTGGATTTGTACCAACCGCAACAAAACTCTGGACATATGAATGAAAGTTTAATATATTAAAACGCAATGAAAGAGGTACAGTGGAAACGGATGTACAAATCGAAAATGTATGACAGCGCCCAACGTAGGAAAACGCCCACACCCTGAACAGTCTCATTATTAGCCGGGCATCTGACTCACTGTTTGATGTCTTTAGCATGAAAAACTCCTAGCGACTTTCCTTGCAAATTTTCTAGCTCATACATATTTTTACCAATAGGCTTAACCACTCGACACTTAACAAATTTTCTACAGAATTTAGCGTTAATATTATTTTTAAAATCACTAAGTACAAAATTGCGTTTAAACACCTCTTGTCCTGGAAGAAAAGTTATTATTCGACTACGTTTATTATATTGCCGTGCACTTTTTTCGTAAGCCGTGTGCATATTTTTCTGTATGGCCTCTCTTACAAATGGAAGTTTATCTACACGACTCATCATCTTAATGTCAGCATCTTCTAACGCACCTAGCTTTCTGGCTAACTTATAATCCGCACCGGAAGTAAACATCGTTTGACCGAAAAGACTAAAATAAGGAGTAATACCGGTTGCAGCATGAACCGAACTTCTTATGGCACACTCGATTTCAGAAATATTAGCATCCCAATCTCTATGGTCAGTATCTAAATATGCACGAATAGCCGCTAACACCGTCTGATTGACCCTCTCAGAGGCGTTAGCTTGTGGAGCGTATGCCGCATTTCTAATATGTGTGATTTTGTAGGCTTCTATCATTTTCTTAAACTCTTTAGACAAAAACTGCTGGCCGTTGTCGGAATGAAGTAACTCCGGCGTTCCAAACTTGTGGAAAATTTCGTGAACCAGAAATTCTACTACTTTTCGCGCAGTCGCCTCTCGCATGGCCTTCAAGAACACAAATTTCGAAAAGTGGTCCAATACAATAAAGATATACGCGTTTCCTCCTTTTGAACGCGGATATTTCCCTAGAAAATCTACATATATCTTTTGGAATGGTCGAACTGTGACCACTTCGGCACCCATCGTCGGTCGCATCTCGAAATTCGTTGGTTTGGTCTCCTTGCATACCTCACAATTACGCACAAAGTTTCGCACTTGCATTGTCATTCGAGGCCAGAAATAAAATTGACGAAGCCTATACAATGTTTTGGCCACTCCGCCATGCGACGCAATCTTTTCTTCATGGGCTTTTTGTATCATTGTTGACGTCAATTCTTCTTGAATCCATAACTTCCAACTAAATTCGCCAAGTTCGTCTTGTGACAAATGAGTTCGCTTATAGACATTGCCGTCATCAATTTTGAGATCTGGTAACTGTTCTGCGCTAGTCTCGATTGTTTGAATGAGGTCCAGATACTCCGCAGAATCAAATTCCGTTGTTTCGAAATCTAGCAAACTGGCTTCACTGCAACACAAACTCTCAACATTCCGAGAAAGAGTGTCGGCAACAACATTCTCCGACCCTTTTCGATGTTCAATGTTGAAGTCGAAAGCTTGAAGTTGCAGTGACCATCTCGCTAAACGACCGCTCAAATCACGCAAACTCATCAGCCATTTTAGACTCGCATGGTCAGTTATTACCGTGAAAGGCATCAACTCTACATAAGGCCTAAATCGTTTAATTGCAAGGATAGCAGCCAGACACTCCTTCTCAGTCACGCTGTAATTTTGGTGTGCGCAATTCAACTTCTGCGAATAAAACTCAATCGGCCTATCATTTTTTTCGTCGTCGACTTGGAATAACACGGCGCCAACACCAAATTGGGAAGCGTCGCACTGAATAAAGAATCTGGGCTTGAAATCGGGATGTGTTAGAACCGGCGCCGTAGTCAGAGCTTGTTTCAGGACGTTGAAAGAATCAATAGCAGCTTGGGACATCGAAAACTTTTTACCTTTTTTTAAAGCGTCACTCAACGGGGCAGACAGAGAAGCGAAATTGCTGATGAAACGTCTATACCAACCCGCGGTGCCAAGAAAACTTCGAACCTCTTTAGTAGAACGTGGACTCTTTATTTTGGAAATCGCGGTTACCTTATCCGGATCAGTTTTAAGAACGCCGCCGCCAATGATGAATCCTAAATACTCCAACTCAGTAAAACAGAAATGGGATTTCTTTAACCCAATGGTCAAATTCGCATTTTTAAGACAATCAGCTACTTCGCGTAAGATTTTTAAGTGAGTGTCAAAGTCAAGGGAAATTACTAACAGATCGTCTAGATACACAAACACATTATTTTTCAAGCGCTGGGGCACCACCTTGTCCATCAAGCGGCAGAGGCGTTGTGCCGCATTGCACAAACTAAAAGGCATAACCGCAAACTGTTACAAGGGCCTTCCAGGAATCATGAATGCGGTGTACTCCTTGCTGTTTTGGTCCAGCTCGATCTGCCAGAATGCAAACTTTAAATCGACACTACTAATAAACACGGTCTCATCAATTCGACTTAGGATCCCTTCGATATTCTGAATTGGATAGGCGTCCTTCACGGTGCGCTCGTTCACCTTTCGTGCGTCCAAACACAGTCTGTTTTTACCCGGTTTCCTTACTAGCGTCGTTCGGCTACTCCAGGGACTGTTGCTCTCTTCTATAACACCAAGGCGCAGCATTTCGTCGATCTCCGCATAGAGTAGCTTCTGGACTGCAGGGGATACCGGGTAATAACGATCTTTCACTGGTTCGACACCTTCCTTCAATTGAATGACGTGTTTTTCAACTGTTGTCTTCCCAAGACCATGCTCTTCGTACGTTAAGAATTGTTTCTTCACCTCTTCCAATTGCGCTCTCTCTCTTCACGCGACAAGTTATGCTGACCAGGTACCTGTTGTATTTCGACGACATCAATTTCATCAACGCTAAAAACATCCGGAGCTATTGCAAACAAACGCCAGAAATCAACCCCAAGGTACACTTCTTGTTCCAAAGAAGGACACAAATAAAACGTTACACCATGTACTTTGTCTTGATATTGAACTGGAACTACGACTTTACCTTGAACCAAGTGCTCTCGTCCACCTGCAGTACGAACACTCGATAAATATTTCAATGGATTTATGTTAAATTTGGTCAACAATTCGCGGCAGCCTTTTCCCAAAATACTAGCGGAAGCTCCGCTATCAAGTAAGCCGCGGAAAGGTTAATCGAACATAAAAATATTTGCATACGGCCGAGGATCGGATTTTAAAAATGAAATAACTGACAACGCAACTAACCTACGATTTTTTTTCCGCTGTTGGTATCTTTGTCGAGCCTTCTGAATCTTCCGGCTGACGAAGCGTGCGCCTTCATATTGACCTTCTTCAAAAATTTGACTTCGCTTCGCATAATAATTTCGAACCCTGTCGCTTAAAGGAACTATCTTAAATAACTTATCCTCATTAATCTTATTATCTACAACTGAATTACGCTTAAGAATAAAAATATTTGAATTATTTGAGTCAGCCTCTAAATCTAACTCTGTCGAGGTGGCTGCTTCTCGAGTGGAACGGGGTTCGAGGTGGAACGTGATACTCCCGCTTTCATCACATTCCTCTTCAAGTTTCCCTCTTGACAAATGGGACATTTCGGAGTGATTACGTTATCGCGTCCACATCGGTAGCAGAAAATATTTCGTAATTTAGAAGGGCAATTCATATAAACGTGGCCCTGCTGCTTGCAATTCCAACAAGTGAGTCTTGCACGAGCCTGTTCAATTTCTTCGACTAGTAACTGCTGATCTTCAGGACCCTCTTCGTTTTCTTCTTCGATATCAAGAGCGCTCACTTGTGGCGCACGCATCTGTCTCGGTGGATTACGACTAAAATTGTGAACTTGCGAATCTGGAACTTGAAACCTACACGACTTAGACACTGGGCGATTTAATGACAGTTCTGCTTCACGACACTGGAATTGCAAATGCTGCATACTTTCAGTGTATGCTGCCCAAACTCGACCGCACAAGGACTCTGTAAGATTTCGTTTAACTATCGAGATCATCTCATCTTCAGAGATCCCTATCAACAAGCGAGAGCGAAGTTTGGACATGGCATGTAAATATGCATCAACCGGTTCGCCAACTTGTTGTTTCCTCTCCCAAAGCTCCTTCATCGCTTCGAAATTACTGGTATGTGCAGGGAATTGTAGAAGCAAAGCTGCCTTCAATGTATACCACGTTAGTCCTGGGTTTTGGCGAATATAAATCCAATACCAATCTCTCGCTGGACCACTAACTAGCTGATGGAATTCTCTTAACACCTCAGACCAAGGGATTCCATACTGCGACTTTAAAAACTCAATTCGGAAAACAAAATCATCTACCGTAATATTACCGCGATTACCATCAAAGTTAATACCCCATTTGAAAACTGGAGCTGGATTGTATTGACGACCTCTAAAATAATTGGGCTGCGCATGAGCAGTGAAATCCTCTCTTCGTTCAGGCTGTTCGTCATGAGCAACATACGGCGCAGTGGGCTGCCTAACATAAGTTCCGCCTCTCCACTGAGAACTGGGACATACTCCTCAACTCTCCTACCTAAATACACAGGAACTGGGAAATCGCGAGAATAACTCTGATTAACTTCATCTCTTGCCGGAGTCTGAACAGAATTGGGTAAGTTTGGCCTTTCTAGTATGGGTTCTAACTCTTGAATAGTGCGTTCGTTAATTTCATTTGTCATTTGACGTACCCAACTATTAACTGATACCGCATCTCTTACAGAGTTTTCTGGGTGCTTATTTTGGACATTTGCACCATTACTGATTTGCTGTGGCGATATTGAAGGCTTCTGCCTGCGAGTCTCATTCATATGCGCTTTAATATTGGCTAAACCCTCATTCAACGTATTTTTCAAGCTACGAGCAAGTTTATTAAACATCGACGAATTTATTTCTTGTGCGTCAACCGGTTCAATTGGATCATCAATGTCATTTGCCAACACTACAGGCGCAGGAAAATTTACAATAGACGGAATTGACGGATTTTGCGGATTCGGCGGGGCTTTATTTTTAACTTTGCTTCTGGGTATCGCACCAGAAGAAACACCTAACTCGCGCATAGAACGTGTAATTGGACCCTGTCTTTCACCAATTATGGTTTGAGACATGTCTATATAATCAAATTGCTGACCTCGATTCGCTGGAATATTTTGCATACTAACATTCGGACTTATATCTGCTGATGCGTCAGAGTTATTCAAATTATTATTCTCTGCCATGGTGATTACAATTATATTGAGGTTGGTATATATTTACTTATTAAAAACAAATTTTAACAATTACTAAAAAAATTTTCTTTGAATTTTAGGTTTTCTCAAATGGCTTAAACTGGGAGGAAATTTCGGACTGGATCTCATTGAAATGGATTTTCAGTGAATCAAAATGATACTGGTAAAATACAAAACAATAATCTCTTAATACTCACATTTGTAACATATACTAATCTCTTTTAGATTCCTGCATTATGTTTAAACTACCCCCTTTAATAAACTACAAATACAAATAAAACTTCAGTGCAACAATCTGACAGATAAATTTTAGTCAATGGACACCGAAATGAAATGCATGTAACTCACAGAGCAACAAATGGTCACATTACTTTGATTTATGCCACGGCCTCTGATTATAACATGCACTTTTGTAAAAAACTGTAGTTTAACTTTAATTTATATTAAAAAAAAATTACTATATTTGATCATTATAAACCATGAATTTTATAAAACTTTACTTTAAAAAAATTAAACACTTCGAGGTTTTTTTTGCTTGTTTGTATAATATCAAAAAAAAATTTTACATTGATGCAACATGTTGAAAATAAAATTCTCACTTATGGTCACCAAAGTTATGCGCATGCAACTCGCAGAGCAACAAATGATCGACATACCTTGGTATACGTCATGGCCTTTGTGGCTTGCATACGCATTTATTTCTATACAAAAATAGATTTTGAATATAAAAAAAAAAAATTTGTTTCAAATTTTAAACACATTAATTTTGTCTTTTCTTTTACTAATTTATGAAAAGAAAACACAACCAAAACAAAATTTCAATATGCTTACTGCGCTTTCTGTATTTTACTTTGCAAGTTTTTAGGTATTTGTTGTAATAATTCAAAAACAAAAGAGTACTAATATTAACAAAAGAATACAACTGAAGTAACTTTAAATGATCAGCTTAAACAACAAAAAAAACTTTTAACTTCCTTTTAATTAATTAATTACATATAAATGTATAAATATGTACACAATACATAGGCAAAGCATACCGAATGTTAACTCATAAAAGGGCTGCTTTTTTATATTCTGAAAAAATTCAAAAAACCAGACTTGCACGGCTTTGGTTGATATATTAAAATTATTGTCATAGTATAAATTCCCATGGGAAAAAGGATTTGCGTAGTCGCCATCATCGACAGGCTGTATGTCCCAGACAAAACGCAACGGCAATTTAAAATTTTCAAATGTCGCTATTGACTTTTCAAACCAAAATTCATTCTTCATCTTTGCATTGTATACTTCGAACGGATGTTTACTAACGAACAACTGAAAATGTGCATTTTCGGGCAACTGCAGGCCAGGCCAGTAAAGTACAATCACAACGCTGGAAACGCCAATTGTAGCAAATATAAAAATCCAAAGTGCAGCATATTAAAAACTATATTATGTCGCATACACTCGGATGGCGCATAACAGCGATTGTATTCGCTACAGTCATTACTCAATTTCAAATCGTGAAAGTATTCAAAGCACACAATTAAAAGATTCCTTAGTGATGCTACGTCATCAGTCGTCAAATCGAAGCAAGAGCTCTTGTTGGCCAGCAGCGCGGCATAATTCGGCAATGACCAGGGACGACAACAATTGTCGACGAGCATTTCCTTTTGGCAAGATTCTGCGTAATTTCATCCTGTAGCTGGCACATGGCTAACAAGCCTGGCAAATCGAACATCGAATCGGTGGCGTTCGGTCCAATGCGCTCGATGACAAAATGCGAATACTGCTTGGCGGGTGATTCGCAAAAAATATCCGTCGATGGGAATATGTTCGGCCCACAACGGTGGCACTGCTGCCTGTTTAAGTATGCGCCAGGTGCTCTTTTTCGTTTGAATTTTCTCGCGATGATGCTCCTCGTCGACGAACGTCGTATTGCGTCCGTATTCAAAGTGTTCGCTGCGATTGAGCTGATATTGATGATGTTTCTGTTCCGTCGACGACGACCACGTATCGTTATTAGTGATTTCATGGTCGCGAAAGATGCCGTTTGATGTGTTCCACTGATTCATGGGTGTATCATCTTCGTTGTTGCTGTTGTCCTGAGTAACGACAATGCCGTGAACGTTGTTTTGAATCGATAACATTTTGTTGCTCGACAATTCGTCGTAAATTTTTTTTTCTTTTGATTTTTTTGTTTGTGTTTATTTTTTTCGCTTGCGATTACGTCGGAATTTACGCCGGCGCGATAATGCAGCGTAGTCAATATCAAAGCCGTCATCGGGAAGTTCCTGAAGGTGACGCAATTCATTTGGATCAGCTACAAGTGTGCCAGATGGTCCGGTCTCCTGGATAAGATTGTAACAGGCTTGAAGACGTTTGCCAATATTAGTGCCGCGTGCTTCGAAACTCAATGTTGGGTCACTGAAGTCGGGTAGAGTGCTTGTGGTCAGCGAAACAATAATGCACGCCAGGCAGAGGACCGCAATCGCTAGAACCATCAAGTACGGCCGAAGCACCAAAAAAATTATAATACCAACGCATTTTGGTGAAAGTGGTGGCTGCAGTTTCACGGTAGCCCGTGTTGTACATTTGAAGTGATGCGACCTAAGCTAATGCTGCAACTTGTTTGATTTTATTGTCTTGCTTTCTTTGTTTTTTTTTTTTTTTATCTTGTTTGGTTTCTTTATGCGTTCGTTCATGTGTAGCGAATTGTGTGTACGTCCTTGTAAAAGCCTCCTACTGTGAGGATCTTTTGCCCAACACACGAATTATGCGACACGTGTGGTGGCAATGAAAACATATTTTATCTATTATCCTTTTTTTTTTAATTTTTTATTTATTTTTTTAATGATGGTAGCTGCAGTGTTTGCTTGTTGCATGCGGTTTTCAGCGTGATCTGATTGGTATAAGATGTCAATGTCAGGTGTTGCCAGATTGAACATTTAAAATTTGTCTTCGTTTTTTCTTTATATTATATTTTGGTTGTGATTAATTTTCAAAATTATACCAATATTTTTATAATACTATTACTTTACAAAAAAAAAGAATACAATTGAATTAAATATTATTAATTATCTAACATAACAAACAAAAAATCCTCAAACTGTCATATTACAATTAAATGATTTCTGAAATGCATTTCCTTGTGCAATTAGATATATATATAAATATATATTATTTTCATATACTAAGCCACATAGGAATGCACGTCGGAAATCTCCAATTGTTTGGTCGAATAAAAAAAACGACTTTAATATATTTGTTTTAAGCTGATAAAAATTGGGCGCCATATTTGTAACCAACCCTTTTCGTATCGTAAATGGTATGGACCTCCAGCTAGCTCATTGCATTGGGCGTGGGGCATACAACCCGCCATACCATTTCGAGGGGGCCAAACTAAATTTATATTTACTCTACTCAAAACAAAGAATTAAAATTTACAATTAAATAAAAAAAATCCCGAAAATCCCAAAAAAAAATATCCTAAATATATAAACAAACAAAATGCAGTGAATTTAAGAGAGAGAAAGGGGTTGTCGGTCCCCCCTAATGTGACCCACCCTACCTGTGCCATTATACAATATAAATATCATATAATAACACCCACATAAAAGAATTATTATTTTGTGAGTTACCCATTTTTACTCACGTCCATTTCAAATTTGATCCCACCTGAAATCTCCTCCCATTCACAATAACGTTAGTAGTACATTATGAATGTTCTTACAAAAAAAAGAAAATTTGATGAAGTTGGCAATTTTTGCTCGACTTTCATTAGACTATTTAAGCAACAACAATTTCAGCATAACGTTATGTTTGAAAAAAAAAATAACCGAAACGAAAACATGAGTTGAATTTAATAAGCCTAATAAGTGTTTAATTCAAGGAAAATTACAAAATAAACTACAAAAATAATAACATCATACTTAACAAATTAACCTTGGTAAGTCTATAAAATATTTAAATTAAATTAAATGAATAAGATTCCCTATAAATTAATTGATATTAAATTGTGCCATTATTCAACTATATTAACAAGACAAAAAAAATTAACAGAATCTCACATAAGAATGTACAATGATAATAACAAAAATAAGAAAAAAATCAAAAAATAAATAAAAAGCATTGGCGAAATAATCCCAAAGGGTTTCGGTAATGAAAATTCGTCTTAGAGATTAAAGTTCTCACACATCCCTAAATGAGCTCATTCGCGGAATATGGACAAACAACACAAAAAAAAAACTTTGCATTTTGGGCACATTAACCCCAGGGACAATTTTGAGCCTTACTCTCAAAACAAAAAAATGTAAATTTTTACTTAAATAAAAAAAAAGGTAAATAAATATATATTATGTATAAATTAATAATAATTTCCGCTTCCAGGATTCATTTAAACAGCCGCTTACTACTTTAAGCGTAACAACAACAAAAATTGGCAACTACGCCACTGCTTCAGACTTCAAAGTTAAAAAAAATTACAAATTGCCGCATATATTCGCTAGGACATTGCCAGATGCAAACCAGTTAAATCGTTAGGCAGCTCAAATGTTGCTCCAATAACGCAATTCTCTCTTTGGTCTAAAGAGTTTAAGCAACCAGGGATGCCGATTCGTGATTTTTATTTTCGGGTCGCACGAATTTGAATTTTACCACATTTGAATTTAAGATTTCCTACCTTATTTGTAGTTTATGGGTGGAGTGTGGGGTATAAATTCACTTGCAGACTCTCTGGCTGGGTATCTCAACACTTAATTTTTTGCATCTAACAAGTATCTTCGCCATAAATCGCGGTGGCCACTTCGGGTAAGGTGGTATGGTGCTTCCTGGTCGGTTGACGTTTCGGCTGCACTGCCTCCTGCCTCGATCAAAGGTGGCCACTGATAAATACTGCAATATGTATAATTTTTTTTATGTTCCGTACGCTTTATTTCGTATTCAAATTTTTTTACTTACGTCACTGAAGTCAATTGTGTTGCAAAATAAAATGTTTAGTAACGAACTGATTTTAATGAATTTTTACACCACTGGAACACTGAATTTCAAAAAAAAAATCTCTTTATAATTTCTATTACGAATATCGCAAATTTTAATTTAAATTATTTAATTTAAAAAAAAAAAGAAATTTAATGTAAGAAAAAATTATGTTGAAACACCAAACAAAATGAAAGGCACAAGGATAATTTTTGTATCCGGCGTTTAGGCTATCTGTGTATAAAAAAAAAGAAACATTATTTATTAATAATCTAATCTTTTTAAAAAAAATTAATGAAAATTTAAAGTTACTTTATATTTTTTTAATAATTTCAAAATTTAATAATTTTTGACAAACAAAAATAGCTCTATCACGCCGACCGATTCGCACAAAAATTTCCTGTGATTAACTGACTTTGTACAAAATGAAATCGTACAAGGCTCATCGGTTTTCATTCCTTTTTGGCGATTTTCTCGTACGATACTTCTGCAAAAGATTTTATAGGTACTTTTGAGCGAATCAGAAAGCCTATTTTTTTTAAATGTCCCGCCAGGAATCTTTACGTCCGTCTCATCTGTCCATTTTCCCGTTTTTCAGTAAATTTTCAGTTTTAATATAAAAAAATGGTTTTCTGACTTTGACAGACATAACTGATGTCGGTATCCAATATATCGGTCATATTTATGAAATATTTGCATCTATTAGACAGATGCAATACCAGGCGCTCATACGCTTCAGCAAGAAACCGACTTGCATTTTTGCAATGCACGAAATATTAAAGACTCAATGGGAATTTGGGCCTGGCAATACCCTTCATTTTTTTAACTAGAGTTACTATGAGTCCTGTTATATTCCACTCACTACTACGGCGAATTGAGATACTTTAGCCAGAGATACTAGTGTTGCCATACTGTAGTACCTATCTAGCTTATAGTATTTGGTATAAAAATTGTTTTTATTTTTTTGGATTTGTACCAACCGCAACAAACTTCATATTTTTTATCATCCGGAAGGATGCCATGGTCTGTGCATTTATGGCCTAGGAATGTAACCTCATGCATGAAGAAAGAACAGTTCTCTGGGTTTAATTTTAAGTTGTGTTTTCTACACAGGTCAAAAATATTTGACAAATTATTAAACATGTGCTGTTCAGAACAGCCAATGACTACCAAGTCATCCATGTAGAGAAATGCTTGTGATGGTTCAAGACCTGTAAATGCAAGTTTCATCATTCGCATAAACGAATTTGGGGTACTTTTAAGCCATAAGGTAGTCGCGTGAAGCGATAAAAACCGGAAAACTCGTGGAAAATGATGTTATATTTCTAGATTTTTCATCTAATTCTATTTGGTGAAATCCAGACATAAGATCGAGACATGAAAAATATTTTGCTCGTCCTAATTGGTCTAGGATTTCTTCGATGGGTATTTATCTGCTAAAAGTTTTTTATTTATCTGGCGATAATCAACCACTAAACGCCATTTTTTTTCTTTAGAGTTTGGAAGAGATTTCTTGGGTACCAAGAGAAGTGGGCTATTATATTCAGAAATTGATGGTTCGACTATGCCATCTTTTATTAGTTTTTCGACCTGTCTGTTTATTTCTGGCTTTTCTGTCTCTGCGTTTCTATAATTTTTAATATATACTGGAGTCTTGTCTGCTAATCTTAATTTTTGTTTATAAAAGTTATTACTTGAAATTGATTCTGTTTCTAGACTAAATATGTCACTGTATTTGGTATATAAATCAGTAAGCTTCTTTTTAAATTGTTCAGGGAACTTTAGTTTTTTCAGGACTTCATTACTTCTATTATTTTCGTCTGTAAATTTAGTTTTAATTTCATAATTTTCTATTGATTCAAATTTAACTTTAGGGTTTTGAATTTTAATATTATTATTTATTGTAATTAAAATACGAACTATTGCACTATAACATGCTACTATGCTGTTAGCTATTAATACTCCAGGATGAATTTCCTGGTTAGGTATCAATACAGTTTTTTCATTTGTCTGGAGCGTAATTTTTCTCATTACTTCTGATCTAGCTGGTAATAATATTGAATTGTCAATATCATTATCTAATAGTGGTACGTGTATTTAATAATTAAGTGATTTCGGTTTCATGAAGAATTTATCATGTTGATAATCTATTTCACAATTAAATTTTCTAATGAAGTCTAGTCCAAGAATTCCATCACATGGTATGGTAAATTCATTGTAGACTATTTGGAAATCGTGACTGACTACGAAGTAATCGAAAAGTAGATCAATTGTGGATTGACCAATTGACTGTATTGTTCCCTGTCCAATTCCTGTTATATTTGTTTTGTAGTTTTCATTAATATTTGTGTTACATTAGTTTTCTTTAAGATTGAGATATTTGCTCCTGTATCTACTAGTAATGTTAATGGAATGTTATTTTTTTCATTATGTATTTTAATGAGACTACTGAGACTAAGATTTATATTCAGTATTTTTACTGTTGGTTGCTCAAGGGGGTTTGCTGGTTTTCCGAGTTACTTTGCGTAACTCGGACCAGATTCTGTTGTCCTCGTCCTCTGTTTTGGCCGCCTCTGTATGAGTCGCCTCGAGGATTGCCTCTGTTATTGTTATATCTATTGCCATTATTATTGTTATATCTGAAGCCGCCTCTGTTGTTCGGTCGGCATTTATAATTACCTCTGCCGCGGTTTCCGCCACGGTGAGAGTAATTCTGGCAATATAGGACAGTGTTAGCTTGTCCTGTTGCTTCTGTGCAACTATCGACAAATTTCTATACGGCATCATTCATATTATTGAATGTGCCTGCCTGCATAATAAGTTTTACCTTATCAATAGCGCAGTTTTTAGTCATGGCCTTTACAGCTTGAGCTGTGCTGTATTTGGTGGCTAAATCAGAATTTAAGCCGTCATTAATGTAAGCACCTTCAAGGGCTTTTGTCAATTGCTCAACTTCTTGTGTATAAGTGTTGGCAGTTTTACTTTTTTGTTGTAAATTTAAGAGTTTGGCTGATAGTACTTCAACCGATTCTCCTTTTACAGTTCTTGATAGTTTCGCAATAATTTCAGCGATTGTTTTTTCATCGCTTATTAAATTTCTTGCATGGCCTTTTAATTTTGTCTTTATCAAGCTGATTGCGGTTGCTTCATGATCGCCCTTAAGTGAATCTACCAAATTCAATGCGTCATTAAAACTTTGCAAATTTTCGGCTTTGCCATCGTACTCCGATAATATGGAGGAGGCTGTTTTAATAAATTCAATCGTGGTTTGAGCCATTGTAATTGGTTTATACTCAATTACACTTGGATTTATTTCTGAATCAGAATTATCTAAATCCGACAATTCAGCTAATGTAATTACTGCTGGAATTGTCATATTGTTTATATCACTATCTTGTAATTCAGCTTCTTCAGTTTCTTCAGATTCTGAATTACTTTCTAGTTTTTGTTTCTTGTCTAATTCTGATTTAGTGTTTAATGATACCTCTGTGTTTAAAACATTGGGTATTATTATATCTAAATTGTGTTTGCTTTTAATGCTCAACAAATTTTCCCTAAATCTGTTTAATACTTTACTCACTTGTGACCAATGGTTACTTTTTAAATTGTACCTATGGTCATATATTAATTGACGAGCTTCATTAAAGCTTTTTACTTATATATTTGCGTGTTTATATATTGTATTTTTCTGAATATCTCTATTTTGAGCTAAACATTTATATGATTTATCAAAAATTTGTTTTAATTTCTGTTATTTTGGAACATATCTCTTTCCATTTCATACTAATTTTACTATTCTTGATCTTTTTGTTTTATTTTTTCTTTATTTATTTATATTTATTTTTCATTAAAAAGCAATTTATAAATTTATGAAGAGTATATAATAAAATTTTTTTTTTTTTTAATTTGATTTATTTTTTTTTTTTGCATCGCTTTAATTATTATTATTCTTTAAAACTTTTTAAACTCTGTCTAAATCATTTGCCTTGCTCATATATTTCTTTTTAAGGCATCTATTATGTAGCTTGTATATTTTGAAAAACAAACCTGCTGACATTAATATAACGATGATGATTAATAACGTACTTATTAAATGTAAATCTAATTTTTCGACTTCAACTTTATTTATTACATTAGCTGTTGAGTCTACTGATTTACTGTCTACAAGACCCATTTTGGATATTCATTTCTTTTTACAAATTCCTACCTAAAGATTCGCATAGCTTTACAGGCTATGCTGCTTATCGGGCAGAAATGGTTCCGCTCAATTGTACAAATTTTTTTTATTTATTTTAAATATTTAGTTAAATAATAATTAAAATACTGCTGCGTTGTCTTAGATGAAGCATCAGCTGGGCGTCGCCGGATGTGGCACGCTGATGCTCCCTCGATGGTACAAAAGGCGGTACTATGCCTTTCGCACTTGTTGATCCTTCGTTGGTGCAAAAGGCGGTCCTATGCCTTTCGCACTTGTTGATCCTCAAGTTGGCATGTGTACTCACAGTGCGGTGAATACAGTGGTCCCTCGCAGTCGTTGGGGCAGCTTTTCGTAAACTTCGGTATTGCCTTGGGTGATGGTGGTATAGTTATTATATGTTCATTTAAAATTTTAATATGAGTTGAGTGAGATGCGGAGTTGGGAGTCTTTATTTTATTGATTGATTTCAAGAAGTCAAGATCAGCTTGTAATTTTTGAGCTGTTGCCCACGCGGGTGGCGGTGTACTGGAGAATAGTAGCCACTTTAAATGTGCTATTCTCTTATTAACATTATTTTGTATACCTCCGCGTTTGCCCATAACTCGCGCACTCTACTCACTCGGTATTTTCTGTATCCAAATCCATTGCACTTCAAGTTCTTTTTGTAGTTGTTGTTGTCGCTTTTGCTATTGTTGCTGTTGTTGTTGTTATTGTCCTTGGTCCAGGACCAACGTCACGGTCGCCATGTAGTAAGTCCAGAGTCTTTGGTTTATAGTTAAGCGGCGAACGTCTGTTCATCCGCTTGGTTTATTATCGAATCCTTGTTTATACAAGTTTTAGCTTAACCTAAAGTCGCATAGCGTTATATATATATATCATATACATAAGACATATGTATTCAAAAAGAGAGAGGGAGTCTTGTACATATACATAAGTGGTCAAGGCGTGAGAACGCTGACGCAGCTTTGTTTGTCCGCTACATTCAAATGCGATCATATTGCATCGCACTTGAAATGTGCTTATGTTATCATAACGAAAAAGTGTCGTTGCTTATGTTTATGTAGCAACAAATTGTTGCTGTTCAATATATATGTGTATACTACAACGCAGAGCACCACTAATACACAATGCCGCAGATCGTTGAACTCTTGAGAGTATTTTTGAGTTAGTGATTTTATCCAGTGATGGCCACCAGACAGATACACCGTAAGTCATAATAGGCATAATTACTGCCATATATAGACAGTGGATAATTTTAGGCTGCCATCCCCATTTCTTACCAATGGCCTTTTTACAAGAGTACAGAGCAATATTAGCCTTTTTGGCCCGCTCTTCGGTATTCGGTTTCCAGTTTAGCTTCCCATCTATAATATTTCCTAATTACTTAGCTCCATCAGAGAATGTTAGACGGGTACCTTTAATTTTTGGAGGGTCCAAGTCTGATATTCGATGATTATTAGTATAGAGCACTAGCCTGTGGCCCAGTTAGAAAGAATATTAAGACAATTCTGCATTAAGTCTCTGATGACGGAAGGATATTTACCAGAGATGGCTATAGCAACATCATCAGCGATCACTCTGCATCCTGCCCTCTCCAGGTTTACTTGAAGTATGTATACCGCCAGGTTCCATAAAAGAGGACTCCACCCTGAGGTGTTCCCCTCTTGACTGATCTTTGAGCAGAAGTGGCTCCAAGTCGTGCATTAATAATTCTACCCGTGAGCATTTGAGTTATTTGTGCTCTCAAAGCTAAATTCACTCCAAGATCAGCCACTGCACTGGTAATGGCGTAAGGTTCAATGTTGTTAAAGGCACCTTCTATATCGAGAAAAGCTACCATGGTAAATTCTCTCAATTGTAAAAATCTCTCTATAATATAAACTAAGGAGTGGAGTGCGGTATCCACAGATTTACACTTTAAGTAGGCGTGTTGACTATGCGATAATGGTTTAATTACCAGTTTCTGCCTGAGATAGATATCTATTAACCTTTCTAGAATTTTCAACAAAAAAGAAGAAAGACTTATTGGTCTAAGATCCTTAGGATGAACATGTGAGCATTTTACTGCCTTTGGTATAAAAACTACCCTCACCTGTTTCCACAATTTGGGAATTTGATTACGATCCAGAATGCTTCTATATATTATCAGTAGCCAGGGGAATAGTAAATCTAACGATTCTTGAATTTCGATTGGATAAATTATATCTGGTCCATGGGACTTATATGGTTTAAAGCCCTCTATTGCCCATTTTAGTTCGTAGGTTGTTTAACCGAGCAAAACAAACTGGGGAATGGGCGGAATATAGAAGCTTAATATCGACCTATAATAATGGAATTAGAGAAGCTAAGCGTACAAGCTTTAGAAGGTTTTGTGAGAATATTGAGCAGACAACAGATGCCTCAGGACTATACAAAGTCATGGCCAAAGATAAGACATTATCTTCCGTCAGCCTAAAAAGGAATGATGGATGTTATACTGAGAATGAGGAAGAGAAGGCTCAACTACTTCTTAATACTCATTTCCCAGAGTCCTTTGAGCCAACAACAAAATATATTTTAAAATGAATATATAGACCGAGTAAGAAAAACTGGAAGATAGCGAGGGAAATATGCCTTTGATAACACCACACATGAAGCAATAAAAGAAGCTCTTATCCGCAGAGGGGTTAATAATACCTTGGCATGTTGGATGGGAACCATGTTGAAGACTAGAGCAGTCGAAATAACGATGAGTACAGGCTCTCTAGTAGCAAACACAACAAAAGGTTGTCCACAAGGTGGGGTAACTTTTCCACTAATGTGGAGTATTGTCATAGACGAACTTCTGGATGAACTAACAAACACTGGACTTATGATTCAGGGTTACGCTGACGTTGTTGTAATAATTTGTAGAGGTAAATTTGAAAATACTCTATGTGAATTAATACAATTGGGACTAATAATCACGAAACGATGGTGTTTAAAAGTAGGGCTGAATATTAATCCTGCTAAAACTACAATTATACCATTTACATTCCATTCGTTTGGATGGAACGGAGGTGGAACTACATACAGAGGTAAAATTTCTGGGAATTTCTTTCGACCAGAAACTACTCTGGAAAACGTATGTTAGTAACATAACAAAGAAGGCTACAAGAGCACTTATGACATGTAGATCCATTGCCGGGAAAAGTTGGGGATGTACACTAAAAATACTACGATGGATGTATACAGTAATTGTACGACCAGTGATCGCATATGGAGCGGTTATTTGGTCAGATAGAACAAAGCGACAAACAGCTGTCAATGGGTTGAACAAACTTCAGAGACTAGCATGTGTTTGCATAACTGGGTCTATGAGAACCTGACCAACAGCGTCCCTAGAAGTCCTTTTAGAATTAACACCTCTTCACATCTATATACAGATGCAAGCGAAGAGGGCCAGGTATAAGTTGTCAGGAGGAAATATCGGGTCAGGACACTGCATAAATCGAAAGAAATCAGACATTCTTACGAGGCAATTTCCTGAAATCACAATACCAAGAGATAACATGATAACGCAGTTTAATTTCACTAAAAAGTTTACTACAAAAATAAGTAATAAAAACGATTGGGAAGGTATATCTAAAACCTACAATTTAAACCAAAAAATGATAACCTGGTATACAGACGGGTCTCTTACTGACGAAGGAGCAGGAGCAGGGGTATATGGGCCAAGGATAAAATACTTCGAGCCCATGGGTAAAAGCACCAGTATCTTTCAGGCGGAAATATACGCCATAGACAGGAACTATCGGAAGCAGAACATTGCAATTCTTACTGACAGTCAAGCGGCTATCAAGGCACTAGAATCCCATCAGGTAAATTCTAAACTGGTTAGGGAGTGTCTTGAGAAACTTAATACGCTTGGTTCTCAGAATAAGGTTTGGATACTTTGGATCCCAAACCATGTTGAAATAGAAGGTAATGAGAAGGCAGATAAGCTAGCTTGAAAGGGGGCAGAAACTCCATTTGTAGGACCCGAACCCTTTTGTGGAAAAGGAAACAGGTCTTTAACAATGATGTTAAAGAAAGAAGAAGTACATTCACGAACAATATACTGGTATAATTTACCAGGAATGGAACAATCAAAAACTGTTTTAAGAACGTACAAACTAAAAAGATTTAATGGATGTATGAATTTATAAAAAAGAATCTGAGAATTATAACAGGTATTCTAACAGGGCACTGCAGTTTGAACTATCACCTGACAAAACTGAAAATATGAAACAATGAGTTAAGTAGGTTTTCACTGAAACTCCGAAACACATTCTAGGACAGTGTCCTTTGCTTATGGAGAGTCGAAAAATGTTCCTGGGGGACTATCAAATACCAGAAGGCATGTTGTTTGATTTATCCTTTGCAGTGCATTGACGCCGCACCGTTTTCATGGTCAAATAATTCCCATGAAAAAGTGCAGCGTATGCAGAATTTGCTTGTCGCTCCAGACGGAAATACGACACTTCCGTTTGAAGCGACCAGCAATTTTGGTGAGAACCAAAATGCTGCATTGTCAAGGTTAAATTCCTAACCAATATTCATAACAAAAATTGTGATTGTCGTCTTCACCTGATCCCAGAAAGTCTTTCGTGGGGTCACCAAATGATTGTCATCTTCACCTGATCCCAGAAAGTCTATAGTGTGGTCACCAAATGTTTAGATCCTCCCCTGCAAATTTAGCACAAAAAACACAATTTTTTAAATAAAACTCACTGTTTTATTTCACGGTTAAAAAGACACTGGCTTCGTTTTACCGAAGCCCTTTATTTATAAACTCTAAAAACTACCCTTATTTCTAGCCTAATATAACATACTAGTTATTTAGTTATCAGACGATAGATAAGCGGCCTAATATGCTGATCATAAAGCGACCAGACACATCTTTCAGGACTAGATTTGTAACCTAAATAAACTGGCTGGTTACTAAATGACCAGACAGATCATAACGGACTAGATACTGCTTATCTATCGCTTTGTTCACATTTATTAAACTACAAACAACACGAAACATTTCTTGGTGCTGTTTAGAAGTTTATACATACTGCCCGCGTTGAAATATTGTAATCTTTCGAAACAAATTATACTTAAAAACCTATAATTAGGTGTACATTTTTTCCATTAATATATTGTTAAAACTGTATTTATGACAATATTTTATTCGTACGGGTCTTGACTTTGTTTTTATTATTAATAAAGAGTTCTTAATTTAGAATCTTTATTACATATATTTTTTTATATTAAATTCATTAAATTTCTTTTTAATTATTTTTCTTCATATTCAATTAACTTTACTTTTAATAAAATTAAACAATATTTAAAACAGATATTTCTTATTTAGATTAAACAATTCTTTTAATTCAAATTTTAGTTACACATATTTTATCAATTATCATAAATCATAATAATCATAACTTACAACAACTATGCAAAAATATTGAGCAATTTACCAATCTGCCCGCGTAGAAAGTTCTTAATCTTTCAAAATAATTTCTTTATCTTTATCTGTTAAAAATATAATTTTTTTTTTAACTTTTTAACCAATAACTATCTTTGCTTATGTTAATTTTTTAATTTTTTATTGTCTTATATATTGTTTTTTTCTTATAAAAAACCAAATTAATATTATTTTTAGCTTTTTAAATTATTCTATACGTGAAAAGGCTTCAATTTTTTTTGTATTTTCCTTTCGGACAGTGCTCTCTTTGATTTTTCGTTCTTTGCTTTTTTCTTTCTCGAAATTGTTGTTTTTGGCAACACCCCACCCCCGCTTTCACACAGCTTATTTACATTTTTTGTCGGTCGCGTATTTTTTACCTCGTCGATTTTCGTTGTTAGTTTTGTTTTTTCTTATAAACATAAGAAATAATAAAGTTAACAAAAGTTAAAATTAAAAGACCGAAAAATATCGGCAATAGTGCAAAAAACAGTGAACAAAAAAATTATTGAAAAAAGTGCAAGAGCTCAAGCACCTGCAGATTTTTTGGCCCAGCAGACGGACGGATCGCAGCTGCAGCAGCAATCACCACCAAGGAAGGAAATTTGCAGAAAAACGTATCCAGGTCAATCTTGAATATTTTACTTTGATATTTAATATAAAATTATAATTGTAAACGACGAATTTAATAATTTTTTTGAAGTTTTTTGGCGTTTTATTTACAATTTTCATAATTTATATTACATTTTTTAAGACCGTTTGTTTTCAGCGTTGCCACCTAGTATTTTATTCCTTTATAAGAGAGATTCGAAAATCCTCCAAAAGTTTAATTTTGAACTATTTTGAGTTCTTTTAAGTCGCTTTAAAAATTATTTGTTTGTATACATTTTTTAGATAACACTGAGAAAAATATTTTTTCTTAGTGGATTTGATTTTTTTATTGGAAAGTTACACAAACTATTTCGATCTAAAAATGTATTTGTTTTCTCCGAGTTCTTTGGTTGTTTTTGAATAATTTTTTGAGACAATTGATTTTCTTTTGGAATAATGGCAGCGTTAGAAGATTTTGAAACCGCTTCGGAAGCAGTTATTGAATTCGAAGAAAAATTTAATCTGGTTCGACAATCTGATCATTCGGTTTTCTCTTTGGAGCTGCATAAGGATGAGTTAAGCGAACTGTGGGTTAATTTAAAGCGTTACTACAAAGTTTGTTTGCATGAAGCTAAGGCCTTGACAGGAGATGAGAGAGCCGAGGAAGTCGCAAGAATCAAGTCGATGTATCAAAATTGTTACACGTCTTATATTACGTGTGCGGCAATGATGGGCGAGTATTCTGCTGTTGCAAGCACCATCGCTTCTCATCAGCAGCAACTAAGGACGCCCCCTACTTCAAGTTTTCAATATTTCTTTACAGGAGCAGCAATATCCGATGAACCAACAACAGCGTACAGTAATTCACCCAAATACTCGAGTTTGTACCTCTCCAACAACTTTGGTTCCTCTCAATCCACAACATTCACATTTGACGAATGGCGTTGCAGCTGAACCTGTAGTTCAGGCTACACCTGTTTTTGCGGTTCCATCACAGACATCTTTAGCAGCCCAGCCACCTCTGGCCTGGGCCTCAGCATCATGCCAAGAAGTTGGCGTTCGAGTTCCTCCATGTGATACAGAGATTTTCTATGGAGATTATCTTTCATGGCTAACATTTCGTGACATGTTCACGGCCATCTATGTTTTAAATCCTAGATTATCACTAGTTGAAAAGCTATATCACTTGAACCAGAAGACTAGTTGTGAGGCGAAGGATATTGTGAGCAAATCTCCGCTCACTAATGACGGGTTCGCTTCAGCTTGGCAAAATTTATCAGATCGATATGAAAATAAGCGAATCTTGGTAAATAGCCAGTTGAAAATTATTTTCAACCTTCCCTCAATTTCTTTGGAATCAGGTAGTGAAATTAAAAAGCTACAAAGGGAGGTTAATAATTGCATTACTGCTTTGAAAATGCATCATATTGACATTGGTAACTGGGATGCAATTTTGGTTTTTCTATGTTCGACACGGTTACCTGGCGTTACTCTATCTTTGTGGGAGCAATCCATTGAAATGAGTTCAGATATTCCAAAATGGTCGGATATGGACGTATTTCTTACTCGCCGATTCCGCACTCTAGAGACAGTGTCGGATCTTCAAGGCGCTTCCACTTCTAAAGCAGCAATTAGAAAGCCCCCTATTTCGAAGTCATTCAATACGTCGAATAGAAACGTGAACATATTTCAAACAAATGTTTCTAGTTCAGATTGTCGATTATGCTCATCAAATCAACATACCCTTAAGTCGTGCCCCAAGTTTTTAAAGCTAAAACCAGTTGATCGTTTCTGGCAGGTGAAAAGATTAAAACTTTGCCTAAATTGTCTTGCATATTCGCACCAAATGAAGGATTGTAGGAGTACTTTTAATTGCTCTGATTGCAAGCAGAGACATCACACACTTCTGCATCGTGACTCTTCAGATGCAACCCCTAATTCTCGACCCTCTCGCAACATATCTGACCATTCTACTCCTACAGCATCCTCTCATTTTAACACGCAGTCTCACACGATACAGATACAGTCCGCTCAAGCTACCAATTCGGTGGAACAAGTACAATCGGCCTTTGCGACTTCTGCTAAAAGAGTTCTGTTGGGCACGGCTATGGTAAATATCTGCCACTTGGGTTCTACTTTTACAGCCCGAGCCTTAATTGATTCTGGCTATGAAGGGACATTCATTTCTGAGCGTTTACAAAAATTGCTTAAGCTGCCAGTAAAACAAGTGAATGCGCAAGTTTCAGGTTTGAACAATGCTGTTTCTGCGCGCATACAGAAAATGTGCAATTTTGTACTGAGCTCACCTATCAACCCACAGCTCAAAATTGAGTCTTCAGCTCTTGTTATTCCCACGCTTACTGGCAAGCTTCCCACCACTTCACTTGATCTTTCGTTCGGTAATAATTTGCATGACATGCAGCTAGCTGATGTTAATTTCGCGAAAAGTGATCAAGTTGATGTATTAATTGGTGGCGATATTTATCCAACGATTGTTTTAGAAGGCCTTAAAAAGAACATTCTCGGTTCTTTAATAGCTCAGGAAACGATATTTGGATGGATTCTCACCGGTCCACTTCCAAACGAAAAAATTTCAAGTTTCACCACTTGCGTTTCTTTTTTTAATGAAGTTGCTCTAGATCAACAAATTGCCCGTTTTTGGGAGCTCGAGGAATTTCCAAAACAAAAGTTTTTGAGTGAGGAGGATAAATACTGTGAGGAATTTTATAGGAAGACGACGAGGCGCGATTCGAACGGCCGTTTTGTAGTTTCACTTCCTTTTAAACCTCAATTTTCGAAGAGTTTGGTTTTAGGCCATTCTCGCAGTATAGCTCATAAACAATTTTTGAGAAATGAAGCAAGGCTTTTGCACAATCCTGTTTTTAAAGCTCAGTATGATCAAGTTTTAAACGAATATATTGAATTGAAGCACATGAGTATGGTGTCAGAACCAACTGTTGAATTCGCACCTGCTCATTTTTATTTACCACATCACGCGGTGATCAAGCCAGAAAGCACGACTACGAAGGTGCGAGTCGTTTTTAACGCATCTAGTCATTCGTCGAATGGAGTTAGCCTAAATGACGTAATGTGCACTGGTCCAGTGCTACAGGCTGATCTAATGTTGTTGGTCGTGAAGTGGAGATTTTTTCTATATGTTTTTAACGGCGATATCGAGAAAATGTATCGACAGATTTTAGTCGATAGTAAACACTCTCCGTTTCAGCTAATCTTGTTTAGAAAATCGACAAAGGAAGAAGTTCACGATTTTGAGTTAAAAACCGTTACTTTCGGTTTAAATTGTGCACCGTATCTTGCGATTCGAACTCTGGTATTCTTCGTCACATGATGTATGTAGATGATGCATTAGCAGGAGCCCATGATCTTTCGACCGCTATTTCATCACGCGATGAGCTCATTACCGCCCTGGAGTCTGCAGGATTTGCAATGCGTAAGTGGACCTCTAATTCTGAACAAATTTTATCGGGCCTTCCTGCTGATCATCTTCTCCATGAAGATTTTTTGAAAATTGAAGATTCCAGTAACGTTAAAACTTTAGGAATCCGTTGGAACGCCAAATCCGACATTTTTTATTTTACAACTACTCCTTTTGATGTTCGTAAATCCTATACTAAACTAGAAGTTTTGTCGATAATTGCTCGACTATTTGACCCCGCGGGCTGGTTGTCACCCATTGTTATAACTGCAAAAATTCTTATGCAGAAAATTTGGATAACAAAAATCGATTGGGATGACAACTTGCCTAGCAGCATTTTGAGCACGTGGCAACAATTTTTGAAAGACTATGTTTTTATTCAGGATATTCATATTCCACGCTGGATGGATTTTTCTCCTTCTTCGGAAATTCAATTCCACGCTTTTTGTGATGCGTCAGAGGTAGCATATGGTGCTTGCATTTACATTCGTGTGCAGCAGTCTATCTCTTCTTTCTCGACACATCTCTTGTTCGCCAAATCCAAAGTTGCACCAGTGAATACTGTTGCTCTTGCAAACTTGGAATTGTGTGGAGCTGCTCTTTTGGCGGATATGGTTGATTCACTTTTACATTCAGTCGAAATCGATCGGAGTAAGTTGCACTGCTGGTCAGATTCTACAATTGTTCTAGCCTGGCTGCAGAAACCCCCCTGTCACTGGACAACCTTTGTTGCCAATCGAGTGTCTAAAATTGTGCAGAAAGTTGGTAATTTAAATTGGTATCATGTAGATTCTCATGATAATCCAGCCGACTTAGTAAGCCGTGGAGTCTCGCCGCAAGAACTTGTAGATGACCAAAAGTGGTTTCATGGACCATCTTGGCTGCCAGGAGAAGTTTCTAATTTTCCCAAAGATTTTTTCGACCGTCAAAATTTTGAAACATCTTTAGCTGAAAAACCAATACGAACCTTTTTTACTTATTTTGACCAGTTCGAAGACGTGTTGGATCGTTTTTCATCGTTGCAGCGAGCACTGCGAGTGTTATGCTATGTTTTTCGCTTTTTACATCGCTCTAGAATTCAAACTTCGTTTTCTGCTGAAATTTCAACTCTTGAAATAAAATCGGTAAAAATTTGTCTCATGAGAATTTGTCAGCAGGTGCATTATATGTCTGAGTATCGGAGTTTGTCAGAAGATCGTCCAATCAACTCGTCTAGTAGTTTAATATCTTTGAACCCTTTTTTAGATGATCAAAAATTACTTCGATGCAACGGAAGAATCACCGCTGCCCTTGGATTGTCATATGATGAGCGACATCCTATAATATTACCCTATAACTGTACGTTTACTCGTCTCTTGATTCGTTTTCTGCATGATATTTCTCTTCATGGCGGAAACCAGTTAATGTTAAATTTGGTGAAAATGCAGTTTTACATCCCAAATGTGAAAAGGATGATTAAGAAAACAATTCTCAGCTGTAAGACTTGTGTCGTGCAAAGGAAAATGACACAGTCACAAATCATGGCGGCGTTACCTCCGGAGCGCGTGACTCTTTCTCGACCTTTTGCATGTACAGGTGTGGACTTCACTGGACCATTTGACTTTAAAAATCATACCGGTCGCGCTTGCCTTATCACAAAAGGATATGTGTGCATATTCGTTTGTTTTGCGACTAAGGCAATTAATTTGGAAGCGACCAGTGATTTGTCAACAACGACCTTTTTAGCAGCTTTTTCCCGATTTGCAGCCCGACGTGGATGCCCAGCCCAGATGTATTCGGACAACGGAACAAACTTCGTTGGTGCTTCGAAAGTTCTAAAGCAAGATTTCGTCCGTTTTCTTTCAGAGTCAAAGAATTTGGTGACGTCACACTATGCTCATCAAGAGGTTTCATGGCATTTCATTCCAGCCGGTTCTCCTCACATGGGTGGATTATGGGAAGCGGGGGTAAAAAGCTTCAAATTTCATTTTAGACGAATAGCTGGCCATTTAAAATACACATTTGAAGAATTTTCTACCATATTAAATCGAATTGAGAGTTGTCTTAACTCAAGACTCTTGAGCCCACTATCCGAAAGTTCTTCTGACCTTGCCTCTCTAACTCCTGGTCATTTTTTGATTGGTGGTCCTTTGTAAGCACCAGTGGAACCGGAGATATCAGAAAATCCGTTAAAAATTATTAATCGGTGGGTAAAGGTGAAAGCCATATCGCAGTTAGTTTGTCATCGATGGAAGTCTGAGTACTTAAAAGAACTACACAAAAGGTACAAGTGGCAGTTACCGAAAGAGGACCTTAAAGTAGGCGATTTGGTTGTAGTTTGAGATGAGAATCTGTCACCAAATGACTGGCGTTTGGGGCGAATTACCCAAGTACATTTAGGGAAAGATGCACGAGTTCGTGTTGTAGACATTAAAACCCAGAGAGGCACTATTACCCGTGCTATCGCCAAGCTGGTGGTTCTACCAACTACATAATTTTTCTAGCATCACCTTAGGTTTTTAATCTCGATCGTCCTCTATTTTTTTTTTTTTGTTTGTTATTTATTTCGTACTTATGTTTTTAAGTCAATATGGTTAAAGCTAAACAATACGCCAATCGCCGCACCATTGCGTCAAAATGGTTTGTCGCTTGTGTCAAGCGGATCATCCGATCCGTTTTTGCAAAAAATTTATCGCGATGACCTATGAAGCTCGTTTGCGGGCCATATTGTTCCATCGACACTGTTCTTGTTGTCTGGCTCATAACCATGTGCGAAAGGATTGTCGCAGCCAGGGTAGATGTCGTAAATGCGGCAGCGAACATCACTCTATGCTTCACGACAGCTCGTATGATTTGAAGCACCGTCGCTCTCGTTCCAAGGGACCTCGTCCGTCTCAAATCGACTCTCCCAAGTTACCTCGTCCGTCCCATAGCTCACATTCCAAGGAACCTCGTTCGTCCCAAAGCGCAAAGTCTTAAGAGCCTGGTTCATCTCAGCGCGAACAGTCGGCAACTTGTACAACGGATGCGCGTCGGCACTCGCCAATTTCAGGACCTCGTCCGTCCCGTAAGTCTGTAGCGATCGAATCGCGCCTCGATAAAAGGCGTTCTGAAGCGCTTAGTCCTGCTCAAACTTCCAAACGCGCACGGGGACCTAGTTCGTCTCACCGCGCTCAGTCCAAGGGACATAGTTCGTCTCATCGTGCTCAGTCCAAGGGACCTCGTTCGTCCCAACGCGCCAAATCGCAAGGACCTAGAGCACAACAATGTTCCACCAGTGCTCCTCCCACCGTTCACATGCAGCGCGTCGTTAAGCTGCAACCCACTGCTGTCGTCAAGTTGGCAGCCAATGGGAATTTGGTTTATGTCCGAGCGCTCATCGACCAATGCGCTGATGCCTCCAGCATCTCAATTCTCGGTGTAGATGTATACTCGCAGGTTGTCTTGAGGGGGGTCATTGGTTGAGTTCTTGGACAACCGTTGGGGCAGAGCACTATTTTTGGATATATTTTGTCTGGGTCTTGTGTAGCCTAAGAATTTGGCTAACCACTCTTTTTTTTATTATTTTTATAAAGATTCTTTATTTTTTTTTGTTTTGCGGTTTTTGAAATGGATTAATATTTTTGAAGACAAATGAATTTTATATACTCACCGCCGTCACAAAAAAAATGTAACCCATTGAAATTATTATTGTTTTTATTTATTTTTTATTTTTTTATATTTTTTTTTTTATTATTCGATTGGATTGCAGTGTTGCTGCAAAGCGGGCGGCAATGTTCAAGCTAACTGCTTTATCCTTAAATTTATTATTTATTATTTTGAAGTACAGCTGGCGCTTTGGTCATTGTTGTCTGTCAAATGATTATTTGAAAATGTCGGCTCGCTTTGTATTTTGTTTTTGTATTTTTGCTGTTTTTTCAGCATTCATCTTTTGTAACAGCACCAGGTAAAAACAATAAAATTTTGATACGGATATTTTCCCCCAATAATTCTGGTTTTTTATTTTTTTTTTGGTTATTGGACTTTTTTCTAATAATTTCAAGCTGCTTTTTCGCCACAGTTGGATTCGTGTTTTGGAGACGATCCCCCAGAAGCGCTTGGAATTTACAGTCAATTTACAATCAAAAATCAACAAGTACTCAAATCGACTGGAGGCTTTTGTACTTCCTCAAATAATAACACAACAATGCAGAACTTGGACACTTCAAGGTGGAGCATTCCGAAAAATGTCACTTTGGCGGACCCAATGTTTAATGTCCCCGGAAAAATTGATTTGCTCATCGGTGCTGAATTTTATCACAATATATTGGCATCAGGAACAATGTTAGCTCTGAAGCCATTAAAAATTCTCTGATAGAGCATCAAGTAGATGCGGGAATTGCAGTCTCGGGTGATACAGGCGAATTTGGGCAATTGTAATATCACTAAATCAGTCAACAGACGTACCCCCCAGGGAGGGGTTCTCTCACCACTCCTGTGGTTGGTTGTTATGGATGATATGTTAAAATCTCTCGAAAAATCCGGTATTAAAGCAGTTGCGTATGCCGACGACGTTGTGATTCTAGTATCAGGTGTGTTTCCGTCCGTCCTTAGTGAAATCATGGGTAGGGCGCTGAGAACACTTAGCTCATGGGCCGCTAGGTGCGGCTTATCAGTGAACCCAGTGAAAACAGAACTACTATTATTCACCACGAAAACCAAGATACCTCAATTCAAATTACCAGTGCTAAACGGATAAGCACCTACTTTTTCTACCGAAGCCAAGTATCTCGGTGTTCTTCTTGATATAAAGCTAAATTGGAACAATATTATTAACGTACGAGTTAAAATAGCCTGCATTGCTTTTTATACGTGCAATAAAATGTTTGGCAAACGTTGAGGTCTCCAGCCAAAGATGGTACTCTGGATGTACAGTGCTGTAGTTCGACCGATTCTCACCTACGAAGCTCACGTTTGGTGGCCAGCGCTTAGTAAAAATTATAATATAGTTAAATTAGTAAGAGTACAACGATCCGCATGCATTGGCATAGCTGGTGCTCAGAGACCCAGTCCCTCAAATGCGCTAAATGTACTTGTGCATCTTCTTCACATTGATCTTCACATTAAATTTGTAGCCGCATGCACTGCAGCAAGACTCAAAGAAGTAGGGTCATGGCAAGCTAGGACATATGGCCACAGCAGAATTTTAGGTACGCTACCTAAAGAGGTAGTACCTGTAACGACTGACTACATTTCACCGAGAATAGTTCTTAAAAAGAACTTTTTACACAGATTTCCATCCAGAGAAGAATGGTCATCTAATAGTGTAATCGACAAATTCGGCGTTGCCATTTTTACGGATGGCTCCAAGATGAGTTGTGGAGTGGGCGCAGGTGTTTTCTGTAAACACCTTGGTATCACTAGATCTCTTAGACTTCCTGATGAGGCCAGTGTGTTTCAAGCTGAATTGATAGCTATCTAAGAAGCTTGTAGCATTATTAGTAGCAAACTAACTCGTAAAAAGAACATAACCATATTCTCTGACAGTCAGGCAGCTATTAAAGCATTGTCCTCTAATGTTATAACATCAAAATTAGTTCTTCAAGGCAGGAATGAACTAGATCTTGTCGGTCACAGGCATAGAATAAACCGTATCTGGGTTCCAGGACATAGGAGCATAGTAGGAAATGAAGTGGCCGATGACCTGGCCAGGAAGGGCTCTGCATCGGCGCTGGATCTGGCTGTTCCGGTTCCGGTACCTATAGGCAAGGTTAAATCTGAAATCTGCAATTTCTTTCTCAATAAAGCCAAGTCTATATGGAAAAACACCGCAGGATGCGTTGTATCCAAAAAAACTTGGCCGAATTACAACTTTTCAAGATCCCTTGAACTCATTAACTTGAGGCGTCGAGACATCGCGCGGATCACATATATCTTCACTGGACACTGGCCTATTGGTGAACATGCCCGCAGATTGGGAATTCCCTATAATGTCCACTGTCGTAGCTGCAAAAACACCAGTGAACAAGAGACACTGAGTCACTTCATCTGCGATTGTCCAACTTTAGCAAGAGTCAGGCTTCGTACACTCCACTCCGCCTTTTCAACCTCATTAGAAGTCTTATCTGATCCACTAATGAACATTTTAAAATTCCTAAACAATTCAGGATGGCTCCAGCATTGATCCCTCCCCGTCCCTTCAGGAGATCGTGGTAACAAAACGGCATTAATTATGCTACTTGTACTGGTGGAGTTCCACTAGTTTTCTCGCCACTTATACTACTACTACTTCGTTTTCGTTGTCCAAAATTTGTATTCACATCAGATATCCAAAAAATTTTGGTGAACAAAGAGGATCGACCGTATCAGCTAATCGACTGGAGGAACGATACAAGGGAAGATCTGCAATGTTACCAACTTAACACTGTAATATATGGAACAAGATCAGCACCATACCTGGCTACAAAATGTTTACAACAGTTAAGCAAAGACGCTATCTCTCAACATCAACTAGGAGCTGAAATACTTCGTGACGATTTCTATGTGGATGACTGCTTAACTGGATCTGACAGTTTAACAACAGCAGTTGAAATGCAGAAACAACTTACACAAATTTTACTGGGCGCAGGATTTCGTTTACGTAAATGGTGCGCCAATCATCCGAAATTGCTTCAATCAATTCCAATGGAAGACCAGGAGGTCAATCTTGACTTTAACAGCGACATCAACAACGCAGTCAAGACGCTAGGACTGACATGGTTGCCGAAAACCGACCAATTCTGCATTAAAGTAAACCTTACTGCACCCACTCAATTTACTAAGCGAATGATAGTATCTGACGTGGCCAGAATTTTCAACCCGTTGGGAATCCTGGGGCCTGTGGTAGTAAAAGCAAAAATACAAGAGCTGTGGCAAATGAAACTATCATGGGACCAAGAGCTTCCGAAAAGTCATCAAAAGAAATGGGCTCAGCTTCGAAACAGTCTAAAAGAGCTAACCAATACACAAATTCCTAGACACGTCTTTTGACAAGGTATAAAAAGGTCGATTCAGCTACATTCATTCTCTGATGCCTCAGAAAAAGCATATGGCGCAGCAGTTTACAGCATATGGCGCCCCTCAAAGCACAATCGATAACGCGACTAGAACTTTGTGCTGCACTTCTAGGCACTCAATTATTAGCACGAGTAAAACGGGATCTAAAAGTTCCAAATGCTCCAGCTTACTTTTGGACCGACTCGCAAATTGTTCTTGCATGGATCAACTCCAGCTCGACATCGTTTGTAACATTTGTTGCTAATAGGACAGCACAGTTTCAGGAGTTGTCCGAAGCCAACCAGTGGCGACATGTTAGTTCGAAAGAAAATCCAGCAGATGTGTTGTCCAGAGGGTTGTGCCCCACTGAACTAACGTCGTGCAGCTTATGGTGGTATGGACAGGCATTTCTTAAAGGAACAATTACTGAATGGCTTCAAGAGTATTGTGACGATACAAACATTAAGACATATTTTTGTAGTCACAAATTCTTCAATAACTTAATCTGACTGAACAGTCTTAAAACTAACTGAAGAGCAAACGTCAAAACTTTAGTTCAGTTGGTCTTCGACAGTCATCGCGTACGGACGTATGCGCATCATCGCTTCTTCTAGTTGGCTACCAATAGCTACAACTGAAGACACTCATTCAGTTGGTCTTCGACCGTCAACGCGTACGGACGTGTGCGCATCATCGCTTCTTCTTCTTGGCTACCAATAGCCACAACTGAAGACACTCAGTCAGTTGGTCTTCGACAGTCATCGCGTACGGACGTGTGCGCATCATCGCTTCTTCTTGTTGGCTACCAATAGCCACAACTGAAGACACTCGGTCAGTTGGTCTCCGACAGTCATCGCGTACGGACGTGTGCGCATCATCGCTTCTTCTTGTTGGCTCCCAATAGCCACAACTGAAGGCACTCAGTCAGTTGGTCTTCGACAGTCATCGCGTACGGACGTGTGCGCATCATCGCTTCTTCTTGTTGGCTCCCAATAGCCACAACTGAAGACACTCGGTCAGTTGGTCTTCGACAGTCATCGCGTACGGACGTGTGCGCATCATCGCTTCTTCTTGTTGGCTCCCAATAGCCACAACTGAAGACACTCAGTCAGTTGGTCTTCGACAGTCATCGCGTACGGACGTGTGCGCATCATCGCTTCTTCTTGTTGGCTCCCAATAGCCACAACTGAAGACACTCAGTCAGTTGACTGATTATTAGAGTGGAGATCGGTTTAAGGTTCTCTGCTGGTTAGAAGATTATTAGAGTGGAGATCGGTTTAAGATTCTCTGCTAGATTAAAGATTATTAGAGTGGAGATCGGTTTAAGGTTCTCTGCTGGTTCGAAGATTAATAGAGTGGAGACCGGTTTAAGGTTTTCTGCTGGATTAAAGATTATTAGAGTGGAGATCGGTTTAAGGTTATCTGATGGTTAGAAGATTATTAGAGTGGAAATCGGTTTAAGGTTCTCTGCTAGATTAAAGATTATTAGAGTGGAGCTCCGTTTAAGGTTCTCTGCTGGTTAGAAGATTATTAGAGTGGAGATCGGTTTAAGATTCTCTGCTAGATTAAAGATTATTAGAGTGGAGATCGGTTTAAGGTTCTCTGCTAGATTAAAGATTATTAGAGTGGAGATCGGTTTAAGGTTCTCTGCTGGTTCGAAGATTATTATAGTGAAGATCGGTTTAAGGTTCTCGGCTAGATTAAAGATTATTAGAGTGGAGATCGGTTTAAGGTTCTCTGCTGGTTAGAAGATTATTAGAGTGGAGGTCGGTTTAAGATTCTCTGCTAGATTAAAGATTATAAGAGTGGAGATCGGTTTAAGGTTCTCTGCTGGTTAGAAGATTATAAGAGTTTAGATCGGTTTAAGGTTCTCTGCTGGTTAGAAGATTATTAGAGTTGAGATCGGTTTAAGGTTCTCTGATAGATTTAAGATTATTAGAGTGGAGATCGGTTTAAGGTTCTCTGCTAGATTAAAGATTATTAGAGTAGAGATCGGTTTAAGGTTCTCTGATAGATTAAAGATTATTAGAGTGGAGATCGGTTTAAGATTATCTGCTGGTTAGAAGATTATTAGAGTGGAGATCGGTTTAAGATTCTCTGCTAGATTAAAGATTATTAGAGTGGAGATCGGTTTAAGGTTCTCTACTGGTTAGAAGATTATTAGAGTTTAGATCGGTTTAAGGTTCTCTGCTGGTTAGAAGATTATTAGAGTGGAGATCGGTTTAAGGTTCTCTGCTAGATTAAAGATTATTAGAGTGGAGATCGGTTTAAGGTTCTCTGCTGGATAGGAGACTACTCTAGGTTTCAATAAGCCAACCTGTATTTTGATATATTCCATGGATTCATTAGAAAACAATGCCTCGTTGTATTGCCCAATAGCTATGTTTGAAAGTCGTTTCGCATAAACACATCCGTGGCACAATACGCACACAGTTATGTGCTTAGACACACACTCGCAGATTTGAGACGAAACACATACACAGTTCTGTGACCAAGAAGAGACACATAATACAAGGCAAGATCGAGATACTAAACCGTGAAGAAGAATAAGAGAAGCAGTTATCCAACGAGAGAAGACTACGTTAAGTTATTAAACTACAATGTAGACATCAACATTCATATAAATAAAACTTTGTAAAATTATGTTAAGGTCCAATAAATGGATATAAAATCAGATCGTGTAATAAATTTTCTGTAATGACCCCCGGATACCTCGCTGAGTGTACCCCAGCCTTTGAATCATTACAGATGGCGCCCGAGCAGGGACTAAATTTTCACAGAAGAGGAATCACGAAACACGACAAAACAAATAGACAACAGCCGCAGAAGAGCTCACAACGCAACTGACAAATAATACACTGTTGCCGTGACGGCAGTTTCTGATCAACTTAATTGGCTTCAGAATTGAAGCCCTTTATTTATACTTAAAAAACACACGACGCTAACAAACTAGCGTCGTGGGATATCTTAAAACTAAAGCTCGGCGTAAACACTAAATCTACGCCGCACATAACTTAACACATAAACTGCATTACGTGACACTTGTTCCCGTCATGCACTCCTACTATAACAGAAACTCAACCTAGCGATCGCTAACCTTATCTATTCTAAATATAGAAAAGGGACTTGCACTTCAAAGGCATGATCGTACATACTAATGCACATGCACATGCACATGCACATGCACTATGACATTATCGTTAATTTATGCTCCCACTAATTTCGTGGGAACATTAAATATTATTACACTGTTTTCGTGTATTCATAAAATGTTCTTTATTTATATTTACTTATCGCTGTTCACCAAATGTGACCAACGCAAAACCAATCGCTAGATTTGTTTCTGTATACTTCAACATTCTGCCCGCGTTGGAAAATTAAATTTTTCAATATTATGTGGTTTTTTGTTTTTTATATATATTTTATATAAACTAAAAGGAAAATTGACCACTTTTATTTTCAATAAATGACATAATTATTATTTACTTGTGCAGGCATTTTTACTACTTTATCTATTTGTTTTCTTTTATGTTTGATAATTTTTTATTTTATGTTGTTAATTTAACATATATTTAAAATATTAATTCTCTTACATTTACAATTTTAATTTTTTTTTAATATTTTTCTCAAAATTTGTAAATCTTGTTATTTCATTAAATTTTCATTTATAATGTGAAATGCAATTGTATTTTGTAATAATTTTTTTTTTACAACAATTGACTTGCTACATACATGTTATTGCAGGTATTTCTTCCCGCGTTGAAAGATCATATGCTTTCAAACTCTAAATTAATTTTATTATCTTTTAACAGTGTTAATATTTTTTTTTTTTTTAATTTTTCGAGACCAAATAAATTTACATTTCTTATTCTGCAATTATTTTCTTATTATACTCCTATTTGTGGCATAGCAAGATTGATAGGCAAGAAACGTGTTGAATGCTGCTTGATCTTTTTAACTGTCCAGAAAATTCCACAAATGATGTAGACAATGATGATCCACGTTGTAAAATTCATGCCATAATGAGTTGCATGATGAATGTCGAAATCAAGCGGAAACCCAAAAATATGTAATTGTGAATTGGGAATATCGTCGATCTTGATTGTTGTCGAAATTTCTTGTAATACGATGGGATGGAACTTTGGTAGTTGTAGCGTCAAGTTGACCATTGGATTGAAGTATGTCACATTCTCAGAAACTTTGTCGAATGCAACCAGCGTAACTTCTGATGATTCGAGATGACAACCAGATTCCATACGCAGGATGCCTTGACCCTTTATACGACGCCATGTTTTCTGCCCGTTGCAATAAATGTCGATTAATTCGTCCTCAAAAGTGGAAAACAACCATGTGTTTGCTGCGTGAAGTTGAATCCACTTTGCTGACTTTGACTGCTGAACTTTGATGACGCATTCTCCCGACACCTTCTTCTTTTTCAAAAGTAGCTCTAGTTCGCAAATTTTGTTATCGCCAATCTTGTAGATAGGATGAGTTTGAGGACATAACCAAATTGCATTTAACTTCTTGCATTTTAGAAAGTTGACCTCATCGATATTGTAGTACTTTGTCAATGATGAACTCAATAGCAAATGTTGAAACGATGACTGAATACTGACGAAACGATCATTATGTACTGTTGGGTAAGGATATACTTCGTAAATAGTAAATACGTCCTTGTGAATTAAGGGTATATTTAATTCAAACAAAATATATTGCTCCGTTGTTCTAGTCGTGATTTCAGTCGCCATCAGGACTTCTTGCGCATTTCGATCAGGAAGTTGCAATTCTTTAGGTAACTTCATTGCAATCCTTGCCAAATGCTCTTGAAACTGCTCGACGGATATAATATGCTGATGAGCTGCATTATTGTAAACTCGTAGAATGCTGTCTTTGATGTCTGCTTGAAATATTTCGAAGTTGTCTATTACAAGTACCGTGTATAACAACACCGTGTTGGCTAGTGCACGCACCTCAGTTGTGTTGACTGCTGATGCCAATTTTTGTAAATTGAACTTGATTTTACCCAGTTGACTCTCCAAAATATTGCGTTCTTTTTTGATGACTTGAGCCGTCACATCTTGAATTGATGACAAATTTTTAAGCCCTTCTAACATTTGCATGCTAATACTGCTGCTTTGGATTACTCGATCTTCTAACTGCAGCGCATGTTCCTCGTCCATCACCCCAAAAAGCGCATGCTGAATTGACCCGATGAAACTTAACGGCGCTCTCTTCGTTCGTTTGGATTCAGTATGTTTATTCGAAGTAATAAATTCATTATTGGTTCGAATTATATTCATTCTGTTAATAAGTTGCTGCTCCATTTCTTCGCAGGGATACGTCGCAGGACACCCGCTTAATGTCAAATACAATCGTGCATTTTTAATCACCTTTTCGACTCTGTCTAAGCGATCCCAATACGCTGACATGTTGACATAAACTACCAACGACCATGATGATTTTTGCAGCCCCACCAATCCTTGCTCCTCGAAGAATAAGCCAGAATGGTCCCTAAAGTTTTCTATACTTATACTATGAATTACTTTTGGCATAATTAATAACAAACTTAATATAGATACTAAAAAATTTTTGTTTTTGATTTGGTTCGATTTTGTACTTTTTGCAATTTTACAAGTATTTGAATAATTTTTAATTAATTTTTTATTTATATCTTTTTGAACAATTTTATTATTAAAAAAATTTTCTGAATTTTGATTTTCTGTTTTAATTGTATCTGTAGGAAAAGGACAAACATTGTGAATCGCTCTTGTCGATACTCCATTGCTTGTTCTTACGTCTACCATTCTACATAGACCATCTTTTCCTAAAGTAGTTTTAATTACTCTCCCCCTTCTCCAATTCATTGGAGGGACATTATCTTCTTTCAAAAGAACGAGGGTTCCAGGTTCAATATTTTCGGACGGATTCTGCCATTTATATCTTTTTTGAAGCTCGGACAAATACTCTAATGACCAACGCTCCCAAAATATTTCCGAGTTTGATTGCACTGCTTTCCAGTGATCTCTCAACCCATGATAACTTTTATTATCATTAGAATCTACAAAGGTTGTAAATGGCTCCCCAATTAAAAAATGACCTGGCGTTAAAACTTGACAATCATTAGGATCATCTGACAATGGCGTTAAAGGTCTAGAGTTTAAAATAGCCTCGATTTGAGCCATTAATGAGCACATTTCTTCAAATGTCATTATCCCCTCATTAATCCTGAAAAAATGTTTTTTGACAGATTTAACGCAAGCCTCCCATAATCCACCCATATGTGGCGATCTTGCAGGTATATTTCTCCATTCAATTTGTCTTTGAACACAAAAACTGTCTACTTCCTGTAAGTGTTTCTTGTCCTTAAATAATTTATAAATCTCATTTAAACTATTTGCAGCACCTATAAAATTAGTACCATTATCGCTATAAATTTTTAAAGGACAACTACGCTTTCCTACAAATCTTTTCAAAGCTCCTACAAATGCTGCAGTGGACAAATCTGACACTACTTCCAAATGAACTGCTTTTGTTGCAAAACAAACAAAAACACACACAAAAGCTTTATCTATCTTTTTTCCTCTTACTTTATGATGTATTGCTATTGAACCTAAAAAGTCTATCCCAACATTTAAAAATGGTCTAGTCCTAATAACTCTATCTCTTGGCAAATTACCCATAAATTGGTGAATTGTTCTTGGATCTGCTTTGAAGCACCTATAACAACGATGTACTACCTTTTGAACAAGTTGTCTGCCTCGTAAAGGCCAAAAACTTTGCCTCATAATTGCCAATAATCCTTGTGGTCCAATATGCAAATGAATTCTATGCAAATGAGTGACTAACAAATACACCCATTCATCATTATATGGTAGCAAAATTGGATGTCTAGCCTCATAAGACAGATTCGAATTTTGTATTCTACCTCCTACCCGAATTATTCCATCAGTATCAAGAATTGGAGCTAGTGATTTAATTTTAGAAAAACCTGGTAAGCTTTTATTTGTTTCTAATAGCTTCTTTTCATTCGAGAAATTTTTGTTTTGTATTATTTTTACCATAGCTTTTATTGCAGCTTTATTATATTCTATTTTAGATTTTAGCTCTTTTCTCCGAATTCTATCAATAAATTCTAATATTTTTGCCACCACATTTTGCAAAAAAGCGAAATTGTTTTTATGGTGAATTTTCTCTAAAAATGGTTCCGATACTACAGTTGAAGAAATCGCATTAACATTTTTTATTTCCGGAATTTCTTTTGGACTTCTCAATACTTCTTCAACATGACTTTCTGACTTCAAAAATTCCGGACCATGAAACCACATTTCATTGTTAATCAAGTCTTTTGGATACAGACCTCGTGATACATAATCTGCTGGATTTTGTTTAGTATTGACATATTTCCAGCTTTTAATATTACTGTTTGTTTGTAAATAGCTAACCCTATTAGAAACAAAAATTTTTAACGTCGCTGGATCTAATTTTAGCCAGCATAACATAATCTGAGAATCCGAATAGTAAGTTATACTATTTAAATTTAATTTTAAGCTCTTCACTACCTTTTGTGTAAGTTCCACAAGTAACACCGCTGCACATAGCTCTAACCTAGGTAAAGTTTCAATTTTTGCTGGCGCTACTCTAGATTTTGACGCTATTATATTTACTTGAATATTTCCGTTTGAATTTACAGATTTTATGTAAACTACAGCTCCATAAGCTTGCATTGAAGCATCCGCAAACCCATGAAGTTCAAGTATTTTTGGATTTTCACAAATCATATGTCGCGAAATTTTTAATTCGTTCAAATACCCCATTTCTTCTCTTAACTGTTTCCATAAGAGTTCGATATCATTAGGCACTGCTTTATCCCAATCAATTTTTAATTTCCATAAACTTTTTAACAGCATTTTAGCTAAAATTACAACTGGGCTCAAAAAACCTAAGGGATCAAAAAGTTTAGCAATATCAGATAAAATATTTCTTTTAGTGGCTTTAGTATGAAATTTCCAATTTGATTTTATACATATTTGATCCGATGATGGAAACCAAGAAATTCCTAGAGCTTTAACATTTTCAAAACTATCTTTATTGAAATCTAATTGAATTTCACAATCTTCTCGTGGACAATTTTCTAACAATTCGGAATGATTTCCACACCATTTTCTCAAATTAAAACCATGATTCTTTAAAATTTCTGCAACTTGTTTTTGTAAAATTTTTAGCTTTTCCAAAGAATCACTGCCTGTTATCATATCATCCATATAGAAATCCGACTTTATGATTTCAGCAGCCTTCGGATAATTTTCTTCTGCAGCTTTCCCAGCCATTTGCAAGCACTTTACAGCCAAATATGGAGCAGACGCAGTTCCATATGTAACAGTCTTAAGCTTATAAGTTTGAAGCTCCTGTGATGAATTCCACCTCCAGTATATTAACTGATAATTTTGATGCTCTTTGTTAACCCAAATTTGCCTATACATTTTTTCAATATCCGCTGAAATGACATATTTATGTTTCCTAAATCTAACCAAAATATCAAACAGATCTTCCTGCAACTTTGGACCTGTATGTAAAACGTCATTTAATGACAAATTTGACGATGTCTTGCACGACGCATCAAAAACCACCCTTAATTTTGTCGTCGTACTTTCTGGACGTAACACATAGTGATGCGGTAAATAATAACCTTTTTTAATATTATCCACATTTTTTACTACCTCCATATGGTTTAAATCAATATACTTCTTCATGAAATCATGATATTGATCTTTAATTTCCATATTCTTCTCTAACCTTTTTTCAATGGCTAAGAATCTACGTTTTGCAGTTATTTCTGATCTGCCCAGCTCTTGTCTATTATTTTTAAAAAGTAGATTAACTTCAAATTTTCCATCACATTTTTTCTTATGTGTTTTTTGGAAAATTTCTTCACATTCCTTTTCGTCTTTTGTTAGAAATGCCGTTTGTGGTCCTTCTTCCACCTCCCAAAACATTCTCAATTGTTTATCCAAGCTTTCCTCTGAGAATAACACAACACCGCAATAAACCGATTTATTATGTATAACGGCTGGTCCACTCACAATCCACCCAAAGCTTGTATTTTGCAATACAATTGACTCTTCATCTAACCGAATTTTGCCGCTTTGCAAAATTTCATAAAATATTTCTGCTCCAATGAGCATATCAATACCACTTGGAACCGCAAATGTGGGATCAGCAAGTGATAAGTTGTAAGGCAAATTATTCACGATTACCTTCTGTGCAGGTACATCGGACATTATTTTCGACACAACCAAAACATCTAAATCAGTTTCATATGCTGATCGTTTTGACTGAATTTTAACATTTAAACGCTCATTTACATTAGAAGTTTTCTTCGTAATGCCTTCAATTGTAGCGTTCGTTTTATAACTCTTTAGTTTTAAAACATTTTGTAAAGCTTTAGTTATAAAATTAACTTGTGAGCCATTATCTAACAATGCTCTACAAGACACCCATTTCCCTTGATTATTTAAAACTTTAATCATTGCTGTAGACAACAAAATACACTTTTGGTCTTTGTCTGCAGCTTTTTTGTCATTACTTGCAACAGCACTTTTAACTTGCTGTTGCTCTTTTTCTCTATGCAAAAGAGAATGGTGGCTGTTATTGCATATTTTACAATTATAACCATTACACATTTTGTTCGAATGTCCACTTCTTAAACATTTTGTGCACAATTTATTTAATAAAACTTTATTCCATTTTTCATTAATGGATAAATTTTTAAATTTTAAGCATTGATATGGAAAATGTATATTAACACATCCCATAAAACATTTTTCAATTGAGCTAATATTTCCTTTTTTCATAGGCTTAGCAAAATTACTTTTATTCACAACAAGCTTTTGGCTAGCCTCTAAGGCAAAATATTCTTGCTCTAAAAAGTTCAAAATGGAGCTAACTTTTGGAATCTCCTTTGAATCTTTTAATGAAGCTTCATACTTCATCCGAATATTGTCCTCCATTTTTCTTGCCAATATAAAACTTATAAAGGCTTGCAACAGATCCTCCGCTGATAAATCAGTTGCTTGGAGTGCTTGGAAGCTCTCCTGAATTGTGTCTTGAAACTTTTTAACACTACTTGAAGTTTCAACCACATTCGGTGCATCAATTAAATTTTTAAAATATACTGACGTAACAGCACGTTTATTTGTATATTTATCGTTCATTAACTTCCAAGCTATCGGATAATTAACGTCAGTCGACGGCAAATTTATAATTGTGGACGCAGCAGTCCCTTTTAATTTTGATTTTAAAATACACATTTTTTGTGTATTTGAAATATTTTTTGAATGAATCAATTGGGAAAACAATTCTTTAAATGAATTCCATTTTGTATAATCTCCGAAGAAATCAGGAATTTCTATTGTCGGCAGATTATAATAACGACTTCCTTCTTGTGATTTCGCACTTCTATCTTTATCAACTTTTGGAAGTTTGTTAAAATCATCCTTCAAATCATAATAACATCGGGTGAGTTTGTCTTCATCGAAAATCTCGATGTAACTCAAAAATGTACTTTGAGCCATACTTTTACTCTCCCTTACTGATTCTATGGTTTCCAAACCATCCTCAAAGGCTTCTATATTGGTTCGAAATTCCTGAAGCACATATTTAAATTTTCGAATTAAACCTGAATGTTCTATATTCGGTTTTGTTTCGAGCATCGAAGCGTCCATCGACTTAATCGACCCTTCTCGAGTGCTACTTCCAGCTTCTGCTGCACCCAAATTGCCCCACACCGAATAAATTAACGATTGCAGTAACACAAAATTTTTTCTGTGCGCTGATGCAACGTCTTTCTTCAAATATTCGTGTTTTTTCAAATCACCTGAAGGATTTTGGAGCTGTTTCTCGTTTTCTTCAAAGCGCGAAAACAGCTCACTCAATCTCTTCCTCCAAGTGAGGAGTTGATCTTTACTGACCATGCTAGCAGTCTCTGCTGCCTTGCTTACATCATGGTACATGACTGCTATCTCTTGACCGATAGCGTCTTGTTCCTTTATGATGTTGGCCATTTTATCAAAATTTAACTATTTTTACCAAAATTTAAAAAATACAAATAATGTTCACTTACCCAAACTTTTGTATTTTAATTATCTTTTGTATATAATATACAAAACAAAACACTCGCGCACAAAAAAAACTTTTTTTTTTAATTGTTATTATTTTTTTGTTTTTTTTTTATAAAATTTTTTTTTTGTTTTTTTTTATAAAAATTTTTTTTTTTTTTAATACAAAGAACTCGCGCACATTTCACAAGGGTCACCAATGACAAATAATACACTGTTGCCGTGACGGCAGTTTCTGATCAACTCAATTGGCTTCAGAATTGAAGCCCTTTATTTATACTTAAAAAACACACGACGCTAACAAACTAGCGTCGTGGGATATCTTAAAACTAAATCTCGGCGTAAACACTAAATCTACGCCGCACATAACTTAACACATAAACTGCATTACGTGACACTTGTTCCCGTCATGCACTCCTACTATAACAGAAACTCAACCTAGCGATCGCTAACCTTATCTATTCTAAATATAGAAAAGGGACTTGCACTTCAAAGGCATGATCGTACATACTAATGCACATGCACATGCACATGCACTATGACATTATCGTTAATTTATGCTCCCACTAATTTCGTGGGAACATTAAATATTATTACACTGTTTTCGTGTATTCATAAAATGTTCTTTATTTATATTTACTTATCGCTGTTCACCAAATGTGACCAACGCAAAACCAATCGCTAGATTTGTTTCTGTATACTTCAACATTCTGCCCGCGTTGGAAAATTAAATTTTTCAATATTATGTGGTTTTTTGTTTTTTATATATATTTTATATAAACTAAAAGGAAAATTGACCACTTTTATTTTCAATAAATGACATAATTATTATTTTACTTGTGCAGGCATTTTTACTACTTTATCTATTTGTTTTCTTTTATCTTTGATAATTTTTTATTTTATGTTGTTAATTTAACATATATTTAAAATATTAATTCTCTTACATTTACAATTTTAATTTTTTTTTAATATTTTTCTCAAAATTTGTAAATCTTGTTATTTCATTAAATTTTCATTTATAATGTGAAATGCAATTGTATTTTTTAATAATTTTTTTTTTACAACAATTGACTTGCTACATACATGTTATAGCAGGTATTTCTTCCCGCGTTGAAAGATCATATGCTTTCAAACTCTAAATTAATTTTATTATCTTTTAACAGTGTTAATATTTTTTTTTTTTTTTAATTTTTCGAGACCAAATAAATTTACATTTCTTATTCTGCAATTATTTTCTTATTATACTCCTATTTGTGGCATAGCAAGATTGATAGGCAAGAAACGTGTTGAATGCTGCTTGATCTTTTTAACTGTCCAGAAAATTCCACAAATGATGTAGACAATGATGATCCACGTTGTAAAATTCATGCCATAATGAGTTGCATGATGAATGTCGAAATCAAGCGGAAACCCAAAAATATGTAATTGTGAATTGGGAATATCGTCGATCTTGATTGTTGTCGAAATTTCTTGTAATACGATGGGATGGAACTTTGGTAGTTGTAGCGTCAAGTTGACCATTGGATTGAAGTATGTCACATTCTCAGAAACTTTGTCGAATGCAACCAGCGTAACTTCTGATGATTCGAGATGACAACCAGATTCCATACGCAGGATGCCTTGACCCTTTATACGACGCCATGTTTTCTGCCCGTTGCAATAAATGTCGATTAATTCGTCCTCAAAAGTGGAAAACAACCATGTGTTTGCTGCGTGAAGTTGAATCCACTTTGCTGACTTTGACTGCTGAACTTTGATGACGCATTCTCCCGACACCTTCTTCTTCTTCAAAAGTAGCTCTAGTTCGCAAATTTTGTTATCGCCAATCTTGTAGATAGGATGAGTTTGAGGACATAACCAAATTGCATTTAACTTCTTGCATTTTAGAAAGTTGACCTCATCGATATTGTAGTACTTTGTCAATGATGAACTCAATAGCAAATGTTGAAACGATGACTGAATACTGACGAAACGATCATTATGTACTGTTGGGTAAGGATATACTTCGTAAATAGTAAATACGTCCTTGTGAATTAAGGGTATATTTAATTCAAACAAAATATATTGCTCCGTTGTTCTAGTCGTGATTTCAGTCGCCATCAGGACTTCTTGCGCATTTCGATCAGGAAGTTGCAATTCTTTAGGTAACTTCATTGCAATCCTTGCCAAATGCTCTTGAAACTGCTCGACGGATATAATATGCTGATGAGCTGCATTATTGTAAACTCGTAGAATGCTGTCTTTGATGTCTGCTTGAAATATTTCGAAGTTGTCTATTACAAGTACCGTGTATAACAACACCGTGTTGGCTAGTGCACGCACCTCAGTTGTGTTGACTGCTGATGCCAATTTTTGTAAATTGAACTTGATTTTACCCAGTTGACTCTCCAAAATATTGCGTTCTTTTTTGATGACTTGAGCCGTCACATCTTGAATTGATGACAAATTTTTAAGCCCTTCTAACATTTGCATGCTAATACTGCTGCTTTGGATTACTCGATCTTCTAACTGCAGCGCATGTTCCTCGTCCATCACCCCAAAAAGCGCATGCTGAATTGACCCGATGAAACTTAACGGCGCTCTCTTCGTTCGTTTGGATTCAGTATGTTTATTCGAAGTAATAAATTCATTATTGGTTCGAATTATATTCATTCTGTTAATAAGTTGCTGCTCCATTTCTTCGCAGGGATACGTCGCAGGACACCCGCTTAATGTCAAATACAATCGTGCATTTTTAATCACCTTTTCGACTCTGTCTAAGCGATCCCAATACGCTGACATGTTGACATAAACTACCAACGACCATGATGATTTTTGCAGCCCCACCAATCCTTGCTCCTCGAAGAATAAGCCAGAATGGTCCCTAAAGTTTTCTATACTTATACTATGAATTACTTTTGGCATAATTAATAACAAACTTAATATAGATACTAAAAAATTTTTGTTTTTGATTTGGTTCGATTTTGTACTTTTTGCAATTTTACAAGTATTTGAATAATTTTTAATTAATTTTTTATTTATATCTTTTTGAACAATTTTATTATTAAAAAAATTTTCTGAATTTTGATTTTCTGTTTTAATTGTATCTGTAGGAAAAGGACAAACATTGTGAATCGCTCTTGTCGATACTCCATTGCTTGTTCTTACGTCTACCATTCTACATAGACCATCTTTTCCTAAAGTAGTTTTAATTACTCTCCCCCTTCTCCAATTCATTGGAGGGACATTATCTTCTTTCAAAAGAACGAGGGTTCCAGGTTCAATATTTTCGGACGGATTCTGCCATTTATATCTTTTTTGAAGCTCGGACAAATACTCTAATGACCAACGCTCCCAAAATATTTCCGAGTTTGATTGCACTGCTTTCCAGTGATCTCTCAACCCATGATAACTTTTATTATCATTAGAATCTACAAAGGTTGTAAATGGCTCCCCAATTAAAAAATGACCTGGCGTTAAAACTTGACAATCATTAGGATCATCTGACAATGGCGTTAAAGGTCTAGAGTTTAAAATAGCCTCGATTTGAGCCATTAATGAGCACATTTCTTCAAATGTCATTATCCCCTCATTAATCCTGAAAAAATGTTTTTTGACAGATTTAACGCAAGCCTCCCATAATCCACCCATATGTGGCGATCTTGCAGGTATATTTCTCCATTCAATTTGTCTTTGAACACAAAAACTGTCTACTTCCTGTAAGTGTTTCTTGTCCTTAAATAATTTATAAATCTCATTTAAACTATTTGCAGCACCTATAAAATTAGTACCATTATCGCTATAAATTTTTAAAGGACAACTACGCTTTCCTTCAAATCTTTTCAAAGCTCCTATAAATGCTGCAGTGGACAAATCTGACACTACTTCCAAATGAACTGCTTTTGTTGCAAAACAAACAAAAACACACACAAAAGCTTTATCTATCTTTTTTCCTCTTACTTTATGATGTATTGCTATTGGACCTAAAAAGTCTATCCCAACATTTAAAAATGGTCTAGTCCTAATAACTCTATCTCTTGGCAAATTACCCATAAATTGGTGAATTGTTCTTGGATCTGCTTTGAAGCACCTATAACAACGATGTACTACCTTTTGAACAAGTTGTCTGCCTCGTAAAGGCCAAAAACTTTGCCTCATAATTGCCAATAATCCTTGTGGTCCAATATGCAAATGAATTCTATGCAAATGAGTGACTAACAAATACACCCATTCATCATTATATGGTAGCAAAATTGGATGTCTAGCCTCATAAGACAGATTCGAATTTTGTATTCTACCTCCTACCCGAATTATTCCATCAGTATCAAGAATTGGAGCTAGTGATTTAATTTTAGAAAAACCTGGTAAGCTTTTATTTGTTTCTAATAGCTTCTTTTCATTCGAGAAATTTTTGTTTTGTATTATTTTTACCATAGCTTTTATTGCAGCTTTATTATATTCTATTTTAGATTTTAGCTCTTTTCTCCGAATTCTATCAATAAATTCTAATATTTTTGCCACCACATTTTGCAAAAAAGCGAAATTGTTTTTATGGTGAATTTTCTCTAAAAATGGTTCCGATACTACAGTTAAAGAAATCGCATTAACATTTTTTATTTCCGGAATTTCTTTTGGACTTCTCAATACTTCTTCAACATGACTTTCTGACTTCAAAAATTCCGGACCATGAAACCACATTTCATTGTTAATCAAGTCTTTTGGATACAGACCTCGTGATACATAATCTGCTGGATTTTGTTTAGTATTGACATATTTCCAGCTTTTAATATTACTGTTTGTTTGTAAATAGCTAACCCTATTAGAAACAAAAATTTTTAACGTCGCTGGATCTAATTTTAGCCAGCATAACATAATCTGAGAATCCGAATAGTAAGTTATACTATTTAAATTTAATTTTAAGCTCTTCACTACCTTTTGTGTAAGTTCCACAAGTAACACCGCTGCACATAGCTCTAACCTAGGTAAAGTTTCAATTTTTGCTGGCGCTACTCTAGATTTTGACGCTATTATATTTACTTGAATATTTCCGTTTGAATTTACAGATTTTATGTAAACTACAGCTCCATAAGCTTGCATTGAAGCATTCGCAAACCCATGAAGTTCAAGTATTTTTGGATTTTCACAAATCATATGTCGCGAAATTTTTAATTCGTTCAAATACCCCATTTCTTCTCTTAACTGTTTCCATAAGAATTCGATATCATTAGGCACTGCTTTATCCCAATCAATTTTTAATTTCCATAAACTTTTTAACAGCATTTTAGCTAAAATTACAACTGGGCTCAAAAAACCTAAGGGATCAAAAAGTTTAGCAATATCAGATAAAATATTTCTTTTAGTGGCTTTAGTATGAAATTTCCAATTTGATTTTATACATATTTGATCCGATGATGGAAACCAAGAAATTCCTAGAGCTTTAACATTTTCAAAACTATCTTTATTGAAATCTAATTGAATTTCACAATCTTCTCGTGGACAATTTTCTAACAATTCGGAATGATTTCCACACCATTTTCTCAAATTAAAACCATGATTCTTTAAAATTTCTGCAACTTGTTTTTGTAAAATTTTTAGCTTTTCCAAAGAATCACTGCCTGTTATCATATCATCCATATAGAAATCCGACTTTATGATTTCAGCAGCCTTCGGATAATTTTCTTCTGCAGCTTTCCCAGCCATTTGCAAGCACTTTACAGCCAAATATGGAGCAGACGCAGTTCCATATGTAACAGTCTTAAGCTTATAAGTTTGAAGCTCCTGTGATGAATTCCACCTCCAGTATATTAACTGATAATTTTGATGCTCTTTGTTAACCCAAATTTGCCTATACATTTTTTCAATATCCGCTGAAATGACATATTTATGTTTCCTAAATCTAACCAAAATATCAAACAGATCTTCCTGCAACTTTGGACCTGTATGTAAAACGTCATTTAATGACAAATTTGACGATGTCTTGCACGACGCATCAAAAACCACCCTTAATTTTGTCGTCGTACTTTCTGGACGTAACACATAGTGATGCGGTAAATAATAACCTTTTTTAATATTATCCACATTTTTTACTACCTCCATATGGTTTAAATCAATATACTTCTTCATGAAATCATGATATTGATCTTTAATTTCCATATTCTTCTCTAACCTTTTTTCAATGGCTAAGAATCTACGTTTTGCAGTTATTTCTGATCTGCCCAGCTCTTGTCTATTATTTTTAAAAAGTAGATTAACTTCAAATTTTCCATCACATTTTTTCTTATGTGTTTTTTGGAAAATTTCTTCACATTCCTTTTCGTCTTTTGTTAGAAATGCCGTTTGTGGTCCTTCTTCCACCTCCCAAAACATTCTCAATTGTTTATCCAAGCTTTCCTCTGAGAATGACACAACACCGCAATAAACCGATTTATTATGTATAACGGCTGGTCCACTCACAATCCACCCAAAGCTTGTATTTTGCAATACAATTGACTCTTTATCTAACCGAATTTTGCCGCTTTGCAAAATTTCATAAAATATTTCTGCTCCAATGAGCATATCAATACCACTTGGAACCGCAAATGTGGGATCAGCAAGTGATAAGTTGTAAGGCAAATTATTCACGATTACCTTCTGTGCAGGTACATCGGACATTATTTTCGACACAACCAAAACATCTAAATCAGTTTCATATGCTGATCGTTTTGACTGAATTTTAACATTTAAACGCTCATTTACATTAGAAGTTTTCTTCGTAATGCCTTCAATTGTAGCGTTCGTTTTATAACTCTTTAGTTTTAAAACATTTTGTAAAGCTTTAGTTATAAAATTAACTTGTGAGCCATTATCTAACAATGCTCTACAAGACACCCATTTCCCTTGATTATTTAAAACTTTAATCATTGCTGTAGACAACAAAATACACTTTTGGTCTTTGTCTGCAGCTTTTTTGTCATTACTTGCAACAGCACTTTTAACTTGCTGTTGCTCTTTTTCTTTATGCAAAAGAGAATGGTGGCTGTTATTGCATATTTTACAATTATAACCATTACACATTTTGTTCGAATGTCCACTTCTTAAACATTTTGTGAACAATTTATTTAATAAAACTTTATTCCATTTTTCATTAATGGATAAATTTTTAAATTTTAAGCATTGATATGGAAAATGTATATTAACACATCCCATAAAACATTTTTCAATTGAGCTAATATTTCCTTTTTTCATAGGCTTAGCAAAATTACTTTTATTCACAACAAGCTTTTGGCTAGCCTCTAAGGCAAAATATTCTTGCTCTAAAAAGTTCAAAATGGAGCTAACTTTTGGAATCTCCTTTGAATCTTTTAATGAAGCTTCATACTTCATCCGAATATTGTCCTCCATTTTTCTTGCCAATATAAAACTTATAAAGGCTTGCAACAGATCCTCCGCTGATAAATCAGTTGCTTGGAGTGCTTGGAAGCTCTCCTGAATTGTGTCTTGAAACTTTTTAACACTACTTGAAGTTTCAACCACATTCGGTGCATCAATTAAATTTTTAAAATATACTGACGTAACAGCACGTTTATTTGTATATTTATCGTTCATTAACTTCCAAGCTATCGGATAATTAACGTCAGTCGACGGCAAATTTATAATTGTGGACGCAGCAGTCCCTTTTAATTTTGATTTTAAAATACACATTTTTTGTGTATTTGAAATATTTTTTGAATGAATCAATTGGGAAAACAATTCTTTAAATGAATTCCATTTTGTATAATCTCCGAAGAAATCAGGAATTTCTATTGTCGGCAGATTATAATAACGACTTCCTTCTTGTGATTTCGCACTTCTATCTTTATCAACTTTTGGAAGTTTGTTAAAATCATCCTTCAAATCATAATAACATCGGGTGAGTTTGTCTTCATCGAAAATCTCGATGTAACTCAAAAATGTACTTTGAGCCATACTTTTACTCTCCCTTACTGATTCTATGGTTTCCAAACCATCCTCAAAGGCTTCTATATTGGTTCGAAATTCCTGAAGCACATATTTAAATTTTCGAATTAAACCTGAATGTTCTATATTCGGTTTTGTTTCGAGCATCGAAGCGTCCATCGACTTAATCGACCCTTCTCGAGTGCTACTTCCAGCTTCTGCTGCACCCAAATTGCCCCACACCGAATAAATTAACGATTGCAGTAACACAAAATTTTTTCTGTGCGCTGATGCAACGTCTTTCTTCAAATATTCGTGTTTTTTCAAATCACCTGAAGGATTTTGGAGCTGTTTCTCGTTTTCTTCAAAGCGCGAAAACAGCTCACTCAATCTCTTCCTCCAAGTGAGGAGTTGATCTTTACTGACCATGCTAGCAGTCTCTGCTGCCTTGCTTACATCATGGTACATGACTGCTATCTCTTGACCGATAGCGTCTTGTTCCTTTATGATGTTGGCCATTTTATCAAAATTTAACTATTTTTACCAAAATTTAAAAAATACAAATAATGTTCACTTACCCAAACTTTTGTATTTTAATTATCTTTTGTATATAATATACAAAACAAAACACTCGCGCACAAAAAAAACTTTTTTTTTTTTAATTGTTATTATTTTTTTGTTTTTTTTTTATAAAATTTTTTTTTTGTTTTTTTTTATAAAAATTTTTTTTTTTTAATACAAAGAACTCGCGCACATTTCACAAGGGTCACCAATGACAAATAATACACTGTTGCCGTGACGGCAGTTTCTGATCAACTCAATTGGCTTCAGAATTGAAGCCCTTTATTTATACTTAAAAAACACACGACGCTAACAAACTAGCGTCGTGGGATATCTTAAAACTAAATCTCGGCGTAAACACTAAATCTACGCCGCACATAACTTAACACATAAACTGCATTACGTGACACTTGTTCCCGTCATGCACTCCTACTATAACAGAAACTCAACCTAGCGATCGCTAACCTTATCTATTCTAAATATAGAAAAGGGACTTGCACTTCAAAGGCATGATCGTACATACTAATGCACATGCACATGCACTATGACATTATCGTTAATTTATGCTCCCACTAATTTCGTGGGAATATTAAATATTATTACACTGTTTTCGTGTATTCATAAAATGTTCTTTATTTATATTTACTTATCGCTGTTCACCAAATGTGACCAACGCAAAACCAATCGCTAGATTTGTTTCTGTATACTTCAACATTCTGCCCGCGTTGGAAAATTAAATTTTTCAATATTATGTGGTTTTTTGTTTTTTATATATATTTTATATAAACTAAAAGGAAAATTGACCACTTTTATTTTCAATAAATGACATAATTATTATTTTACTTGTGCAGGCATTTTTACTACTTTATTTATTTGTTTTCTTTTATGTTTGATAATTTTTTATTTTATGTTGTTAATTTAACATATATTTAAAATATTAATTCTCTTACATTTACAATTTTAATTTTTTTTTAATATTTTTCTCAAAATTTGTAAATCTTGTTATTTCATTAAATTTTCATTTATAATGTGAAATGCAATTGTATTTTTTAATAATTTTTTTTACAACAATTGACTTGCTACATACATGTTATTGCAGGTATTTCTTCCCGCGTTGAAAGATCATATGCTTTCAAACTCTAAATTAATTTTATTATCTTTTAACAGTGTTAATATTTTTTTTTTTTTTTAATTTTTCGAGACCAAATAAATTTACATTTCTTATTCTGCAATTATTTTCTTATTATACTCCTAATTGTGGCATAGCAAGATTGATAGGCAAGAAACGTGTTGAATGCTGCTTGATCTTTTTAACTGTCCAGAAAATTCCACAAATGATGAAGACAATGATGATCCACGTTGTAAAATTCATGCCATAATGAGTTGCATGATGAATGTCGAAATCAAGCGGAAACCCAAAAATATGTAATTGTGAATTGGGAATATCGTCGATCTTGATTGTTGTCGAAATTTCTTGTAATACGATGGGATGGAACTTTGGTAGTTGTAGCGTCAAGTTGACCATTGGATTGAAGTATGTCACATTCTCAGAAACTTTGTCGAATGCAACCAGCGTAACTTCTGATGATTCGAGATGACAACCAGATTCCATACGCAGGATGCCTTGACCCTTTATACGACGCCATGTTTTCTGCCCGTTGCAATAAATGTCGATTAATTCGTCCTCAAAAGTGGAAAACAACCATGTGTTTGCTGCGTGAAGTTGAATCCACTTTGCTGACTTTGACTGCTGAACTTTGATGACGCATTCTCCCGACACCTTCTTCTTCTTCAAAAGTAGCTCTAGTTCGCAAATTTTGTTATCGCCAATCTTGTAGATAGGATGAGTTTGAGGACATAACCAAATTGCATTTAACTTCTTGCATTTTAGAAAGTTGACCTCATCGATATTGTAGTACTTTGTCAATGATGAACTCAATAGCAAATGTTGAAACGATGACTGAATACTGACGAAACGATCATTATGTACTGTTGGGTAAGGATATACTTCGTAAATAGTAAATACGTCCTTGTGAATTAAGGGTATATTTAATTCAAACAAAATATATTGCTCCGTTGTTCTAGTCGTGATTTCAGTCGCCATCAGGACTTCTTGCGCATTTTGATCAGGAAGTTGCAATTCTTTAGGTAACTTCATTGCAATCCTTGCCAAATGCTCTTGAAACTGCTCGACGGATATAATATGCTGATGAGCTGCATTATTGTAAACTCGTAGAATGCTGTCTTTGATGTCTGCTTGAAATATTTCGAAGTTGTCTATTACAAGTACCGTGTATAACAACACCGTGTTGGCTAGTGCACGCACCTCAGTTGTGTTGACTGCTGATGCCAATTTTTGTAAATTGAACTTGATTTTACCCAGTTGACTCTCCAAAATATTGCGTTCTTTTTTGATGACTTGAGCCGTCACATCTTGAATTGATGACAAATTTTTAAGCCCTTCTAACATTTGCATGCTAATACTGCTGCTTTGGATTACTCGATCTTCTAACTGCAGCGCATGTTTCTCGTCCATCACCCCAAAAAGCGCATGCTGAATTGACCCGATGAAACTTAACGGCGCTCTCTTCGTTCGTTTGGATTCAGTATGTTTATTCGAAGTAATAAATTCATTATTGGTTCGAATTATATTCATTCTGTTAATAAGTTGCTGCTCCATTTCTTCGCAGGGATACGTCGCAGGACACCCGCTTAATGTCAAATACAATCGTGCATTTTTAATCACCTTTTCGACTCTGTCTAAGCGATCCCAATACGCTGACATGTTGACATAAACTACCAACGACCATGATGATTTTTGCAGCCCCACCAATCCTTGCTCCTCGAAGAATAAGCCAGAATGGTCCCTAAAGTTTTCTATACTTATACTATGAATTACTTTTGGCATAATTAATAACAAACTTAATATAGATACTAAAAAATTTTTGTTTTTGATTTGGTTCGATTTTGTACTTTTTGCAATTTTACAAGTATTTGAATAATTTTTAATTAATTTTTTATTTATATCTTTTTGAACAATTTTATTATTAAAAAAATTTTCTGAATTTTGATTTTCTGTTTTAATTGTATCTGTAGGAAAAGGACAAACATTGTGAATCGCTCTTGTCGATACTCCATTGCTTGTTCTTACGTCTACCATTCTACATAGACCATCTTTTCCTAAAGTAGTTTTAATTACTCTCCCCCTTCTCCAATTCATTGGAGGGACATTATCTTCTTTCAAAAGAACGAGGGTTCCAGGTTCAATATTTTCGGACGGATTCTGCCATTTATATCTTTTTTGAAGCTCGGACAAATACTCTAATGACCAACGCTCCCAAAATATTTCCGAGTTTGATTGCACTGCTTTCCAGTGATCTCTCAACCCATGATAACTTTTATTATCATTAGAATCTACAAAGGTTGTAAATGGCTCCCCAATTAAAAAATGACCTGGCGTTAAAACTTGACAATCATTAGGATCATCTGACAATGGCGTTAAAGGTCTAGAGTTTAAAATAGCCTCGATTTGAGCCATTAATGAGCACATTTCTTCAAATGTCATTATCCCCTCATTAATCCTGAAAAAATGTTTTTTGACAGATTTAACGCAAGCCTCCCATAATCCACCCATATGTGGCGATCTTGCAGGTATATTTCTCCATTCAATTTGTCTTTGAACACAAAAACTGTCTACTTCCTGTAAGTGTTTCTTGTCCTTAAATAATTTATAAATCTCATTTAAACTATTTGCAGCACCTATAAAATTAGTACCATTATCGCTATAAATTTTTAAAGGACAACTACGCTTTCCTTCAAATCTTTTCAAAGCTCCTATAAATGCTGCAGTGGACAAATCTGACACTACTTCCAAATGAACTGCTTTTGTTGCAAAACAAACAAAAACACACACAAAAGCTTTATCTATCTTTTTTCCTCTTACTTTATGATGTATTGCTATTGGACCTAAAAAGTCTATCCCAACATTTAAAAATGGTCTAGTCCTAATAACTCTATCTCTTGGCAAATTACCCATAAATTGGTGAATTGTTCTTGGATCTGCTTTGAAGCACCTATAACAACGATGTACTACCTTTTGAACAAGTTGTCTGCCTCGTAAAGGCCAAAAACTTTGCCTCATAATTGCCAATAATCCTTGTGGTCCAATATGCAAATGAATTCTATGCAAATGAGTGACTAACAAATACACCCATTCATCATTATATGGTAGCAAAATTGGATGTCTAGCCTCATAAGACAGATTTGAATTTTGTATTCTACCTCCTACCCGAATTATTCCATCAGTATCAAGAATTGGAGCTAGTGATTTAATTTTAGAAAAACCTGGTAAGCTTTTATTTGTTTCTAATAGCTTCTTTTCATTCGAGAAATTTTTGTTTTGTATTATTTTTACCATAGCTTTTATTGCAGCTTTATTATATTCTATTTTAGATTTTAGCTCTTTTCTCCGAATTCTATCAATAAATTCTAATATTTTTGCCACCACATTTTGCAAAAAAGCGAAATTGTTTTTATGGTGAACTTTCTCTAAAAATGGTTCCGATACTACAGTTAAAGAAATCGCATTAACATTTTTTATTTCCGGAATTTCTTTTGGACTTCTCAATACTTCTTCAACATGACTTTCTGACTTCAAAAATTCCGGACCATGAAACCACATTTCATTGTTAATCAAGTCTTTTGGATACAGACCTCGTGATACATAATCTGCTGGATTTTGTTTAGTATTGACATATTTCCAGCTTTTAATATTACTGTTTGTTTGTAAATAGCTAACCCTATTAGAAACAAAAATTTTTAACGTCGCTGGATCTAATTTTAGCCAGCATAACATAATCTGAGAATCCGAATAGTAAGTTATACTATTTAAATTTAATTTTAAGCTCTTCACTACCTTTTGTGTAAGTTCCACAAGTAACACCGCTGCACATAGCTCTAACCTAGGTAAAGTTTCAATTTTTGCTGGCGCTACTCTAGATTTTGACGCTATTATATTTACTTGAATATTTCCGTTTGAATTTACAGATTTTATGTAAACTACAGCTCCATAAGCTTGCATTGAAGCATCCGCAAACCCATGAAGTTCAAGTATTTTTGGATTTTCACAAATCATATGTCGCGAAATTTTTAATTCGTTCAAATACCCCATTTCTTCTCTTAACTGTTTCCATAAGAGTTCGATATCATTAGGCACTGCTTTATCCCAATCAATTTCCATAAACTTTTTAACAGCATTTTAGCTAAAATTACAACTGGGCTCAAAAAACCTAAGGGATCAAAAAGTTTAGCAATATCAGATAAAATATTTCTTTTAGTGGCTTTAGTATGAAATTTCCAATTTGATTTTATACATATTTGATCCGATGATGGAAACCAAGAAATTCCTAGAGCTTTAACATTTTCAAAACTATCTTTATTGAAATCTAATTGAATTTCACAATCTTCTCGTGGACAATTTTCTAACAATTCGGAATGATTTCCACACCATTTTCTCAAATTAAAACCATGATTCTTTAAAATTTCTGCAACTTGTTTTTGTAAAATTTTTAGCTTTTCCAAAGAATCACTGCCTGTTATCATATCATCCATATAGAAATCCGACTTTATGATTTCAGCAGCCTTCGGATAATTTTCTTCTGCAGCTTTCCCAGCCATTTGCAAGCACTTTACAGCCAAATATGGAGCAGACGCAGTTCCATATGTAACAGTCTTAAGCTTATAAGTTTGAAGCTCCTGTGATGAATTCCACCTCCAGTATATTAACTGATAATTTTGATGCTCTTTGTTAACCCAAATTTGCCTATACATTTTTTCAATATCCGCTGAAATGACATATTTATGTTTCCTAAATCTAACCAAAATATCAAACAGATCTTCCTGCAACTTTGGACCTGTATGTAAAACGTCATTTAATGACAAATTTGACGATGTCTTGCACGACGCATCAAAAACCACCCTTAATTTTGTCGTCGTACTTTCTGGACGTAACACATAGTGATGCGGTAAATAATAACCTTTTTTAATATTATCCACATTTTTTACTACCTCCATATGGTTTAAATCAATATACTTCTTCATGAAATCATGATATTGATCTTTAATTTCCATATTCTTCTCTAACCTTTTTTCAATGGCTAAGAATCTACGTTTTGCAGTTATTTCTGATCTGCCCAGCTCTTGTCTATTATTTTTAAAAAGTAGATTAACTTCAAATTTTCCATCACATTTTTTCTTATGTGTTTTTTGGAAAATTTCTTCACATTCCTTTTCGTCTTTTGTTAGAAATGCCGTTTGTGGTCCTTCTTCCACCTCCCAAAACATTCTCAATTGTTTATCCAAGCTTTCCTCTGAGAATGACACAACACCGCAATAAACCGATTTATTATGTATAACGGCTGGTCCACTCACAATCCACCCAAAGCTTGTATTTTGCAATACAATTGACTCTTCATCTAACCGAATTTTGCCGCTTTGCAAAATTTCATAAAATATTTCTGCTCCAATGAGCATATCAATACCACTTGGAACCGCAAATGTGGGATCAGCAAGTGATAAGTTGTAAGGCAAATTATTCACGATTACCTTCTGTGCAGGTACATCGGACATTATTTTCGACACAACCAAAACATCTAAATCAGTTTCATATGCTGATCGTTTTGACTGAATTTTAACATTTAAACGCTCATTTACATTAGAAGTTTTCTTCGTAATGCCTTCAATTGTAGCGTTCGTTTTATAACTCTTTAGTTTTAAAACATTTTGTAAAGCTTTAGTTATAAAATTAACTTGTGAGCCATTATCTAACAATGCTCTACAAGACACCCATTTCCCTTGATTATTTAAAACTTTAATCATTGCTGTAGACAACAAAATACACTTTTGGTCTTTGTCTGCAGCTTTTTTGTCATTACTTGCAACAGCACTTTTAACTTGCTGTTGCTCTTTTTCTCTATGCAAAAGAGAATGGTGGCTGTTATTGCATATTTTACAATTATAACCATTACACATTTTGTTCGAATGTCCACTTCTTAAACATTTTGTGCACAATTTATTTAATAAAACTTTATTCCATTTTTCATTAATGGATAAATTTTTAAATTTTAAGCATTGATATGGAAAATGTATATTAACACATCCCATAAAACATTTTTCAATTGAGCTAATATTTCCTTTTTTCATAGGCTTAGCAAAATTACTTTTATTCACAACAAGCTTTTGGCTAGCCTCTAAGGCAAAATATTCTTGCTCTAAAAAGTTCAAAATGGAGCTAACTTTTGGAATCTCCTTTGAATCTTTTAATGAAGCTTCATACTTCATCCGAATATTGTCCTCCATTTTTCTTGCCAATATAAAACTTATAAAGGCTTGCAACAGATCCTCCGCTGATAAATCAGTTGCTTGGAGTGCTTGGAAGCTCTCCTGAATTGTGTCTTGAAACTTTTTAACACTACTTGAAGTTTCAACCACATTCGGTGCATCAATTAAATTTTTAAAATATACTGACGTAACAGCACGTTTATTTGTATATTTATCGTTCATTAACTTCCAAGCTATCGGATAATTAACGTCAGTCGACGGCAAATTTATAATTGTGGACGCAGCAGTCCCTTTTAATTTTGATTTTAAAATACACATTTTTTGTGTATTTGAAATATTTTTTGAATGAATCAATTGGGAAAACAATTCTTTAAATGAATTCCATTTTGTATAATCTCCGAAGAAATCAGGAATTTCTATTGTCGGCAGATTATAATAACGACTTCCTTCTTGTGATTTCGCACTTCTATCTTTATCAACTTTTGGAAGTTTGTTAAAATCATCCTTCAAATCATAATAACATCGGGTGAGTTTGTCTTCATCGAAAATCTCGATGTAACTCAAAAATGTACTTTGAGCCATACTTTTACTCTCCCTTACTGATTCTATGGTTTCCAAACCATCCTCAAAGGCTTCTATATTGGTTCGAAATTCCTGAAGCACATATTTAAATTTTCGAATTAAACCTGAATGTTCTATATTCGGTTTTGTTTCGAGCATCGAAGCGTCCATCGACTTAATCGACCCTTCTCGAGTGCTACTTCCAGCTTCTGCTGCACCCAAATTGCCCCACACCGAATAAATTAACGATTGCAGTAACACAAAATTTTTTCTGTGCGCTGATGCAACGTCTTTCTTCAAATATTCGTGTTTTTTCAAATCACCTGAAGGATTTTGGAGCTGTTTCTCGTTTTCTTCAAAGCGCGAAAACAGCTCACTCAATCTCTTCCTCCAAGTGAGGAGTTGATCTTTACTGACCATGCTAGCAGTCTCTGCTGCCTTGCTTACATCATGGTACATGACTGCTATCTCTTGACCGATAGCGTCTTGTTCCTTTATGATGTTGGCCATTTTATCAAAATTTAACTATTTTTACCAAAATTTAAAAAATACAAATAATGTTCACTTACCCAAACTTTTGTATTTTAATTATCTTTTGTATATAATATACAAAACAAAACACTCGCGCACAAAAAAAACTTTTTTTTTTTAATTGTTATTATTTTTTTGTTTTTTTTTTATAAAATTTTTTTTTTTGTTTTTTTTTATAAAAATTTTTTTTTTTTTTAATACAAAGAACTCGCGCACATTTCACAAGGGTCACCAATGACAAATAATACACTGTTGCCGTGACGGCAGTTTCTGATCAACTCAATTGGCTTCAGAATTGAAGCCCTTTATTTATACTTAAAAAACACACGACGCTAACAAACTAGCGTCGTGGGATATCTTAAAACTAAATCTCGGCGTAAACACTAAATCTACGCCGCACATAACTTAACACATAAACTGCATTACGTGACACTTGTTCCCGTCATGCACTCCTACTATAACAGAAACTCAACCTAGCGATCGCTAACCTTATCTATTCTAAATATAGAAAAGGGACTTGCACTTCAAAGGCATGATCGTACATACTAATGCACATGCACATGCACTATGACATTATCGTTAATTTATGCTCCCACTAATTTCGTGGGAACATTAAATATTATTACACTGTTTTCGTGTATTCATAAAATGTTCTTTATTTATATTTACTTATCGCTGTTCACCAAATGTGACCAACGCAAAACCAATCGCTAGATTTGTTTCTGTATACTTCAACAGCAACAGTGAATAACGAAAAGAAGCCAGAAATATACCACGACGAGGGGTCCCAACCCGAAAGCGTACAGTCAGAGGACAGCGGACGGATTTACTTGGACGGCCCGTTCACTCGACGAATTTCTGACTCTTACGACAGCACTGATAGTGGAGGTGACACAGGATTGATACAAGGGATTTCGGGAGGACTTCTCGAAGCTTGGCCACTATTACTTAAACCACCAACGGAAACAGACGATTCAACAGTCGAGTCAGATGACGCGATACAAGAAACTAGTAACTCGAGAACAACATCAGAAGTACAGGGTATCAAAATACCAATGCAAACAGCACCACGACGTCGAGTAAACAAAAGAAGAATGACATTTACAACCACTCCTACTAAAAACAAGTAAATACAAGTTGCCACGTATATAAAGAAACAAATTTAAATTACCAGACGCATCCAGCTAAGCTTCACTCGTTGAAAAGAGATCGAAGTGACCACATCGCAACACTCGCGATCAGCATATAAATTACCAGACGTATCCAGCTAAGCTTCAACCGTTGAAAGGAGATCAAAGTGACCACATTACAATATCTGCGATCAGCATATAAATTACCAGACGTAACAGAAGATAATATTGCAAAATGGTTAGCACATCATAGATCTACGGGTTAAACAAAGAGAAACTCGTTGCCTACATGGAAGAATTCGGGCTCATAACTTCAGGAGATGCGAACGAGCTTAGAAAACGACTGGCAGCTTTTGTTAAAGACCCAACAATAACAGAAAAGGAGACAGACCGATTAGAAGAGCTAGAGTTATTACATGTGGTGTTAAGACCGAAAGCACATCTAGAAGTACAAATTCCGACATCACTCGGCAATTCCCTTCCATCATTACTGGAACCATTACAGGGCAGAACTGAAAAATCCACTGGAAGAATCTCTGAAACCACCAGACAAGACGAAGGTCCTCTCAAATGATATAAACCACCCAGAGACGCAAAACGATTGCAGGACCCCTAATGGCAACCTACATTCTTCAGTGATGGAGAAAGTAAGGAAATGGTCGACAAAATTCGGTGGAATAAAGGAGCCATTGGAATTTTTAGAACGCATAGAAGAACTTGCAGACACTTATGGTATTTCGAGAAATTTACTTCCAAAAACCATGCCAGAACTGTTAAAAGATCGAGCACTAAGATGGTACCGCAACAACAACCGAACATGGGCAACATGGTGTACCTTCAAGAAAGACTTCTGTCAGTTCTTCCTACATGGGAGCTATTTTGAAAAACTCGAGGATGATATCCGCCAACGGTACCAGAGAGACAAAGATGGATTTAAAAACTATGTAATAGCCCTACAAGACATGATGCGGCATGCTAACTACAGTGAAGCAGATAAATTAGAGAGGATATACCGAAATTGCCAGTCAGGATACAAACTCTACATCAAGCGTCAAGATTTCAGAACAATGGAGGATCTACTGATCTTGGCTGACAAATACGAGCAGCTCCATTTTCCAGTGGAGGATCACAGAATCACAAAATCCAGACCCCGGGACGAACGGCACCGAATGATCGAATTAGGAACAGATAATAATTACAATCCTCGGAGCAGGTGTCATCGGTGTAGACAAGATGGCCATTTCGCCAATAATTGCCGAAACAAAAAAATAATATTTTGTTGGGATTGCGGAAAGTGCGGTCTACTGACCATCGAATGCTGCCGGAAACCCTCATTGGGAAACGAACGAAGGTTCCGCTCAGATAGAGAGTCATCAAAACACACCTCCGTTACCCATTAAAACCACTATGTCATGATGGGTCGCGATCTACGCTATGGGCATAATTGGCGAAGATCTGCTAAAGGCGACCATCAATACAGTTGCAACAAAAAGCTTCATCAATGAAAAGTATTCTCGAAACTTAACACGGGACTCTCAGAATAATAACAACGACAAGAATACACGAGAAATGAAGCGGATGCACGAAACCCAAGAAAACACAAAAAATGCCACGGGGGCACGAAGCCCAAGAAAACACGAAAAATGCCTCGGGGGCACTAAATCCAAGAAAGCACGAAAAATGCCAAGGGGGCACGAAACTCAAGAAAACACAAAAAAATGCCACGGGGGCACGAAACCCAAGTAAACACGAAAATGCCACGGGGACATAAAACACAAGAAATTCTTTCTCTTACCCGGAAGTAAGGAGGGAATGTGACGATACAAAAATTAAGACATATTTTTGTAGTCACAAATTCTTCAATAACTTAATCTGACTGAACAGTGTTAAAACTAACTGAGTAGCAAACGTCAAAACCTCAGTTCAAATGGTCTTCGACAGTTATCGCGTACAGACGTGTGCGCATCATCGCTTCTTCTTGTTGGCTACCAATAGCCACAACTGAAGACACTCATTCAGTTGGTCTTCGAAAGTCATCGCGTACGGACGTGTGCGCATCATCGCTTCTTCTTGTTGGCTACCAATAACCACAACTGAAGACACTCAGTCAGTTGGTCTTCGACAGTCATCGCGTACGGACGAGTGCGCATCATCGCTTCTTCTTGTTTGCTACCAATAGCCACAACTGAAGACACTCAGTCAGTTGGTCTTCGACACTCATCGCGTACGGACGTGTGCGCATCATCGCTTCTTCTAGTTGGCTACCAATAGCCACAACTGAAGACACTCAGTCAGTAGGTCTTCGACAGTCATGGCGTACGGACGTGTGCTCATCATCGCATCTTCTTGTTGGCTACCAATAGCCACAACTGAAGACACTCAGTCAGTTGACTGATTATTAGAGTGGAGATCGGTTTAAGGTTCTCTGCTGGTTAGAAGATTATTAGAGTGGAGATCGGTTTAAGATTCTCTGCTAGATTAAAGATTATTAGAGTGGAGATCGGTTTAAGGTTCTCTGCTGGTTAGAAGATTATTAGAGTTTAGATCGGTTTAAGGTTCTCTGACTGAACAGTGTTAAAACTAACTGAGTAGCAAACGTCAAAACCTCAGTTCAAATGGTCTTCGACAGTTATCGCGTACAGACGTGTGCGCTTCATCGCTTCTTCTTGTTGGCTACCAATAGCCACAACTGAAGACACTTAGTCAGTTGGTCTTCGACAGTCATCGCGTACGGACGTGTGCGCATCATCGCTTCTTCTTGTTGGCTGCCAATAGCCACAACTGAAGACACTCAGTCAGTTGGTCTTCGACAGTCATCGCTTACGGACGTGTGCGCATCATCGCTTCTTCTTGTTGGCTACCAATAGCCACAACTGAAGACACTCAGTCAGTAGGTCTTCGACAGTCATGGCGTACGGACGTGTGCTCATCATCGCATTTTCTTGTTGGCTACCAATAGCCACAACTGAAGACACTCAGTCAGTTGACTGATTATTAGAGTGGAGATCGGTTTAAGGTTCTCTGCTGGTTAGAAGATTATTAGAGTGGAGATCGGTTTAAGATTCTCTGCTAGATTAAAGTTTATTAGAGTGGAGATCCGTTTAAGGTTCTCTGCTGGTTAGAAGATTATTAGAGTTTAGATCGGTTTAAGGTTCTCTGCTGGTTCGAAGATTATGAGAGTGGAGATCGGATAAGGTTCACTGCTAAATTAAAGATTATTAGAGTGGAGATCGGATTAAGGTTCTCTGCTGGTTAGAAGATTATTAGAGTGGAGATCGGTTAAAGGTTCTCTGCTAGATTAAAGATTATTGGAGTGGAGATCGGTTTAAGGTTCTCTGCTGGTTAGAAGATTATAAGAGTTTAGATCGGTTTAAGGTTCTCTGCTGGTTCGAAGATTATTAGAGTGGAGATCGGTTTAAGGTTCTCTGCTAGATTAAAGATTATTATAGTGGAGATCGGTTTAAGGTTCTCTGCTAGATTAAAGATGTTTAGAGTAGAGATCGGTTTAAGGTTCTCTGCTGGTTAGAAGATTATTAGAGTGGAGATCGGTTTAAGATTCTCTGCTAGATTAAATTTTATTAGAGTAAGATCGGTTTAAGGTTCTTTGCTGGTTAGAAGATTATTAGAGTTTAGATCGGTTTAAGGTTCTCTGCTGGTTAGAATATTATAAGAGTGGAGATCGGTTTAAAGTTCACTGCTAGATTAAAGATTATTAGAGTGGAGATCCGTTTAAGGTTCTCTGCTGGTTAGAAGATTATTAGAGTGGATACCGGTTTAAGGTTATCTGCTAGATTAAAGATTATTAGAGTGGAGATCGGTTTAAGGTTCTCTGCTGGTTAGAAGACTATTAGAGTGGAGATCAGTTTAAGATTCTCTGCTATATTAAAGATTATTAGAGTGGAGATCGGTTTAAGATTCTCTGCTGGTTAGAAGATTATAAGAGTTTAGATCGGTTTAAGGTTCTCTGCTGGTTTGAAGATTATTAGAGTGGAGATCGGTTTAAGGTTCTCTGCTAGATTAAAGATTATTAGAGTGGAGATCGGTTTAAGATTCTCTGCTAGATTAAAGATTATTAGAGTGGAGATCGGATTAAGGTTCTCTGCTAGATTAAAGATTATTGGAGTGGAGATCGGTTTAAGGTTCTCTGCTAGATTAAAGATTATTAGAGTGGAGATCGGTTTAAGGTTCTCTGCTAGATTAAAGATTATTATAGTGGAGATCGCTTTAAGGTTCTCTGCTAGATTAAAGATGTTTAGAGTAGAGATCGGTTTAAGGTTCTCCGCTAGATTAAAGATTATTAGAGTGGAGATCCGTTTAAGGTTCTCGGCTGGTTAGAAGATTATTAGAGTGGAGATCGGTTTAAAGTTCTCTGCTAGATTAAAGATTATTAGAGTGGAGATCGGTTTAAGGTTCTCTGCTAGATTAAAGATTATTAGAGTGGAGATCGGTTTAAGGTTCTCTGCTGGTTAGAAGTTTATAAGAGTTTAGATCGGTTTAAGGTTCTCTGCAGGTTCGAAGATTATTAGAGTGGAGATCGGTTTAAGGTTCTCTGCTAGATTAAAGATTATTAGAGTGGAGATCGGTTTAAGATTCTCTGCTGGTTAGAAGTTTATAAGAGTTTAGATCGGTTTAAGGTTCTCTGCTGGTTCGAAGATTATTAAAGTGGAGATCGGTTTAAGGTTCTCTGCTAGATTAAAGATTATTAGAGTGGAGATCGGTTTAAGATTCTCTGCTAGATTAAAGATTATTATAGTGGAGATCGGTTTAAGGTTCTCTGCTAGATTAAAGATTATTAGAGTAGAGATCGGTTTAAGGTTCTCTGCTAGATTAAAGATTATTAGAGTGGAGATCGGTTTAAGGTTCTCTGCTAGATTAAAGATTATTATAGTGGAGATCGGTTTAAGGTTCTCTGCTAGATTAAAGATTATTAGAGTAGAGATCGGTTTAAGGTTCTCTGCTAGATTAAAGATTATTAGAGTGGAGATCGGTTTAAGGTTCTCTGCCGGTTAGAAGATTATAAGAGTTTAGATCGGTTTAAGGATCTCTGCTTGTTAGAAGATTATTAGAGTGGAGATCGGTTTAAGGTTCTCTGCTAGATTATGGATTATTAGAGTGGAGATCCGTTTAAGGTTCTCTGCTAGATTAAAGATTATTAGAGTTTAGATCGGTTTAAGGTTCTCTGCTAGATTAAAGATTATTAGAGTGGAGATCGGTTTAAGGTTGTCACGAATCTTTTTTGCTGGGGTATACTCAGCCTAGCCAGGGTTCGTAACAAGAATTTATTTTATGCAGGGTGTTTGGTTTTTTTTCAATGTATTTCTATTTGTTCTCTTTTGTTGACACTTTATTTTAACTATCTTAATTTTACGACGTAATTCTCGGCGCGTGGGGGGTGTCTCGTTTAAATCTTCGCTGCTTCTCGCGTTATTCGCGTCGCGCTCGGTTCTGTTTCCGCGGTGGTTCGTAGCCGGTTAAATTTATTTTCGCGTGATCGTGGACGTAGGGCCGTTGTAGCGTGGTATTCTCTGAGACTGGTGTTGTTGGCTTCGTATGATATGCCGTTCGTGTGTAGGGTTCGGGTCCGGTCTGTTTTGGTTCCACTAGGACTCTGCCGTTACCGACACAGGTCCGTTGGGAGTACGTTGTCGTCGAGTAACTCTCTTGGGACTCAGCCGTTGCCGACACAGGTCCGTCGGGAGTAGGTTGTCGTCGAGTAACTCTCTTGGGACTCAGCCGTTGCCGACACAGGTCCGTCGGGAGTAAGTTGTCGGGAGTAAGTTGTCGTCGAGTAACTCTCTTGGGACTCAGCCGTTGCCGACACAGGTCCGTCGTGAGTAGGTTGTCGTCGAGTAACTCTCTTGGGACTCAGCCGTTGCCGACACAGGTCCGTCGGGAGTAAGTTGTCGTCGAGTAACTCTCTTGGGACTCAGCCGTTGCCGACACAGGTCCGTCGGGAGTAGGTTGTCGTCGAGTAACTCTCTTGGGACTCAGCCGTTGCCGACACAGGTCCGTCGGGAGTAAGTTGTCGTCGAGTAACTCTCTTGGGACTCAGCCGTTGCCGACACAGGTCCGTCGGGAGTAAGTTGTCGTCGAGTAACTCTCTTGGGACTCAGCCGTTGCCGACACAGGTCCGTCGAGAGTAAATATGTCGTCGTGTAATTCTACTGAGACTCCGCCGTTGCCGACATAGGTCTGTTCGAAGTCTACCGTTGTTCGTGTAGTTCTCGTTGGTAAACTTTCTTGGGACTCAGCCGTTGCCGACACAGGTCCGTCGAGAGTGAAGATGTCGTCGTGTAACTCTACTGAGACTCCGCCGTTGCCGACATAGGTCTGTTCGAAGTCAACCGTTGTTCGTGTAGTTCTACTTGGACTCCGCCGTTGCCGACATAGGTCCGTTCGGAGTCAGTTGTTGTTCGGGTAGTTTTCCGATTGGATTCAGCCGTTGCCGACACAGATCCGTTCGGAGTCAGTCGCTGTTCGAGTAGTTCTACTTGGACTCCGCCGTTGCCGGCATAGGTCCGTTCGGAGTCAGTCGCTGTTCGGGTAGATTCGTTCGGAGTCAGTAAATAATTAATTTGACTAGCACTTAGCGAGACACCGCCGTTTCCGACCACGGTCTGTTTAGTACTAGCAAACTAATTTCTAACTACAATTCACTTACCAGCTACTTGTGGCCTGTCCTGATCGTCTCCGGACGCTAACTGACGATATTTTCCTCGTGTTGCTCCTTTTATGCGTCTTCGCTTGTGCTTTTCGTCTTTTTTTTGCTTTTGGCACCAAAGCTTTTGATCAGCTGTTGGTAGACGCTACTTCGACCTCAGCTGTTTACGTCGCGTTGCCACCTTTTATATTTCCCGTGTAACGTTGCCATCGTGATTTTGGTGTTTATACTAAATACTTAATCTAATATTCACTTGAAAGAAATATGTTTTATGTTTAACATTTACTTCATTTTTTCCTTATTAATTTACTTCATATTTTTCTTATTAACCAGTATGTGTATAATAAAACAAAATTGTATAAATTCAAGCTTAAATCTAAATGTATGTGGGCGAAAACGAAGGATTGACTTGCGTCCTCACATTGCCCTCCCACTCGGGCGGTGCTAATTCAGGCGGATTAGCTGGACTCGTCCGACGCGCGAAATTTTAATTCTTATCTTCTGACCACGGATAGTGCGTGTGAATCCGAGTCGTTGTCCCGGTGCGACGGTCGGAAGGCGTACTCGTAGTATTCGTCGCAACTCGTCGGCGGTTCGTTCGTCGAACGTGGTCAATTGTCCTTCCCACTCTGCTTCATTGCTGTCCCCTGTTGACGGTGGTATTGGGGCTGTTTTTGGTTTCTCCTGGTCGGCGAAGGGCTTCGGGAGGTTGGTCGTTTTTATATAAACCGGGCGCATCGTAGTCGCGTGGGGCTGTTCTGGGCTGACCGAAGGATTTCGGACGAAACATTCCTCGATCTTATCGTCCACCACATCTGGGCGTCTCTCCCAAGGCGTGTGAATTGGTTCGTCGGCGGGAGGTGGTGTGCAAGCTAGCAATTGTGTCCATCGGCTATTGGCAGGGCGGCCGACACTAGTTTCCAACCGTGGATTTGTTCGTTCGTGGTGTGGCTCGTCCTCCACATCGCTCACCAAGCTATGGCAGTCGTACAAAACTTCTGGCTCATAGTCCGGTGGGTTTGCTTCGATTGGATCAGTCGTGGCCGCCTCTTCGCTACGACCCTTTGGATCCTTGCATGGGCTGTTGTCCTCACCTTCCTCCGCATTGTTGGCAAGTTGGAGGCGGGTCCGAAAATCCGTCACGACCGTCACCACCTTCAATTGGCGTTCATACCGCCGAAAACCAGCCCCCTGTACCTCCTGATCCTTGAACGCCCACTTTGTGAACCCGTATCTGCGCGGGTGGTTCGGCTTGTCCGGCCCGGGGTATCGCTGTCCGTTGTCACTTGAGCCTTCAAGTGAGGTAGTCACTGAAGAAGAGGTCACCGTGCTGGGCGTGTCGGGCGATGGGTTGCGTGCTACCAGTTGTAAGGCTGTTTCGTCATCTGACGAGACGAGCGAAATGGTGTCGCCATCGTGAATAGGCGTCCATTCTGGTGGCGGCGGCGTCTTCACCCTAACCCCTTCAGTAAAATTTCCGTCGTTTTGGTTACTGGTATTGCTGGCTCGTTCTGTAAAGTTGGCGCGCATTCCGTTCACCTTTTCCCTGGTCATGTTGTCGCGAGCATAAGCGGCGCGACTTGTCGATGGTCCCATGAACAGGGGAGATAATTGGGGTGGAGCGCCGGTGTTGGGTGTGCGCCTCCGGAATGGCGTCGAGGGTTTACGTCGCGGGGTGAACCGTCGAAATGGCGAGGCCTGTTGTTTTGACGGCGGCGGTCGGCCGGCAGTGGACTTACGGGCAGTTCTTCGTGGTGTGCCGCGTGCGTTTGGTGCGCCACGAGCGTTCGGTGCGTCACGTGCGTTTGGCATACCGCGGGTGGTTGTTGCGCCGCGGGCGGTTGCTGCGCCACCGGAGGTTGTTGCGCCGCGGGCGGTTGCTGCGCCGCGGGAGGTTGTTGCGCCGCGGGCTGTTGGTGTGCCGTAGGCGGTTGGTGCGCCATGAGCGTTCGGTGCTTCGCGTGCGTTTGGCACACCGCGGGCGGTTGCTGCGCCGCGGGAGGTTGTTGCGCCGCGGGCTGTTGGTGCGCCGCGGGTGGTTGGTGCGCCACGGGTGGTTTGGGCGCCGCGGGTGGTTGATTGGCGAGCTGGCCCCGTGGGTTGACGGGATGTTCCAGCGCCCTGGGTTTGTTTAAGTGTCGGACCAGACTGGTGTTGAAAATTGTTACGGCGTGGGGTATTTCCGGTGCGCGGTTGCACCCGAATGTGTGACCCATGCTGCCCACCTCGGACTTCTCTAAAGTGATCATCGAGTCGCATTGTGCGTCGACCGCGTTGTTGCTCTTCCATCATCCGCTGGTACACCCGCTGACGGCTTTCCTCAAACCGTTTCTTCTCGGCGCTCATTTTGTCAGTGCTGCGTAGTGGTTTATCTATGGAGGAAAAACAAGTAATAGCATTAGTGGGGTCGCTTATAGTCAGTGTACGTAGTTCGGTCGTCGTGCTGTCCGAATAGTACGTCTTTAGTTCGGAGAGGTGTGCTGTCCGAGTCCCTTTTTCTCCGTCTCGTTTTACTCGGACTATGACCGGCGAAATGAAGGCTTCGACGGTGTATGGGCCGGCGTACTTGGGAGCCAGTTTCGCTGCGAAACTGTCAACCGCTTTGGAGAGTGGGTGTTGTCGAACCAAAACTTTCTGGCCTATGGTTGGTTTCCACGGTCGTCTTCTGAGATTATAATGGCGCGCCTGATCTTGCGCTGCTTTGGACAAGTTATGTCGTACCATCTTGAAAATTTCCTGTAGTTGAATCGCCTTTTCCGAGGGTTCTACAGTCGCTACTCCCGTGCCTAAGGTAACTTCGTCATACAAGGCGTGAGGGAGTCGTGGTTCACGGCCTTGCGTCAGGAACGCCGGACTGTATCCCGTGCTCTCCGATGTACTGGTGTTTATCGCCAGACTGATTTCTGGGAGTTTCTCATCCCACGTCCTTTGGTGGTTGTCAGCGAGTTGGGCGATCATAGTCTTGACAGTTCGGTTGGCACGTTCGGTAGGGTTTTCCTGAGGTGTGTAGGGTGCGGTAAACTGTTGTCTGGTTCCGATTTCGTCTAAGTATTTCTTCACGGCTCGACTGGTAAATTGTGTGCCATTATCCGATATGAAGACTTTTGGCACTCCATATCTGGCCAAGATTCGTTCCCGGAACCCGCGGATCAAGCCCTCTGCCGAGGCACTCCGAAGTGGTACCAGCTCCGTCCATTTGGAGAACTTGTCAAAGAAGACCAAGAGTGTCGTATTTCCGTGTTTCGACCGTGGCAGCGGCCCGACGAAGTCGGCGCAGATCGTAGCCCAAGGTTCTTCGGGGATGGAAATCAGCATTTCCCCCGCGGGGGCCTGTTGGCTGACTTTATAGCGCTGGCATGATTCACAACGCCTTACATACCGGCTGATATCGCGAAACATGCCCGGCCAATAATATCTGTTCGTGATGCGGGCGATGGTTTTACGGATCCCAAGGTGACCGGCACTTGCGCTGTCGTGGTTTTCTTCCATAACTCGAGGACGAAGGTGCGAGGCAACACAGAGCTTCCAGATAATTCCATCCTCGTCTCCTGGGTGTCTTGGTAGGTGTCGGTACATTTGTCCGTCTATCACTGCGTAGTCTGAAAACTTCTCGGGTTGGCTGAGTACTTCCGCGCTACGTTTTCTAAACCAGGCACATTGCGACTCGTCCGTCACTAACGCACCTTGGCAGCTTTCATGTGGTTGCCGAGATAGAGCGTCTGCAACCACGTTTAATTTCCCTCTCCGATACTGAACCGTAAAGTTGTACTGTTGCAGTTCGAGTGCCCAACGCGCTATCCGGCCGGCCGGGCTCTCGATAGAATTGAGCCACTTAAGGGAAAGGTGATCTGTGATGACGATAAACGGATACCCTTCGAGATACGGGCGCATCTTTCGAACTCCCCACACGATTGCCAGGCACTCCTTTTCGGTGGGCGAATAGTTTTTTTCGGCGCCGTTTAGGTGACGGCTTGCATAGGCGATCACTCGTTCCTCGCCCTCAAGCACTTGTGTGAGTACTGCGCCTAACCCACTGTCGCTAGCGTCGGTTTGGAGGGTGAACGTTTGGGTGAAATCCGGACAGGCTAACACCGGTGCCTCTGTAAGTTTTATCTTCAGGTCCTCGAAAGCTTGTTGCTGCGCGCTGCCCCAACTCCAATGTTTACCTTTTTTTAACAAGGAGGTGAGGGGTTGTACGACCGCTGCGAAATTTGATACAAATCGCCGGTACCAGGAGGCGATTCCCAAGAATCGACGTACGCCTTTCACGTTTTCGGGTGGCGTCAGTTCACGTATGGCTGCGATCTTGTCTGGGTCTGTGTGAATTCCCTGTTCGCTAACCACATGCCCCAAGTATTTTGTTTCTGTTTTGAAAAACTCACACTTTTCGGGGTTGATCTTCAGGTTGGCGCGCCGTAGTCTTTGGAACACTTCTCGTAGATTCTGAAGATGTTCGTCTAAAGACGTTCCAATGACTACAATATCGTCGAGGTAAGCAAACGCATGAGGCTCCATATCAGGCCCAATCACTCGATCCAACGCCCGTTGAAATGTGGCTGGTGCTGAATGTAGGCCGAAAGGCATGACTCGCCACTGATACAACCCTCGCCCAGGCACGGTAAAGGCGGTATATTTTTTACTACCCTCTGCCATGGGGATCTGCCAGTATCCGTCTTTTAAATCGAGACTGCTCACGTATTTGGCGTTTCGCAGTCGGTCGAGAATGTGGTTAATGCGTGGAAGTGGGTAAGCGTCCGGGACCGATCGACTGTTAAGTTGACGATAGTCGATGCAGAATCTCCACTTTCCTGTCTTCTTCCTGACCAGTACGATTGGAGCACTAAACGAGCTATGTGACGGCTCGATACATCTTTTGGACAGTAATTCACTGACTTTTTCGTCGATCACTGCCTGCATAGCTGGATTACGCGGAAAGTACCGCTGTTTTAGGGGTCTTTCGTCCGACATGACGATGTGGTGTTCGCTTACATTTGATAGTCCTTGTAACCTTTCGAATTTTGGTAGTTCTTCATCTAAGAATGCGCGTATCTTTTCCTGCTCTTCTTTTGTTCGTGCCGTGGCCAACCTGCAACTCGCCGCCGTTCCCTTAGATTCGAGTGTAAGCGTCGTTCCTGCGCACGTCAGTGTTGCGCGCATGTGGATAAGGTAATCTAACCCCAAGATGACTTCCTCACTGGCTTCGGGCATCACAACAAACTTGGTTTTACATTTTTGATGGCCCATTTCTACTTCCGTATCTAACGTTTGATTAAGAGCCAGGATTGAGCCGTCAGCCAATGTGACGTCCCCTTGATACCGCTCGAATTTTCCCTCGGCTCCCACTCGTTGGGCGAATGCGCTGCTGATAAAGCTCCTTGAGGCGCCGGTATCGACAATCGCTCGTACGTTTTGTTCGCCCACCGTTACTTGGGCAAACACGTGTTTGTCGTCGTTCAGCAAAATACCGGCGTCGGGCTTGTGTGGCGGAAGAGTTATTGTGCCGGGGGTTTGGTAGATAACGAGGCCGCCTCCCCTCGGATCGATCGGTCCTCGTTGCCGTTTCCCGTCTGGCGGCAGCATTCTATAGTCTTGACACCCCGCTTGCCACACTGCCAGCAAAACATGAGCGCCGGGTTTCGACACGTACGACTGAAATGTCCGTCCTGCCCGCAACGTCGGCATGCTGTTCGAGCGTCGATGTGGCCGGATGGTATCGGGGTTCCTGTCGGCCGAGGTTGTTGTGCGACCATTCTATGTTGTTCTACTCTACGCTGCATAGTTGGTTCCGGACTTTCAGACTCATGTTCTTTGATGTCTTCCAGGTCTTCTGCCATGGCGACGAGTTCTTCCAGGTCGGTGAAGTCCTTGCGGCGGATGTACCATTTGTATTCCGGGCGAGCGTTGCGAAAAATTCTTTCAAGTCGTTGTTCTGTATTGTAGTTGGCTTGTTTCATTAGGTTCTGTAGCGCCAACACATAATCTTTGAAAGGTTCTTTTACACGCTGCAGTCGTCGGCGGATTTCGTCATCGAGGCGTTCGAAGTACCGAGAAGATAAGAAAAATTTCATGAAATCGTTTCTAAAACTCTCCCATGACTCCCAGTCACGTTTATTATTTCGGTACCATAGTTGTGCCCGGTCTCTAAAGAATTCTGGCATGGCACGTGGTAGGTGGGTTTTATCGATGCCATAGCTGTCCGCCAATTCTTCTACCCGTTCAAGGAAGGCTAACGGATCTTTACCACCATCATATTTACAACCCCACTTACGTACCTGATCCATTACCGCCGCTCGGGTTGGGTGTGACGCGGTGGAACTTACTGGAGGTACGTCAGTGGATATCCTTGGCACGATTTCTGGTTCCGCCTGCGTTTGAGTTTCTGTCTTTGTCTTCGCGGCTGATCGCGATTGTGGCTCGTGAAATCATCGTTTTCGAGTATATAGCCGGAATGGTGAGAGTTGCTGCCGCTGTTTCTTGTTGTTCGTACGGACACGGATCTTCCGATTCCGACGTCGACCGCGCGGGTGAAGGCGTTGATGCGCGTTTATACTTCTCTTGTAACTCTAGCAAGTGTTGCAGCTGCTCTGGAGTATGCTCTGATTGCGAGACAAACTTTGCAAACCTTTTGCGCAGTTCCGCTACGGTGCCCGACGGATCAAGCCCAAACTCTTCTGCGAATGCGACGAGGTTGTCTTGATGAAGGTAATAGATCCACCTCACTGTTAAAACCGACATGTCGCCCTTGGGATGAACTGTCCGTAGTTCTTGATTTTAAAATTTAGTTAATAATTTTTTTTTTCACTGTTTGTACCGCGTTATGATTTTCACGGTTCTTCTTTTCAATTCCACTCTTTGCACCGTTTTTTTTTTTTTCTTGTGTTTCTTTGTTTTGTTTTGTTTTTTTTTTTTTTTTTTTTTTTTTTTTGCACTGTGTGTTTCCTCTGCACTGTTTGCTTGTGTTTTATTTCACTAGAGTCTTTTCTCTGAACTGTTTTTATTTTGGTTTCACTAGCGTATTTTCTCTGTACGATTGTAATTTTATTTTTTTTTTTTTTTTTTTTTTCACTGAGGTCCTTTTTTTTTTTCTTTTTTTTTTCACTGAGGTCCCTGCTCGGGCGCCATTGTCACGAATCTTTTTTGCTGGGGTATACTCAGCCTAGCCAGGGTTCGTAACAAGAATTTATTTTATGCAGGGTGTTTGGTTTTTTTTTCAATGTATTTCTATTTGTTCTCTTTTGTTGACACTTTATTTTAACTATCTTAATTTTACGACGTAATTCTCGGCGCGTGGGGGGTGTCTCGTTTAAATCTTCGCTGCTTCTCGCGTTATTCGCGTCGCGCTCGGTTCTGTTTCCGCGGTGGTTCGTAGCCGGTTAAATTTATTTTCGCGTGATCGTGGACGTAGGGCCGTTGTAGCGTGGTATTCTCTGAGACTGGTGTTGTTGGCTTCGTATGATATGCCGTTCGTGTGTAGGGTTCGGGTCCGGTCTGTTTTGGTTCCACTAGGACTCTGCCGTTACCGACACAGGTCCGTTGGGAGTACGTTGTCGTCGAGTAACTCTCTTGGGACTCAGCCGTTGCCGACACAGGTCCGTCGGGAGTAGGTTGTCGTCGAGTAACTCTCTTGGGACTCAGCCGTTGCCGACACAGGTCCGTCGGGAGTAAGTTGTCGGGAGTAAGTTGTCGTCGAGTAACTCTCTTGGGACTCAGCCGTTGCCGACACAGGTCCGTCGTGAGTAGGTTGTCGTCGAGTAACTCTCTTGGGACTCAGCCGTTGCCGACACAGGTCCGTCGGGAGTAAGTTGTCGTCGAGTAACTCTCTTGGGACTCAGCCGTTGCCGACACAGGTCCGTCGGGAGTAGGTTGTCGTCGAGTAACTCTCTTGGGACTCAGCCGTTGCCGACACAGGTCCGTCGGGAGTAAGTTGTCGTCGAGTAACTCTCTTGGGACTCAGCCGTTGCCGACACAGGTCCGTCGGGAGTAAGTTGTCGTCGAGTAACTCTCTTGGGACTCAGCCGTTGCCGACACAGGTCCGTCGAGAGTAAATATGTCGTCGTGTAATTCTACTGAGACTCCGCCGTTGCCGACATAGGTCTGTTCGAAGTCTACCGTTGTTCGTGTAGTTCTCGTTGGTAAACTTTCTTGGGACTCAGCCGTTGCCGACACAGGTCCGTCGAGAGTGAAGATGTCGTCGTGTAACTCTACTGAGACTCCGCCGTTGCCGACATAGGTCTGTTCGAAGTCAACCGTTGTTCGTGTAGTTCTACTTGGACTCCGCCGTTGCCGACATAGGTCCGTTCGGAGTCAGTTGTTGTTCGGGTAGTTTTCCGATTGGATTCAGCCGTTGCCGACACAGATCCGTTCGGAGTCAGTCGCTGTTCGAGTAGTTCTACTTGGACTCCGCCGTTGCCGGCATAGGTCCGTTCGGAGTCAGTTGTTGTTCGGGTAGTTTTCCGATTGGATTCAGCCGTTGCCGACACAGATCCGTTCGGAGTCAGTCGCTGTTCGAGTAGTTCTACTTGGACTCCGCCGTTGCCGGCATAGGTCCGTTCGGAGTCAGTCGCTGTTCGGGTAGATTCGTTCGGAGTCAGTAAATAATTAATTTGACTAGCACTTAGCGAGACACCGCCGTTTCCGACCACGGTCTGTTTAGTACTAGCAAACTAATTTCTAACTACAATTCACTTACCAGCTACTTGTGGCCTGTCCTGATCGTCTCCGGACGCTAACTGACGATATTTTCCTCGTGTTGCTCCTTTTATGCGTCTTCGCTTGTGCTTTTCGTCTTTTTTTTGCTTTTGGCACCAAAGCTTTTGATCAGCTGTTGGTAGACGCTACTTCGACCTCAGCTGTTTACGTCGCGTTGCCACCTTTTATATTTCCCGTGTAACGTTGCCATCGTGATTTTGGTGTTTATACTAAATACTTAATCTAATATTCACTTGAAAGAAATATGTTTTATGTTTAACATTTACTTCATTTTTTCCTTATTAATTTACTTCATATTTTTCTTATTAACCAGTATGTGTATAATAAAACAAAATTGTATAAATTCAAGCTTAAATCTAAATGTATGTGGGCGAAAACGAAGGATTGACTTTCGTCCTCACAAGGTTCTCTGCTAGATTAAAGATTATTATAGTGGAGATCGGTTTAAGGTTCTCTGCTAGATTAAAGATTATTAGAGTAGAGATCGGTTTAAGGTTCTCTGCTAGATTTAAGATTATTAGAGTGGAGATCGGTTTAAGGTTCTCTGCCGGTTAGAAGATTATAAGAGTTTAGATCGGTTTAAGGATCTCTGCTTGTTAGAAGATTATTAGAGTGGAGATCGGTTTAAGGTTCTCTGCTAGATTATGGATTATTAGAGTGGAGATCCGTTTAAGGTTCTCTGCTGGTTAGAAGATTATTAGTGTTTAGATCGGTTTAAGGTTCTCTGCTGGTTAGACGATTATTAGAGTGGAGATCGGTTTAAGGTTCTCTGCTAGATTAAAGATTATTAGAGTGGAGATCGGTTTAAGGTTCTCTGCTAAATTAACGACTATTAGAGTGTAGATCGGTTTAAGTATCTCTGCTAGATTAAAGATTATTAGAGTGGAGATCGGCTTAAGGTTCTCTGCTGGTAGAAAGATTATTAGAGTTCAGATCGGTTTAAGGTTCTCTGCTGGTTAGAAGATTATTAGAGTGGAGATCGGTTTAAGATTCACTGCTATATTAAAGTTTATTAGAGTGGAGATCCGTTTAAGGTTCTCTGCTGGTTAGAAGATTATTAGAGTGGAGATCGGTTTAAGGTTATCTGCTAGATTAAAGATTATTAGAGTGGAGATCGGTTTAAGGTTCTATGCTGGTTAGAAGATTATTAGAGTGGAGATCGGTTTAAGATTCTCTGCTAGATTAAAGATTATTATAGTGGAGATCGGTTTAAGGTTCTCTGCTGGTTAGAAGATTGTAAGAGTTTAGATCGGTTTAAGGTTCTCTGCTGGTTAGAGATTATTAGAGTGGAGATCGGTTTAAGGTTCTCTGCTGGTTAGAAGATTATAAGAGTTTAGATCGGTTTCAGGTTCTCTGCTGGTTAGAGATTATTAGAGTGGAGATCGGTTTAAGGTTCTCTGCTAGATTAAAGATTATTAGAGTAGAGATCGGTTTAAGGTTCTCTGATAGATTAAAGATTATTAGAGTGGAGATCGGTTTAAGGTTCTCTGCTAGATTAAAGATTATTAGAGTGGAGATCCGTTTAAGGTTCTCGGCTGGTTAGAAGATTATTAGAGTGGAGATCGGTTTAAGGTTCTCTGCTAGATTAAAGATTATTAGAGTAGAGATTGGTTTAAGGTTCTCTGCTAGATTAAAGATTATTAGAGTAGAGATCGGTTTAAGGTTCTCTGCTAGATTAAAGATTATTAGAGTGGAGATCGGTTTAAGGTTCTCTGCCGGTTAGAAGATTATAAGAGTTTAGATCGGTTTAAGGATCTCTGCTTGTTAGAAGATTATTAGAGTGGAGATCGGTTTAAGGTTCTCTGCTAGATTATGGATTATTAGAGTGGAGATCCGTTTAAGGTTCTCTACTGGTTAGAAGATTATTAGTGTTTAGATCGGTTTAAGGTTCTCTGCTGGTTAGACGATTATTAGAGTGGAGATCGGTTTAAGGTTCTCTGCTAGTTTAAAGATTATTAGAGTGGAGATCGGTTTAAGGTTCTCTGCTAGATTAACGACTATTAGAGTGTAGATCGGTTTAAGTTTCTCTGCTAGATTAAAGATTATTAGAGTGGAGATCGGCTTAAGGTTCTCTGCTGGTAGAAAGATTATTAGAGTTTAGATCGGTTTAAGGTTCTCTGCTGGTTAGAAGATTATTAGAGTGGAGATCGGTTTAAGATTCACTGCTATATTAAAGTTTATTAGAGTGGAGATCCGTTTAAGGTTCTCTGCTGGTTAGAAGATTATTAGAGTGGAGATCGGTTTAAGGTTATCTGCTAGATTAAAGATTATTAGAGTGGAGATCGGTTTAAGGTTCTATGCTGGTTAGAAGATTATTAGAGTGGAGATCGGTTTAAGATTCTCTGCTAGATTAAAGATTATTATAGTTTAGATCGGTTTAAGGTTCTCTGCTGGTTAGAAGATTATAAGAGTTTAGATCGGTTTAAGGTTCTCTGCTGGTTAGAGATTATTAGAGTGGAGATCGGTTTAAGGTTCTCTGCTGGTTAGAAGATTATAAGAGTTTAGATCGGTTTCAGGTTCTCTGCTGGTTAGAGATTATTAGAGTGGAGATCGGTTTAAGGTTCTCTGCTAGATTAAAGATTATTAGAGTAGAGATCGGTTTAAGGTTCTCTGATAGATTAAAGATTATTAGAGTGGAGATCGGTTTAAGGTTCTCTGCTAGATTAAAGATTATTAGAGTGGAGTTCGGTTTAAGATTCTCTGCTAGATTAAAGATTATTAGAGTGGAGATCGGTTTAAGGTTCTCTGCTAGATTAAAGATTATTAGAGTGGAGATCGGTTTAAGGTTCTCTGCTAGATTAAAGATTATTAGAGTAGAGATCGGTTTAAGGTTCTCTGATAAATTTAAGATTATTAGAGTGGAGATCGGTTTAAGGTTCTCTGCTAGATTAAAGATTATTAGAGTAGAGATCGGTTTAAGGTTCTCTGATAGATTACAGATTATTAAAGATTATTAGAGTGGAGATCGGTTTAAGATTCTCTGCTGGTTAGAAGATTATTAGAGTGGAGATCGGTTTAAGATTCTCTGCTAGATTAAAGATTATTAGAGTGGAGATCGGTTTAAGGTTCTCTACTGGTTAGAAGATTATTAGAGTTTAGATCGGTTTAAGGTTCTCTGCTAGATTAAAAATTATTAGAGTAGAGATCGGTTTAAGGTTCTCTGATAGATTATGGATTATTAAAGATTATTAGAGTGGAGATCGGTTTAAGATTCTCTGCTGGTTAGAAGACTATTAGAGTGGAGATCAGTTTAAGATTCTCTGCTATAGTAAAGATTATTAGAGTGGAGATCGGTTTAAGGTTCTCTGCTGGTTAGAAGATTATAAGAGTTTAGATCGGTTTAAGGTTCTCTGCTGGTTCGAAGATTATTAGAGTGGAGATCGGTTTAAGATTCTCTGCTAGATTAAAGATTATTAGAGTGGAGATCGGTTTAAGGTTCTCTGCTAGATTAAAGATTATTAGAGTGGAGATCGGTTTAAGGTTCTCTGCTAGATTAAAGATTATTAGAGTGGAGATCGGTTTAAGGTTCTCTGCTAGATTAAAGATTATTATAGTGGAGATCGGTTAAAGGTTCTCTGCTAGATTAAAGATTATTAGAGTAGAGATCGTTTTAAGGTTCTCTGCTAGATTAAAGATTATTAGAGTGGAGATCCGTTTAAGGTTCTCGGCTGGTTAGAAGATTATTAGAGTGGAGATCGGTTTAAAGTTCTCTGCTAGATTAAAGATTATTAGAGTGGAGATCGGTTTAAGGTTCTCTGCTAGATTAAAGATTATTAGAATGGAGATCGGTTTAAGATTCTCTGCTAGATTAAAGATTATTAGAGTGGAGATCGGTTTAAGGTTCTCTGCTAGATTAAAGATTAGTAGAGTGGAGATCGGTTTAAGGTTCTCTGCTAGATTAAAGATTATTAGAGTGGAGATCGGTTTAAGGTTCTCTGCTAGATTAAAGATTATTATAGTGGAGATCGGTTTAAGGTTCTCTGCAGGTTAGAAGATTATTAGAGTGGAGATCGGTTTACGGTTCTATGTTAGATTAAAGACTATTAGAGTGGAGATCCGTTTAAGGTTCTCGGCTGGTTAGAAGATTATTAGAGTGGAGATCGGTTTAAAGTTCTCTGCTAGATTAAAGATTATTAGAGTGGGGATCGGTTTAAGGTTCTCTGCTGGTTAGAAGATTATTAGAGTGGAGATCGGATTAAGGTCCTCTGCTGGTTAAAAGATTATTAGAGTGGAGATCGGTTTAAGGTTTTCTGCTTTTTCGAAGATTATTAGAATGGAGATCGGTTTAAGTTTCTCTGCTAGATTAAAGACTATTAGAGTGGAGATCGGATTAAGGTTCTCTGCTAGATTAAAGAGTATTAGAGTGGAGATCGGTTTAAGGTTCCCTGCTGGTTAGAAGATTATTAGAGTGGAGATCGGTTTAAGATTCTCTGCTAGATTAAATTTTATTAGAGTAAGATCGGTTTAAGGTTCTTTGCTGGTTAGAAGATTATTAGAGTTTAGATCGGTTTAAGGTTCTCTGCTGGTTAGAATATTATTAGAGTGGAGATCGGTTTAAATTTCACTGCTAGATTAAAGATTATTAGAGTGGAGATCCGTTTAAGGTTCTCTGCTGGTTAGAAGATTATTAGAGTGGATACCGGTTTAAGGTTATCTGCTAGATTAAAGATTATTAGAGTGGAGATCGGTTTAAGGTTCTCTGCTGGTTAGAAGACTATTAGAGTGGAGATCAGTTTAAGATTCTCTGCTATATTAAAGATTATTAGAGTGGAGATCGGTTTAAGGTTCTCTGCTGGTTAGAAGATTATAAGAGTTTAGATCGGTTTAAGGTTCTCTGCTGGTTCGAAGATTATTAGAGTGGAGATCGGTTTAAGGTTCTCTGCTAGATTAAAGATTATTAGAGTGGAGATCGGTTTAAGATTCTCTGCTAGATTAAAGATTATTAGAGTGGAGATCGGTTTAAGGTTCTCTGCTAGATTAAAGATTATTAGAGTTTAGATAGGTTTAAGGTTCTCTGCTAGATTAAAGATTATTAGAGTGGAGATCGGTTTAAAGTTCTCTGCTAGATTAAAGATTATTATAGTGGAGATCGGTTTAAGGTTCTCTGCTAGATTAAAGATTATTAGAGTAGAGATCGGTTTAAGGTTCTCTGCTAGATTAAAGATTATTAGAGTGGAGATCGGTTTAAGGTTCTCTGCCGGTTAGAAGATTATAAGAGTTTAGATCGGTTTAAGGATCTCTGCTTGTTAGAGGATTATTAGAGTGGAGATCGGTTTAAGGTTCTCTGCTAGATTATGGATTATTAGAGTGGAGATCCGTTTAAGGTTCTCTGCTGGTTAGAAGATTATTAGTGTTTAGATCGGTTTAAGGTTCTCTGCTGGTTAGACGATTATTAGAGTGGAGATCGGTTTAAGGTTCTCTGCTAGATTAAAGATTATTAGAGTGGAGATCGGTTTAAGGTTCTCTGCTAGATTAACGACTATTAGAGTGTAGATCGGTTTAAGTTTCTCTGCTAGATTAAAGATTATTAGAGTGGAGATCGGCTTAAGGTTCTCTGCTGGTAGAAAGATTATTAGAGTTTAGATCGGTTTAAGGTTCTCTGCTGGTTAGAAGATTATTAGAGTGGAGATCGGTTTAAGATTCACTGCTATATTAAAGTTTATTAGAGTGGAGATCCGTTTAAGGTTCTCTGCTGGTTAGAAGATTATTAGAGTGGAGATCGGTTTAAGGTTATCTGCTAGATTAAAGATTATTAGAGTGGAGATCGGTTTAAGGTTCTATGCTGGTTAGAAGATTATTAGAGTGGAGATCGGTTTAAGGTTCTCTGATAGATTAAAGATTATTAGAGTGGAGATCGGTTTAAGGTTCTCTGCTAGATTAAAGATTATTAGAGTAGAGATCGGTTTAAGGTTCTCTGATAAACTTAAGATTATTAGAGTGGAGATCGGTTTAAGGTTCTCTGCTAGATTAAAGATTATTAGAGTAGAGATCGGTTTAAGGTTCTCTGATAGATTACAGATTATTAAAGATTATTAGAGTGGAGATCGGTTTAAGATTCTCTGCTGGTTAGAAGATTATTAGAGTGGAGATCGGTTTAAGATTCTCTGCTAGATTAAAGATTATTAGATTGGAGATCGGTTTAAGGTTCTCTACTGGTTAGAAGATTATTAGAGTTTAGATCGGTTTAAGGTTCTCTGCTGGTTAGAAGATTATTAGAGTGGAGATCGGTTTAAGTTTCACTGCTAAATTAAAGATTATTATAGTTTAGATCGGTTTATGGTTCTCTGCTGGTTAGAAGATTATTATAGTTTAGATTTGTTTAAGGTTCTCTGCTAGATTAAAGATTATTAGAGTGGAGATCGGGTTAAGGTTCTCTGCTGGTTAGAAGATTATTAGAGTGGAGGTCGGTTTAAGATTCTCTGCTAGATTAAAGATTATTAGAGTGGAGATCGGTTTAAGGTTCTTTGCTGGTTAGAAGATTATAAGAGTTTAGATCGGTTTAAGGTTCTCTGCTGGTTAGAAGATTATTAGAGTGGAGATCGGTTTAAGGTTCTCTGCTAGATTAAAGATTATTAGAGTGGAGATCCGTATAATGTTAAACGAAATTTATTTTGTTTTTAAAAATATTTAACTTTATTTTTAATTAAAATTTATATTGTTGTTATAATTGGAATTGGCCGAGGCCACGAATTCCGGGAGAATTGAAGATAGCTAAATTAGTTAATACTAAGAGCATATCAGCTCAACTCTGAATTCTTTAGTTTCGGGATCGGCTTTATATAGTAGATTCCCGAAACTTTACAATATTTGGAAAGAGCCTTTTGGTCTCTTTCATACTTAATGATATTATTGATAAATCATATTATTATTCATAAATATTGGGCATAGAAAAGGGATAGAAATACCATTGGTGATCGCAACATAATTTGATCAACCAAGGCGCATTTCTATTGGCTAGAACATAAACAAAGAACGAAATAGTAATTGAGTGTAATTCGATCATTGAGTGAAATGCATACATTTTCGTATACAATGCACTTGGTGACGAAAATGTGTCACACGAAATCGAACACCCAAAAACCAAATAGAACTTTGTATATTCACCAAGAGTTTACGCTACACTATAACATTTGGCTTAGTCGCCTAGTGGATACACTACACCCTTACCCTTAAGAGAAAATTATGGGGTTTACAAAAGTTCATAATTTTCTTAATATTTAAATCTTATTTGTTTATAAAAATATTTTTGTAAAAAGATAGGATTATTTAAATTATTAACATTTAATAGTTATAGCTATATATACTTTTAAATTTATTATATATATAAGTAAGTATAAAATGCAGTATGAATACAAAAATTAGGTAGTATTAAAAATTTTATAAAGTTTAGTGAAATACAATTTTATATAATTATTTTTTTAGATTATTATTATGGACTTATTATGGACCTTCAGTTTTCCACCTTTGTCTATCACTGAATTAACTCCTAATCTTTCAATTATTTTAAATGGACCAAGATTGTATGATACGCTTCAATTATTTTTATCGATTCGTTTGGTAAGTATGGTAGCTTACCATAAACTAACTCGTAAGGAGAATAATCGTTGTCGACATGAGGTGTCGTATTATAAGTAAAAGTATAGTATGGTATCCATTTATTCCATTCGTAGTCATTAGTCATTATCAAGAGGTATTCGCTAAGTACCCTGTGGTTACGTTCAAGTGATCCTATAGTCTCGTGATGATAAGGGGTCGAAAATGTTTGTTTTATTTTTAATAACTCACATACATTTTTCATGAGCTCATTTAAAAATTCCGTTCCCCTATCAGATTTTAACACTTTAAAACAGCCATATCTCAATATGAGTTGTTCTACAAGTGTTTCTGCCACAGTCCGAGGGTTTTTAGTTGCCATAGGGTATGCTATTACAAATTTACTCAAGTCGCCAACCATTTGAAATTCTTAATGGGCCAACAGTGTCAATCGACACTTTTTCAAAACTCGTGCTTGGAGTGTCAGTAATTACCAAATTTTCTTTAATATGTTTTGTTTGTTTACATTTTTGACATACTTCACAATTGTTTACGAAATTTTTGACCATTTGTCTCAAGTGTTTCCAAATATACTTTTGTTTAAGTTTATTTATAACTTTTGTGATTCCTAAGTGCCCGCCATGCACTGAATTATGATATTCATCAATTAATTTATATTGTAGTAGTTTGTCATGAATATTTTTGGGAGGTACATAAATGAGTATGTTTAAATAGTTATTTGTTTTTTTATTTTCACCATGGACTTTAAGTTTCTGCTGCAGTTCATTATACATATTTTTAAATGTATGGTTTGGTACCAAATTAAATATTTCATCGTTGTTTTTCAACGCGAGCTCGTTAATTTTCATTGCCTTCATCTTAGATGCCAACTTCTCTAGTGTCAAAACGGATTTTGCTAGATTTTCGCTACATCTCACAATGATATTATTTTTAATTTTTAAAATTTTTATAGATGCATCAGTATTATAGTTAATTACGAATTTTAAGCCTACGACGTTTCTTATGTCAGATAAGGACGTGCAGTCCCAAATATGAAGTTGATCAGACTCCGATTGGATACTACAGTTCTCCTTTTTTGTAGGTTGAGCACAATTTTCGGTATGTTGTGCACAATTTCGTATCATCCCCCTTGTTACTACTAAAGTTTTCTTGGCGTTATTGTCAGTTTCTTTTGGAATCATTGTTTTTAGTATATCAGAATCAAGTTTTATGCGTGACAATGCGTCTGCATTGGTGTTAATTTTTCCTTGTTTGTAAATAATCTCAAAATCATAGTCACTTAGATCCAACCGAATTCTAGTCATTTTTGAAGAAGGATTTTTATGCGAAAATAATGATACTAGCGGTCTATGATCTGTAACGACGATGAACTTTCTGCCATAAAGATAAGGTCTAAAAAAATTTATTCCCCAATGAATGGCTAAAAGCTCTTTTTCTATAACTGGTTTGTTTAAATCATGTTTTAGTAAAGATTTGCTTGCATATGAAATAGGTAAGTCTTGACCGATTTCTCCTTGTGATAGTACTGCTCCTAACGCAAAATTTGACGCATCGGTTGTTAATATAAAAGGTTTTTCAAAATCGGGATACTTAAGAATTGGTGGACTTATAAGTTTTTGGTTTAAAATGATAAATGAATTTTGGCACTCAGAAGTCCAGTTAAAAGTTTCATTCTTTTTTAACAGATTATTAAGACACTTAGCTATACTAGCAAAATTTGGAATAAATCTTCTGTAATAATTGCAAAAAGCTACAAAACGTCTCACATCGTCAGCATTTTTAGGTACTGGATATTCATCAATTGTTTTGTATTTTGCCGGGTCTGTTTTTATTCCATTTTGCGTTATTAAATGTCCCAAATATACGACTTCTGATTTCAAAAAATTACATTTACTTGCATTCAGTTTTAAATTGAATTTACTCAAAACCCTTATAAGATTAGCGTTGTGATGATTCAAACTGCATCCAAACACAATAATATCATCAACATATAGAAATGCATTTGCATCCAAACCGCTTAATGCTATTGTTAACATTCTTTGAAAACTATTTGATGAAATTTTCAGTCCAAAAGGTAATCTTTTGAAGTGATAATGCAGTTAAAGGTCTAGAAACATTATCTAATTCAATTTGATGAAAAGAACTAGTCATGTCTAATGTTGAAAAATATTTTGCTCTGCCCAGCTTATCTAATACATCATCCAATCTTGTTAAAGGAAATTTATCGTTCACAATTTTTTTATTTAATTGTCTAAAATCAACGACTAATCGCCACTTTTTCTCATCTGTATCACTTTTGTTTGGAACTATCAAAAGTGGAGAATTGTATGGACTTATTGAATGTTCTATAATATCTTTATTCAATAATTTTTGTACTTGTTTGTCTATTTCATCAAGTTGTGAATGTGGTAATCTGTAGTTTTTAATATAAACTGGTGTATTATCTTCAGTTTTAATGTTTTGTAGATAGAAATTATTTGTAGATAGAGGTTCTTTATCCAAATGGAATACATGTTGAAATCTTTCAAAAATGGGAACTAATGAATTTTTAGCTTTTTGATCATAACCATCTACATTTAGAACGTTCAAAAGCTTTTCAAATCGTTCACTATCTTGAATACAAGGTTGAGAAATTTTTAAGATGTTGTACTTTTGTAGTGGTTCAATATGAAAATTAATGTTATTTATGGTTGTATCTGTATCATTTACGTTTAATAATTTAACATGACTAATACCATTTGTTGGTAAAATGACATTTGCTACAAAAATTCCTTTAGCAATTTTTTTATTCAAAACTATACTATCTTCAATAAGATTTATATTTATGGCATGTATTATTTCTGATCGTTCAGGTATTGTTAAATTCGTTATATTGAATAAATTATTATTTGCATTTTTAGAATACATTGGTAGAATTATTTCGTTATCTTTTAATAAAACAGTTAATGTAAAAGTTTCATAGTCAACTTTGCACATATGTGTGGACAAAAAATCTCTACCTAGAATTCCATCAGTCAATATATTAAAATCAGAATTTACCATGTGAAAAGTATAATATGTTTAATAATTTTATCAGAAAAATTTAAATGAAGGTCAGTAGTACCCAATGAAGATATTTCTTCTTGTGTAATTCCAGTTAGTTTGCATTTTTCGTTTGGAAAAAAAATTTTGTCAAAACGCAAATTTTCTGCCCTACAGACCGAAATATCTGCACCGGTGTCAATTAGAAATGACAGTTTTCGTCTTGCGTCATTACAGTTCAATGTAATGAAATTAGTGGTGTTATCCGATATTTTAAATATGCTTAGTTTTGGTTTTGGCTGTCTGGAACGTTTTCGTGCTCCAAGCCTTGTGAGTTTCCCTCATTCTGTATATCATTGTTTATTACTTGTATTCGTTGTGTCTGGTTTCTGTTTGAATTGTTGTCGTTGGAGTTGGCATAGTTTCTGTTTCCAGAATTTGAATTGTTACGGTCATTGCCCCGATTATTGCGGTAGGTTCCTCTGGAGTTGTTATTTCTGTTATTGTTATAATTATTTCTCTAATTTTGGTCATTGTTGTTACTGTTCTGTCGGTTGTTATACTGTCGCTTATTATTATTATTATTATTATTATTATAATTACCGCGACCACGATTATTGTTATTACGAGTATTGGAGTTAAAATACATTACTTTGTTTTGTTCACTTGATTTTTCAATCTCAAGTGCTAAATTAATTGCATCTGTTAAATTTTTATGCTGTGCAGCGAAGATAGTTTGTTTAAGAGTATCATTAATACCATTTTTAAAAACAGTTAATGCATAATCTTCATTTATGCTTGCAATTACTGTTTTTTCTGCAGCAGTTGCATTTTCTGCCAGTTTTGATATCTGTAAATGGTTTAGCTCAGAAACTAGTGTAAGAATTTTATTTTTATAATTAGTTATTGACAAATCATCTTGTATTAGTTGAGACAAAGTTGTATGGATTTGTGGTATAGTCAGCGTTGATCTATACCTTTGCGTCAAACTTTCTTTGAACTGTGCAAATGTTTGAAAATCTGAGTTATAACCCAAAGCTGTATTGACAGTTGGAGCTAGTTTTACACTTATAATGAAATCTAACAAAATTTTTCGATGCTCAACTTTGAGTGTATTATATAATATTTCTACAATTTTTAAAAATGATTGTAGTTCTTTATATTGTCCTGAAAAAATAGGAATTATTTTAATTGCAGTTTCAATATTAAAATCTGCCATTTTGTTTTCTAAACTTTTACTTGTTAACGCTTCCGTTAATAATAGTTTAATATTATTATATTTTTCTCTGAAACTAGTTCGTAATACAGATACAGATATTTGATCTAATTCTGATATAATAACAGAATTGAATGTGTTTTTAATATCTTCAATTTCCTTTAAAATTAACCGTTTCAAGTCTATATCCTCTAGTTTGAGTTTTTTTGATATTTGTGATTATTTGGTCTAATAAATCAATTTGTTTATTCATTAGATCCATTTAAAGAAATGTGATAAAAAAAAAGTGAAAACTGAAAATATATATACATTCCTTTTGTTTTATTTATTTAATTTTAACATTGTTTATTTATTTTAAACATTGTTAATTCTATTTATATGCTTATGCACATATTTTTTAACATAAAGATTGATTTTATATAATATATAAAATAGAAAAATAATAATTAATAATGTTATTGCTGCCGTCGAGACGATGGTGGTTGACGATTTCCTATCGCCCACGTTGATCACTTCAGATTGGGTGAACCAACCCATTCTATTTGCAGCTTTTTTTCTTAAGTGTTGACTTTTTCTTCAATTCAGCACTCAATCGCTCCAATTCTTCCCACAGACCAAACGCAACTTGGTATGGTAGTGGTGGATCTTCGTTGTCCAAGGACTTGATATGTCCAATTCGTCTACGTACCCAGACGATTCGTCCACCGCGCTTTGGTTTCGATGGCGGTAGTTTGATATTTGGAATAATCGTGAGTATGGACTCTTTATTGCGCAATTGGCGCGCCCGATACTCCTGAATGCTGAGCGGCTTTGGTCCTTCCGAAACTGGAGTTGGGACATATGCCGGAGCATCCGTTGGAGGAATCTCGTATTCCGAGTTTATTAAGGCAGGATCGCCATATAATGTTAAACGAAATTTATTTTGTTTTTAAAAATATTTAACTTTATTTTTAATTAAAATTTATATTGTTGTTATAATTGGAATTGGCCGAGGCCACGAATTCCGGGAGAATTGAAGATAGCTAAATTAGTTAATACTAAGAGCATATCAGCTCAACTCTGAATTCTTTAGTTTCGGGATCGGCTTTATATAGTAGATTCCCGAAACTTTACAATATTTGGAAAGAGCCTTTTGGTCTCTTTCATACTTAATGATATTATTGATAAATCATATTATTATTCATAAATATTGGGCATAGAAAAGGGATAGAAATACCATTAGTGATCGCAACATAATTTGATCAACCAAGGCGCATTTCTATTGGCTAGAACATAAACAAAGAACGAAATAGTAATTGAGTGTAATTCGATCATTGAGTGAAATGCATACATTTTCGTATACAATGCACTTGGTGACGAAAATGTGTCACACGAAATCGAACACCCAAAAACCAAATAGAACTTTGTATATTCACCAAGAGTGTACGCTACACTTTAACATTTTAACATCCGTTTAAGGTTCTCGGCTGGTTAGAAGATTATTAGAGTGGAAATCGGTTTAAGGTTCTCTGCTAGATTAAAGATTATTAAAGTGGAGATCGGTTTAAGGTTCTCTGCTGGTTAGAAGATTATTAGAGTGGAAATAGGTTTAAGGTTCACTGCTAAATTAAAGATTATTAGAGTGGAGATCGGTTTAAGTTTCTCTGCTAGATTAAAGATTATTAGAGTGGAGATCGGTTTAAGGTTCTCTGCTGGTTAGAAGATTATTAGAGTGGAAATCGGTTTAAGATTCTCTGCTAGATTAAAGATTATTAGAGTGGAGATCGGTTTAAGGTTCTCTGCTGGTTAGAAGATTATTAGAGTTTAGATCGGTTTAAGGTTCTCTGTTGGTTAGAAGATTATTAGAGTGGAGATCGGTTTAAGGTTCTCTGCTAGATTAAAGATTATTAAAGTGGAGATCGGTTTAAGGTTCTCTGCTGGATAGGAGATTACTCTAGGTTTCAATAAGCCAACCTGTATTTTGATATATTCCATAGATTCATTAGAAAACAATGCCTCGTTGTATAGCCCAATAGCTATGTTTGAAAGTCGTTTCGCACAAACACATTCGTGGCACAATACGCACACAGTTATGTGCTTAGACACACACACGCAGATTTGCGACGAAACACATGCACAGTTCTGTGACCAAAAAGAGACACACAATACAAGGCAAGATCGAGGTACTAAAACGTGAAGAAGAATAAGAGAAGCAGTTATCCAACGAGAGAAGACTACGTTAAGTTATTAAACTACAATGTAGACATCAACATTCATATAAATAAAACTTTGTAAAATTATGTTAAGGTCCAATAAATGGATATAAAATCAGATCGTGTAATAAATTTTCTGTAATGACCCCCGGATAACTCGCTGAGTCTACCCCAGTCTTTGAATCATTACAGTATGCTGTGGAACTTGCAAACAAAAATGCCATCGAAAGAAGACAAAAGGTGGTAGCGGCGAATGTGGTGGCCAGAAGCAACTCAAATATCATTTCTGAAATCGAAAATAAAAATTCATTCATATTTTTATTATACATTGTGGCTTACATGCTCAGGTTCAAGGAGCATTCCCGAAAAAGGCAGGAAGACCGATTAACACAAATTTCACTTACCCCTCGTGAGCTCAAACAAGCTCTAGACGTCATAATTCGAAACATGCAGTCTATGCATTTTAAGGATGAAATCAAGGTGAGTTGGTGGACGTATCAAATTAGCCACTAGCACATGCGACGCTAAGCATCGCGGACCGTTCTGGATTCACTACAGGGTTCGAGGAAAACCACACAAGTCCTACGTTGCAGTTTTCTGTTGTTTTGCCACAAAGGCAATTCATCTGGAAATAGTAAGCGATCTTACAACAGATGCGTTCATCGGGTGCCTAAAACGATTTATAGCTCGAAGGGGATGTTGCCAAAATCTGTATTGTGACAATGCAACACATTTTGTAGGCGCCAAAAATAAACTGGCTGAACTTAAAGAAGTTATCCACACTAAACAAGCGCAGGATGCGATCGTAAGGATATGCAGCGATAAAAGCATCAAATTTAGCTTCATTCCTCCAAGAGCTCCACATTTTGGTGGGCTATGGGAGGCGGCAGTCAAATCAGACAAGAGTCTCTTCGTTAGAAGGAGGAGTTGGAGACAGTAAAGGTAGAAATCGAAGCCATACTAAAGTCTCGACCTTTGACCCCAACATCATCTAATCCGACTGACCTACGCGCTCTAACTCCCATGCACTTCCTCATTGGCGAACCATTAACCATAAACCATCATTGCTAACTAGATGAAAGATGGTATCACACATCAAACATGAATTCTGGAAACGTTGGTCACAAGAATATTTGAACGAACTGCAGTTTAGGCAGAAGTGGAAGGAGCAGAGGGACAACATTAAGCCAGGCACGATGGTGATATGCCAAGAAGACAACCTACCACATCTGCAATGGCCGCTGGGTAGAATTATAAAAACTTACAAGGGCCATGATAACGCAGTCAGAGTTGCAGAGATTCATACAGCTGAAAGCGACCAATCCACAGGCTTGCGCCTCTTCCATTGTCAAACACTGAAGACGAACCCCCTCAACACAAAATCGACATAATACCAGCTGAAAAACGAGGTCTAAACGAAGAGCCAACGGTCTTTAAAAGAAAACGAACGTCATCACTTTATAATTTTATTACCATAATCGCAATCTGTTTGATGTTACCAGTCGTGTTTTGCGGTTCGGTTGAAATTGAAAAATTCAACTCAAAAGATGGAATGCATTTTGAGAAAATTGGTTCGAGCAGCATTATTTCAAGCGAATGGAATCTTGTTAGCTACTTCGATCTATCACCGTTAATGGCCGACGTACAGGCGTTGGCAAATGGCATCAAAGTTATGCAGCATTTATGTCAACAACTTCAACAAAAATCACTTTGTGAAGATATTGTTACACAGTTCCAACATTCTGAAGCCGAACTACGTCTTGACAACGACCTATTGGCTAAACCTAGACAAAAGAGAGGAGCTATCAATGTGATTGTTAATGTTGCCAATTCCTTGTTTGGAGTATTGGAAAAATGTCAGAAACAATAATTCAAACAAACGAAAAATCTGAAAAATCAGACGTCAATAATTGATTCAACTATCAACATCATGAAGCGTGACCAGACCAATGCTATGGAAGCTTTTGCCAAGTTTGAAAACAAGTTATCTCTAATAAAAACTCAGCTACGCACTAATGAAGTAGCAAACCAGAACAACAATATGTTTCAAATGTTCATCTCATTGGCACTTCATCTTACAACCACATCATCAAATATCCAGCGAATTCAATCATCAATCCTAGACGTACTGATCAATTTTCATCATGGACAAATCAGCCCACTTTTGCTGTCTCCACAACAACTGAACACAGAAATCAACAAAATTATCGCTCATCTTTCTTCAACAATGCAGATTCCCGGATACAATGGAAATCTTCTGTATTTTTAAAAACTGATGACAGTCAAGGGATGCATCAGTAAAAGACACGCAATTTTCAAAATAACGATACCATTAAGTGGAACCGATCAATTCGACTTATACAGACTAACTCCAATACCAGTTTTTATAAACAGCACCATGGTCGGCATTATACCATCCACTCAAATTCTTGCCATCACATTACACCGTGATTGATACTTTCCAACAAACATGGAGAATCTGCAATTATGCTCATTAATCGAAGAGCAGAAATACTTATGTCCCAACACACATCCAATATACAATAAAGGAGCAAAACCATACAAATGTGAAGTAAGACTGTTCAACAATGAATCAATGCCACTATGTGATTTTAAGAAAATAGAAGGTCACATGTGGATTCAAACAAGAAAAAACCACTGGATCTTCGCATTAGCCAACCCAATTCAAGTCACAACAGTATGTGGAATACAAGTATCACAAATGTCACTTAATGGTTCAGGCAGCATTCATCTACCTCCCGAGTGCGTACTCAAACATGAGCTTCTAACGATAATGGGATATCAAGTACTCTCTTCTGTTTCTATCTATATCTATCGTATACTAGTTTTGGTAGCATATCTAAACTAGCCAAACCCGATCAACTACAGCCCCTGCTTTCCGATAATACAAAAGATACATACACTACACAACTAAAGTAACTGTCAGCATTGCAAGAAATTCTAAGTGCCCAAGAAATCATGAACTACCCAAGCAACTTGAATCAAGGAGCTACCAAAGTGTTGCAATTGGATATTCTGCGTTGCTTCTGGTTATAGTCCTGATCATCGCCTTGGCGTTAAGACACAAATTACCGACGATGAGGCGACAAAAGCAACCACCAACACCTCAGCCGTGAACCAGACTCCAGACGTCGGACGACGCGTCTACATTTGAAACAACTTTTCCATTAGTTGACCTTCAGTCAACGTGGAGGAGTATGTTTGATTTAACCTTGGCAGTGCATTGACGCTGCACCGTTTTCATGGTCAAATAATTCCCATGAAAAAAGTGCAGCGTATGCAGAATTTGCTTGTCGCTCCAGACGGAAATACGACACTTCCGTTTGAAGCGACCAGCAATTTTGGTGAGAACCAAAATGAACCGAAGGTGCATTGTCAAGGTTAAATTCTTAACCAATATTCATAACAAAAATTGTATCAATAATACATTTGAATAAAGAAAATCAGTTGGAAATCATCAGTCAAGTCCGTTGTTTGTGATTTGTGATTTGTCATTTGTTTCTGTTATCTGTGTCCGGTTGATGTGCCGGCACAAATCAAATTCCGGAAACTAAACCAAAAAGTACACATGCTGAAAGACTTAGAAATATTCTTCATACTAAAATTTATAACGGTTGTAGGACTTTTAGAAATACTACAAACCTTTCAGTAGTATAGGGCTCATAGGAATACTAAGCTATGGCAATACTATAATCTTCGTAGGGGGCATAATAGTTCTTTTAGGACGCGGTGCGCATCCCCATTAATAATAATAATAAGCTACAATTTGCCTATCAATGCGGCAAATCTACTGAGACTGCAATACACAGCCTGACAACAGTCATTGAAAAGGCTCTTGAATCCAAACAAATAACTCTGTGTGTGTTTAAGGTGGGCTATGTAAGCCACCTGGAACGTATTTAAATCAAAAAAGTTAAATTAGTTCCTGCCCAACGGTTCGTCATGGGCTTGTAAATTTTAGCAGAGAATCCTATACCCGTCGCGAAATGAATAAAAAACACGATGTTGTTCGGTCGAACGATATAATGATTCTATTTTAATAGTCATTCGTACAAAGTTGAGTGGTGAGAATTCAATAATAGAGTAGAAATTTATTCGATGTTTAACCAATGTTTACACTTTGTATGAAATATTAAATTATATTATAAAAAGGCGCAAATTCTAATAGTTAAAGTTTAAACATTATTTGCAAAATGAAAAGAATTAAAAATTATTACAAAATGAGAAACTTAAGATATATGTTAAATAGATATTTTTCGGCTGAGCCCGAACATGCCGGCCCCCAATTGAGACCTTCAGTCTCAATTTACTGGAAGAAGAGCAAGCTTTGCTATGGGGCGTCGTATTGTTGTTGTAGGAGTTTTTACATTCGCAACTCGAACGTAGCCATCAGCGCCAAGAGTGATATTGGTCACACGACCGAGAGTCCACTTCATTGGAGGCAGATTGTCGTCGTGCAGAACGACCATGTCGTCGATTTGAAGATTGCGTTGTGGCCTCTGCCAACGCGATTGGTTGCGAAGATCAAAGATGTACTCCTTGTGCCATCTTTGCCAAAAATGGGTTTTAATGGCTTGAATTCGTTGCCATCGTTGTAGATGAGTTAAGTCACATACTAGATTGACCCTCTCTGGTATGGACTTAAGCGCAGCGCCAATGATAAAGTGGCCAGGAGTAATAGCCTCGAAATCATTTGGATTTGTAGTTGATGGTGTGAGAGGGCGTGAATTCATTACTGCTTCTATTTCGACAAGAGTGGTTGTAAGCTCTTCAAATGTCAACCGAGCGTTTGCCAAAGTACGATATAGATGAGACTTAGCAGTTTTGACAGCGGCCTCCCACAAGCCGCCAAAATGTGGTGCTCTTGGCGGAATAAATGAAAATTCAAGAGAGTTTGTGGAGCAATAGTCAGCAACTTCAGATGAGGTTTTGTCGCAGAAAAAGTAGTTTGGAAACTCTTTTAATTTCGCTGCAGCTCCGACAAAGTTCGTGGCGTTGTCGCCAATTATTTTCGATGGCAAACCACGCCGACGAACAAAGCGCTTGAGCGCTGCAATAAAAGCGTCGCTAGAAAGATCAGTAACGGCTTCTAGATGTACAGCCTTTGTTTTGAAACACACTAAGACTGCAATGTAGGACTCGTAGGGCGTTTTTCCACGAATTTTTAGGTATGTTAGAATTGGGCCAGCAAAATCCACACCAACTACTTCGAACGGCCTACCAGATGTAATGCGATCTTTAGGAAGATTTCCCATAATTTGTGTAAGGCGTTTTGGTCTGTAACGCGTGCAATGAATACAGTTGTTGACTACCTTGCGCGACAAGTTTCGGCAATTTACTACCCAGAACTGTTGTTGAATTAACGCCACCAGCGCACGAGGACCTGCGTGGAAGTTGGTTCGATGTAAATGAATTGCCATGTGGTGAACGAATGGATCATCTTTAGGTAGCAGCAGTGGGTATTTGGTGGGTACTGGCAAGTCTGCATTTTCTATGCGCCCTCCAACTCGAATTAGTTTTACGCCATCGACTCCATTAAGAAAAGTACTACGCGACGCTAATTGCCCAGTGATCACTTCTTCCCTTTCTAGTTGCAACATTTCTTTGAAAAAGTGGTATTGTTGAATGACGAAAACGATGCGATGAAGGGCCAATTGAATTTCGTTCGATAAAATGTTGATGCTGCGTGATGTCGACGGTGTACCAAAACGAAGAGTGTATGCGAAAACACGAAGGCATTTATTGTAGCTACTGATATTGTGTATTTTTTCAAGAACGCTAGATTTTTTCCTTTCTACGCAGAGAAATGCCGTTTTTCTTTTTTCGAGTTGTTCTTCTTCTTTTGATAGTGTCATGTTTTTTGTAATCGGCCAGTGTGATGAATCGGCGCTCAGGAATGATGGTCCGCGTATCCAATGATACTCGATTAGCTCGGTGACGCTGCATCCACGTGATACGAGATCGGCCGGATTTAACTTGGTAGGGCAGTACCTCCAAACAACATCTGATGAAAACTCTTGGATTTCTGACACACGATTCCCAACAAATGTAGATAAATTTGGATCCAGTGCAGACAAATTTAAGAATCAGACCAGAAGAATGTTTGTGTAATGGGAAGTTCAAAATAGTTTCGGATTTTTGCCCAAAATTTGCTCAACAAGTGCGCTGCGCATAATTCCAGTCGGGGCAAAGTCCGAGTTTTTACCGGTGCAACACGCGATTCCGATGCCAACAAGTTCATGACGATATTTCGCTCTTTGTCCGTGCAACGAAAATAAATACAGCATCCGTGGGCTCGAATCGAAGCGTCGCAGAAACCGTGTACTTGCAGCTCGATTGTGTGTTCACGCTTAACACAGCGTTGAATTTTGACGTTATGTAAATTTTGGAAGTCAAGTAGTATTTTGTTCCAATCTGCTTCAATTTCTTGCGGAACTGCCGCATCCCATTCACAACCTTGAATCCACAATCGTTGTAATAATATTTTTGCTTTTATGACAAGAGGGCTGACAAGGCCAACTGGATCGAATAACGAAGAAGTTAGTGAAAGGATTGACCTTTTGGTGACATTTGTAAAGTTTTTTGAAGGTCGATAATCGAAACAGAAAATATCTGATGCTGGATGCCAAGAAATTCCAAGCGCACTTGTTACGTCATCATCAAATGATAGTTGCTTAGATTCATGAACGTCAGAAAACAGTGAAGGGTGGCTGCAATGCCATTTCGATAGCTCAAATTTGGAATAGTTTAAAATTTCGGATACTTCGCGTTTGATTATGTGCAACGTATCCAGGTTGTCCGCACCTGTTAGCATATCATCAACGTAGAAATTATTTTTAATAATGTACTTTCCCAACTTATGTGAAGAGGGAAATAGTTCTGCTGCAAAATTGAGACTGCGGATGGCCAAGTATGGTGCAGAGGCTGTGCCATATGTAACGGTATTTAGTCTATATTTCATGATTGGTTGTGACTTATCTTCACGCCAAAGAATAAGCTGTAAATTTCGATCTTCTGGATGAACCTTTACTTGTCGATACATTTTCTTAATATCTGCGGTAAGACCATAAGCATGACATCGAAAACGAAGAATAGTGATAAGTAAGTCTGGTCAAAATCTCGTTCAACGAAGTTTGAGACGCAGTCTTACACGATACGTCGAAAACCACGCGTAATTTTGTAGTTTCGCTAGTCGGTTTCAGCACACAATGGTGTGGAATGAAGTAATGTGGAAAAGATAAATTCGGATTATTTATAACACTCATGTGGCCCATTAGTTCATATTCTTTCATGAACTCTACATATTGAGATCTCAAATCTTTATTTTTAATGAGTTTTCTCTCAAGAGATAAAAAACGTCTTAACGCAATATCATGGGAGTTGCCGAGAGTAGAACTACATTCATTGAGAGGTAGCCTAACTACAATTCGGTTATCTTCTTCCACAGTGACGGTGTCGACAAAATACTCCTCACAGCGTTTTTGTTCGGTAGTCAATGATTGACGTTGATGCTCCACTTCTTCAAGCTGCCAGAATCTCTCTAAATTTTTATTAAGTTCTAAGTCTCTAGTTGTACAAAGAGCGTTAGATAACGATGACGAAGACTGAGAGACGACCCATCCAAATTGTGTACTTTGAAGAGTAGGTAAATTTTGACCCAACTGAATTTGATCTGAAGACATTAGATTGAAAAAAGCTTCAGCGCCAAGTAAAATATCGATACCCCGCGGAATGTTAAATTCAGGGTCGGCCAGTTCAATATTCCCAGGTAACCTTAAGTCGTTAAGCGAAATATTCTCATCAGGATGATAGCCAGTGATTTTTCGTGAAATAAGAAATTCCAATGTCATTTCAAATTCATTAAGCCGCGATCTAACAGTGGATTGCGATCTAAATGGAACCTTGAGTTGTGAAGATCCAATACCAATTACTTTTTCGTAATTTTTCGATTTCTTTAAGCCCAGTCGGTCAACAAGAGACTCACTCATAAAATTTACTTGCGAGCACGAGTCTAAAAGCGCCCTTCCCATTTGAAATCCTCCAAATCCATCTTTCACTAAAATCAACGCTGTTGCCAAAATAACGCTTGATTTGTTCGGCAGTGCAACCTTTCTCGTCGTTGTAGTGTGGACAGCAGCAGACGCTTCTGTTGCCGATGTTGATGACGTCGAACGTAGTGAAGTATTATTTTCACTATCTCTTGTTTTATGCAACAGTGAATGATGACGTTGCTTACAGAAACGACAGGAATATTTCGAGAGTGATGCCATGCCCCTTTGATAGACAGTTGAAACACAGATTGCGTTGTTTAACTTGATCTAAACGCTCCGCTATAGGAAGCACGATGAATTGTTGACACGTAGAAATTTGATGGCCCTTTTTGTTGCAATTATTACAGACAACTTCTGCAGGCGACATTCCTTTCATGTGGAATGAATGTGCTTTCGATTGTGACTTGTGAGCGTTTTGCACAGGTTGACTATGAGTAGCTTGACCCTTGCTACCACGTTTGCCTAGCGCGTCTAGTTGCTGGCAACGTCTGTCAAGCAAAGAACAACAATCAGCCCTAGACGGAAGTTCAGAAAAATCTATATGCTCATCCCACTTGCGCTTAGTATCGAAATCTACTTTATTCATCGCTAAATGGATAAGAAACGCATCGCATATTTGTTGGTATGAACCCAATGTCTGAAGGGAACTATAAAGAGCGGATAGCGTATCCACGACGTTGCGAAGATCATGCGGCACAGGCTTCGTAACCGTGTCAATATCAAACATAGCCGACACACTTTCTAAAAAGATGAGCGTGTTGTTATCATAACGATCTTTTAACCGTCCAAGGGCTTTCGAGTAGTTGTCATCAGTAACTTGAAAAGCCATCACCGTAGAAAGTGCTTCACCAGCTAAACATGTACGCAAACGGTTGAACTTTTCTATTAATGGGATATTTGAATCATTGTGGACTAGGTTGTTAAAAATATTTATAAAATTTTTATACTCCATATATTTTCCATCAAATGTAGGTAAAATAAGATTTGGCAATCGATTGGTATGTACAGCAGGAAAAGAAAATGTCTGTTCGTGAGAAGGGCTTTTTCGCTCACTTATAAGCGAAAATAACTTGGATTTTGTCAATATATAGAGCTCATCTATTTCTGCACGACCTAAATCTGATGCTTGTATTCTTTCAATTTGGTTTTGATAATATGCTGCTTGCTTGTAGTAGGAGTCGACCATACCCAACCGGCACTCGAGCTCAGTGCTCGAAAACTTTGAATTCGATTCGACCATGTTTTTTATGCGCGTTATGCTGCCTTTTGAAGATGCACGAAGAGTTTTCAATTCGTCTATGGAGACAGCATTGGCCTGAGAGCCAGATGGTGGAGTATTATTATCATTGCTCATAATGACGGCTATCTTAAAATATTTTACAACGAAGAAATCTCAGCCAGAGTACTATTAATATGCGAGAGCCACTTATGAGAAGTTCGCGATCAACTACGAATGAGTATACTTATGAGAAGTAGTAAGCAGTAGAAGAGGATGTGTCTCCAATAACAACTATAACCGAAAACGAAGCTAGAACTCGCCGAACTCCATATGAGAATGGCAGCAGAAGAAATGAAAATAAATCTGCAGGAACAACAATGCAATGACGGCAGCAGCGCAAAAGTACCAACTTCAACAACAACAATGTATATATATATAATATATATATATATATATATATATATATATATATATATATATATATATATACATCTGTAAGGAGAGGAAACCTTCATTTACGCAGAGGCAGCAGAGAAACTACATGCAGAGACAACAAGGTATTATTATTATTATTATTATTATAATTAATTTTATTATTATTATAGGCCTTGAAGCACTGCGACCAATAGGATCTATTGTGCATAGCCTTTAGGTTTAATCCCCATATATTTAAACTTTTAATGAATTTTAGGACTAATTGGGGATTGTTGTTCCAAAGTGTATTTGGATTTACAACAGTTGGGGATTGTTGTTCCAAAGTACCCAGCTAAAATGCGTAAGTTCTCTCTACTAAGCGAAAGTTACTTGTTAGATATTCCCTTTGATGGGATGAGGAATCGTTTTGCTTGACGTTGACCTGAACTATTAAGCCAGTGATCGGCAAATCTCTTTTCCCCCAATTTCCTGATAGCTTCGTTGGAGTGGCTTTTCGAAAGGCCACAGAAGGGCTCAGGACCAATAAAAGGCATGATTGCACTTTGTTTAGCTAAGTAATCACCTTTTTTGTTTCCCTCATGACCTTCATGTCCCGGTACCCATACTAATAATACTATGTTAAAATTACACAGTATATTTAGCAGGTTTAGGCAGTCATATGCCATTTTTGATGTGAATTTGTTTGATTGCAAGGCTTTTAAAGCCTGACTATCAGAGAGAATGTAGATATGTGCTCCTCTTATTTTCCTGCGAAGGCACTCCCTCGTACAGATTTCAATTGCATGCATTTCAGCTTGAAAAATTGTTGGGTATACACCCATTGGGATTTTTTAAATTTGGTGCCAAATATTTTCGCCCCTGTTCTACCATTTTCAAGTTTTGATCCGTCTGTAGACCATATTTGGGAGCCCGGTTTGAAAATGATTGAATGGTTGTCCAGATTTCGCGATCATTTATAATGATCTGAAAGTTTTTGAAGAAGGTAGGTTTTGAGAATAAGGTATCGACTCTATATAACAAGGGACTTTGTTGAAGATTTTCTATAACCTTTAAGTGCCCCTTAAAATCACCGCTTTTTAGTTCGGAGATACTCTCTAATCTCATTAGGATAGGTAGTGGAGGGATGTTTAAGAGCACTCCCAATGCATCAGTTGGACTGGTTTTCATAGCACCTGAGATACTGAATCAAACAAATCGATCGAAAGAATGCCCTTGTTGCCTTTTTTGTAATTTTCTCAAGATGAGAGTTCCAAGTTAGCGTTTTATCAAGGATTACTCCTAAATAATTTGCTTCATTGTAGAATTGGATTATGGTGCCGTTAAGGACCGGACATGTAAGATTAAAGTTCCTTTTCCTGGTTAACGGCACCAGTGTAGTTTTAGTCGGGTTGATGGAGAGCTCTTTTTCTTTACATCATTTATTAATTATTAGTAAGGCTTGTTGCATGCGGTGCGATATGGTTTGCTCATGCCAGTCTACTATATGCACTACTAGGTCATCTGCGTAACCTTGTGTGTAAAAACCAAGGCTATTAAGCTTTTGAAGGAGTTCGTCTATAACTAACGTCCACAGAAGGGGAGAGAGTACACCCCCTTGCGGGCAACCTCTTGTGGCTGTGATTGATCTCAATTTTCCTCCAAGCTCTACACTAATAATCCGAGATTTAAGCATAGCTAATATCCATTTAACAATGGATGACGATATTTCTTTTTGATGAAGGGCATTGCTTATTGCCCCTGATATGCTTATTGCTCCTGATATGTCAATAAATGCACACTGTTCGGGCTCAGCCGAAAAATATCTATTTAACATATATCTTAAGTTTCTCATTTTGTAATAATTTTTAATTCTTTTCATTTTGCAAATAATGTTTAAACTTTAACTATTAGAATTTGCGCCTTTTTATAATATAATTTAATATTTCATACAAAGTGTAAACATTGGTTAAACATCGAATAAATTTCTACTCTATTATTGAATTCTCACCACTCAACTTTGTACGAATGACTATTAAAATAGAATCATTATATCGTTCGACCGAACAACATCGTGTTTTTTATTCATTTCGCGACGGGTATAGGATTCTCTGCTAAAATTTACAAGCCCATGACGAACCGTTGGGCAGGAACTAATTTAACTTTTTTGATTAAAATACGTTCCAGGTGGCTTACATAGCCCACCTTAAACATTGGCGACCGTGACAGGACACTCGCATAGTGTCAATTAACATTTCCGCGTGTAAGAACTATAAAAAAACAAAAACATTTTTATAAAAACGTGTTAAACAAAAAAAAAAAAAATAAAAAAAATTCTAAGACATTAAAGTATTATAGCACTGAGCAATTAGTTCGCGAAATTAAATATTCGAATAAAAACTACGAGCTGCAGCCGGTTTCGCGTACGGTTTTAATAATAGGTTGTAGCATACACATATCTAGTGCGAACCACTGCACCATCGCGGGATTTAAAGGGAGTTAGAGCCATTTACTTCTCGAGGTATTTTGCCAATTCATATAATAAGAGCTGCTGCATATGTATCACCCTGTGTGAAAGCCAAAAACAATTTCATTTGGATTACTTAATTCCGTCATTGCTCACTCAAAACCTAATCAATTATCGGAACCGTTACTAAGTACATGCAATTATTGCTGAATACCTCACTGACGTCGCGAGCATCATTTGATTGTTGTTGGAGTTTGTACTTTGCTGATGCCGCTGCTTTCATTACATTGTTGTTGTTGAAGTTGGTACTTTTGCGCTGCTGCCGTCATTGCATTGTTGTTCCTGCAGATTTATTTTCATTTCTTCTGCTGCCATTCTCATATGGAGTTCGGCGAGTTCTAGCTTCGTTTTCGGTTATAGTTGTTATTGGAGACACATCCTCTTCTACTGCTTACTACTTCTCATAAGTATACTCATTCGTAGTTGATCGCGAACTTCTCATAAGTGGCTCTCGCATATTAATAGTACTCTGGCTGAGATTTCTTCGTTGTAAAATATTTTAAGCTAGCCGTCATTATGAGCAATGATAATAATACTCCACCATCTGGCTCTCAGGCCAATGCTGTCTCTAATGATATATAAGTCATCAAGTCTTTGTACTTTTTTGGACTTGCTGATAGATTCCTGAGTTATTGGTTACTCTAGTTTTTCGTTTTCTAGTATTTGGCATTCCGTTATAATCACAAAATAAAAAAAATATTCTTTTAAATCTTAACAAAAAAAATATTAATTGGAAATGTGGTTTTTCTAAATGGATACAGAAACTTGATTAATATTAATAATTTTGACGAGTATATATATATAGATGTATATATATATATATATATATATATATATATATATATATATATATATATATATATATATATATATATATATATATATATATATATATATATATATATATATATATATATATATATAGATATATATATATATATATATATATATATATATATATATATATATATATATATATATATATATATATATATATATATATATATATATCACAATATATATATATATATATATATATATATATATCACAATATATATATATATATATATATATATATATATATATATATATATATATATATTTTTTTTTTTTTTAATTGTTAATATTGAAGCATAAAACTATTCAGAACTGTAAGTCAGTATATTTTCCAAACGTCGCCTTACAAAGGTTTGGAAAATGTCAATACACAAATGCGACTCGGACAATGTAACGAAATTATCAGCACTTGATCGATTGCAGAAATTAAGATCAGTCAGTTTAGCTCGAGTTACATCCGAGCTAAGTCGTCTGGCAGTTTAGCTCGAGCTACATCCGAGCTAAGTCGTCTGGCAGTTTAGCTCGAGTCTCATCCGAGCTAAGTCGTCTGACAGTTTAGCTCGAGCCACATCCGAGCTAAATCGTCTGTCAGTTAAGCTTGAGTTTATCCGAGCCACGACTGCGCTGCCAGTGCTTCCGCGAAACGCGGGGTTTCCGCGAATACCGACGGTAGAACATCACTGCCGGTACTCACGAATACCTTTGCTGCGACTGCGCAGACGGGGCATCCGCGAATACCTACAGTAGAAATAGCACTGTAGGTATTCTAAGGAATATCCGCGACGCAAGGGCACTGTCGGTGCTCGTGAGACCGTAAACGACGGAACGTGCTACAACCGCGCAGCTACTGCTCTGCTAACCCAACCGGGGCTCAAGCGAACACGAACCGACGTTTACGTGCTGCTACTGCGCAGCTACTGCGCTGCCAACCAAACGGGGCTCCCGCGAACACAAGCCGACGTTTACGTGTTGCTACTGCTCTGCCAGCCCAACCGGGGCTTCCGCGAACATGAACCGACGTTTACGTACTGCTATTGCGCAGCTACTGCTCTGCTAACCAACCGGGGCTCTCGCGAATACAACACAACGGAACGTGCTACAACCGCGCAGCTACTGCTCTGCTAACCCAAAAGGGGCTCCCGCGAATGCAAGCCAACTCGAACGCGCTGCTATTGCGCAGCGAGTACTCTGTCAACCCAATCAGGGCTCCCGCGAACACGAGCCAACAAATTAATTTAAGTTTAAAAATTTATTTAAGTTTAAAAATAAAGTTAAAAATTAAAATCATAATAAGAAATCTAATTAAACGGTGTCATAATTTTCCTGCCCTAGTCCCATTTAAATAAAATTATGTGCAACGAACCCTGGACACCGGCGAGTGGAACCCCGGCGAAAGGTTCGTCACAATATATATATATATATATATATATATATATATATATATATATATATATATATATATATATATATATATATATATATATATATATATATATATATATATATTAGGTGTACAAATAAGTTTCCGCCGTTTTTTGTTAATAAAATAATATTTAAACGATTTTAAACGATGTGAGACTGCTTGCTGAGTGACTTCTGAACTAAGTGCAAGTTCCTTTTGTATTTGAGACGAATCTTCACCCAATAATTTCTCCAAATCTGCATCCTCGTAAATTTTCGGCCTTCCACTGGATCTTTGTCTTTTATGTCAAAATCACCTTTTTTAAATTTTTGAAACCACTCACGACATGTTCTCTCACTCAAAGCATCCTCATTATATGCTTCTACGAGCAATCGATGCGACTCAGCAGCAGAATCCTTTGTCGTGGAGCGCGCAATGTGTTTCTCCCGCTATCCCAACAACACAAGGGTGTGGTGACATTACCCCGAAGAGACAAAACACCCAAAATATTTTTGGGGATTATATCCCCAACGAAAAATTAAATCTGCAACATGGCTCGCAAAACGACGACCAACTCGGATATCAGCAGCAAGAATATATACATATACAGTCAAAACAGCAGCAATCCCAAAAACAACATCAATCGCAAAGCCAACAACAGAATGGAGCAGTACCTTCGGATAAAGAACAACCCGCCACGAAGCCATCTGTAAGTATGTCAACAAGTGAGCGAACCGCATTGGTAAGTAGGCCAAAAGGACCGGCAGTACAGACTGGTATGGATCGCTACATACTAGTTAAACGGAAACTAAGTCCACAAAACGGGAATAAAGGTAATGCTCCTAAGATGACAAAAATAAATTATGATGAACCATCTGATCCCTTAAAAAATAATAGGTTTGCTCCATTAGGTGAAAAAAATTTAGATGCATCAAATATTAATACGGAAGCTGCTCCTAGTGCTAAAAGCACCAAACCGCCGCCAATTTACTTGCGAGAGCATAGCTCAAATGAGTTGGTTTCAAACATTAGACGACTTATCGGGAGTAATAATTGTCATATAGTCCCTTTGACTAAAGGGGACATACATGAAACCAAATTACAAATCTACACTGAGAGTAATTACCGTATTATTTCTAAATTTCTAAATGATAATAATAAAAACTACTACACATATCAGCTCAAAAGTAGCAAAGGCCTAGTAGTGGTCATTAAAGGCATAGAGTCCAGTGTAGATTCTAATGAAATTAATGAAGCACAAAATTCCGCAACCAATGTTCAAAAATGAATTAAACCCTAATTCAACTGGATTAAAAAAAAAAAAAGAAACTCATCCTATCTAGGAGCTGAAATAAAGGTTTTTTCAAAAGCGTCGCTACAGAAGTAGACCGATATTGACATTTCTCTTCAGTAAGGTTTGCCATTTCATCATGGAAAGATATACGAGCCAACAACGAGTCAAAATTATTAAAATTTACTACCGAAATTTGGAGTCAGTGGCCTCAACTTTAAGAGCGCTAAGTCCAATTTATGGTCGTCATAATCGTCCTACCAGATCAAAAATTGAGTGTCTAGTGGAAAAATTTGAATTCACAAGCACAGTACAAAATGATCCCGTGCTAGTGAGACAAAGAAGTGCCCGTAGTGTCGAGAATATTGCTGCCACTAAGGCTTCAGTTGAAGAAAGCCCAAATGTGTCTCTCACACGTCGTTCTCAGACGTTGGGCATCTCTGTGACGACGTCGTTGTGGCGAATTTTTCGAAAAGATCTTGGCCTTCATCCTTACAAGATCAAATTGACGCAAGAACTGAAGCCGTTTGACCATCAGAAGCGTCGTATGTTTGTGAATTGGGCTGAGCAACAACTTGAAAATGATTCGGATTTTCATCGAAAAATCATCTTCAGCGATGAGGCTCATTTCTGGCTGAATGGCTTCGTCAATAAGCAAAATATGCGTTATTGATCACGCAGCAATCCACACGTACTCCATGAGTTATCATTGCATCCCGAAAAATTATGGTTTGGTGCGGTTTATGGGCCGACGGCGTCATTGGGCCGTACTTCTTCCGTGATGATCAAGACCGGCACGTTACTGTGAATGAGAATCGCTACCGTTCAATGATAACCGAATATTTTTGGCCCCAATTGGATAATATGGACTTGGAGGACATGTGGTTTCAACAGGACGGCGCCACAAGCCACACAGCGAATGTCACAATCAATTTATTGGAAACCGTGTTTGGTAGACGTGTTATCTCACGAAATGGCACAGTCGATTAGGCGACTCGGTCGTGCGATTTGACGCCTGTTTCCTGTGGGGCTAAGTCAAGTCTATGGTCTATGCCAACAAGCCAGCTACGATTAATGAACTTGGTACGAATATCGAATGTGAAATTGCAGCAGTATCGGCCGATTTACGCTTGAAAACCGTCGAAAATTGGGTTCAACGTCTAGACTTCTGCAAGCGTGCCCGTGGTAGCCATGCAAATATCCAGAACCGTTTTTGTTTTATTTAAAAAAAACTTTTGTAGCGCTGTTATTAAGCAACGTAGAATCTCAGTAGAGGAACCACATATGTGAGGAATACGGACACACGAAGTCCTATTGCTCAATGAGCACAGTATGTGTAGCTTGTGGGGATCTCCATCATTCCTCCCAGTGTACAAGTAACAAAAATGAACCAAATTCGAAAAAATGCAATAATTGTGGAGGAAATCACACGTCGAAATATAGAGGTTGTCCTGTGTACAAAGACTTGCTGGATAGATTAAATAAACGCAAGCAAACAGCTCGTAATCAACCTGAAATTGTACCCCAAAACTTTGTTAAGCAACATAATGTTACATCAAATGAACCTAACCAAGTAACTCAAAATTTATCGTATGCAAGTGCACTAAAATCAGGAACAGAACAAGTATCTCAAATCATACCCCAAGCATCTGGAGTGCTGGAGTCTATGATTTTAAACTTAACGCAATGTATGACACAATTTATGTCTACAATGCAAAGTATGATTAGAACGCAAAATCAAATGTTGCAAGTTTTATTGGCTAAAAATGAGTTCTTTAAAGATTTTTTATGGAATGCAAACGGCGTTAGCCAACATAAACACGAAATCACAACTTTCTTAATAAATCAAGAAATTGATGTCATGCTTCTTGCTGAAACTCATCTTACAAGCAAATATAATTTCGGCATAACAGGTTACACACTATATAAGACAAATCATCCAGATGGCAAGGCTCATGGAGGAACTGCAGTTCTTATAAGAAACCGAATAAAACACCAAACCTTAGAAACACATTCGAAAAGCTATCTGCAAGCTACCTCAATATGCGTAAAATGCAACGGAAGAACTTTAACACTGTCTGCTGTATACTGTCCGCCACGATTTACAGTAACTGAGAAACAATTTAAAGATTTCTTTGACACCCTAGGAGGCAGATTTTTGGCTGCTGGAGATTATAATGCTAAACATACGCATTGGGGCTCACGTCTTGTAAATCCAAAAGGTAGACAACTGTACAATACCATCCTTAACCGACAAAATAGATACGATGTCGTATCACCAGGTAAACCTACCTACTAGCCTACAGATAATAAGAAAATACCAGACCTTATAGACTTTGCTATCATAAAATATTTAAGCAGAAATCTAATCACAGCTAATACAAGTTTCGATCTATCATCTGATCACTCTCCTGTAACCTTCTGCGTACTAAATAAGCCAATACTAGTTGAGTTTCCCACCCGACTAACCACCCATAAAACGAATTGGCTTAAATATAAAAAGTATATCAGCAGTCATATATATACAAACCCAAAAATAGAGTCAGAGGAGGATATCGAAAACTTTGTCCAAATATTTAATTCAATGGTGACATCAGCGGCGGAACATTCCACTCCTAGGAATTTTACTGCTACAAAAATGGCAGCATTAAATAATAGCTACATAGAAAAACTCGTAATAGACAAGCGTCGACTGAGAAGAGAATGGCAAGCACATAGATCCCCTTTTGCAAAGCAAAGACTCACTGATGCTACAAGAAAACTCAAGGAGGCCCTAAAGCTAAAAGATGACAAAAACCAAAGTAACTTTGTGAAAAGATTATCACCTATGTGTACAACAAAGTTCTCACTGTGGAAGGCAAACAAGAAGATAAATTTACCTGTAGAGGGCGAATCGTCAATCATACATCCAGATGGTAACTGGGCATGCAGCGAAAAATAAAAAGCCATAGCATTTGAGCCAGGTTTTCAATCCAAATCCGCCTACTCAGGGATTTGTGATTCCTTCTTTAACTAACCTTTCAAATTATAGAACAGTGTCAGTTGTTTTTTTAACCGTAATGAGGTTAATGATATCATACGAAACGACATAAATCCAAAAAAAAAGCCCTGAGATCATATTATAACTCCGAAAATGATTATTGAACTACCAAGTACAGGGGTTGAGCTTATCACAATACTATTTAATGCGATTTTTCGAACTGGATACTTTCCGATGGCGTGGAAAAAATCACTCATTATAATGATACTAAAGCCTGGAAAGGACAAAACAATACCTTCCTCCTACAGACCTATAAGTCTACTTCCGTGCATGTCCAAACTATTCGAGAAATTGCTACTATCAAAACTAACACATTTAATTGATCATAACATTATACCATACCATCAATTTGGCTTTCGCAAAAACCTTGGAACCATAGAACAGGTGAATCGTATAACTAATGTGATAAGAAGGCCTTTGAGATCCGAGAATATTGCTCAGCTATTTTTCTCGATGTTGCTCAGGCATTTGATAGAGTATGGCATGAAGGTCTTGTGTACAAATTAAAGTGTTTGCTCCCTCCTAACTTTCATAAGATACTTGAATCATACCTTCCAAATCGAAAATTCAGAGTAAATGTGAATGAATTTATAACGAAAGATAATGTAATTGAAGCGGGTGTTCCACAAGGAATCGTTATATATATGAAAAATTTGCGATAGTTTTTGCAAATATTAGTTCTTATGGGAACTTTTTAAATTGTTTTTAGCACTTAAGGTTTTAAATGTTTGTGCACTGTTTCAATTGTATTGTGTCTAATTGTTTGTAGACTTTATATTATTTGTGTGGACAATTGTCTCTTGTGTTGTGGTTTAAATTGTTAATTGTGTTTTTAAATGTTCAATGTTACTTTATTTTAACTAAAAAACACTTGCCAAACTCGGACGAGAAATAATTTAATGCGCGAAGTTCAATATTCAAATTTTCAGTGGTTTATTGTATAAACTTAAAACTAACTTATATACAGGGTGGCGCAAAATTAATCACCCTATTGGAAGATGCTCTCATTTTTGCAAATGGCCGCCAATGTCAAATCTGTTTTGACATTTGTGGACTAGACAGATACAGAATACAAGTGAATAAGCCATGGAGCGATACACTCCCCAAGAACGCGGAATAATTGTGTCTATTTTTTTGCGTAACAATTCGTCTGTGGTGTCCCTCTAGTTGCGACGTCGGCGACTCGAACCTTCCCGTCCTGCCCGCTGATGACTGCCACGACTCGGCCGAGGTTCCACTGCTGTGGCGGTGCGTTGTCCTCGTGAACGACGACGAGCTGACCCACGGCGAGATTTGGCTGCTCCTGTAGCCACTTGTTGCGGCTCTGCAGCCTCAACAGGTAGTCTCTCGACCACAGCCGCCAGAACTCTTGCCTGAGATAGGAGACAAGTTGCCATCTCTTTAAGCAGGCCATTTGCTTGTCCGGCACTGGTTCCGGCGGTAACGCTATCAAGGGGCCGGCTATCAGCAGGTGCGCTGGCGTTAGCGCCTCGCCGTTGTTGGGATCGCTGCTGAGTGGAGCTATTGGCCTTGAATTTAGCACCGCTTCGACGCCCACGAGCACGGTGCTTAGCTCCTCTACCGTCAGCAGCGCGTTGCCCACCGTCCGCTGTAGGAGCGACTTTGCTGATTTTACCGCCGCTTCCCAAAGTCCGCCGAAGTGCGGCCCCCTTGGCGGTATAAAAGCGAACTGGAAGCCCGTCTCGGCCGCGTACCGCTGTAACGCTTCCTTCTCCTTCATGAAGACCACAAAAATCTACGCCTCATATTAGGAATGGGCGTAAAGCCCTAAGTCTGTCCGCAGGCAAATTGCCCATGATTTGGGACATTAGTTTGGGCTTGTACTTGAAGCAATGTACACAGTTCCGTACGGTTTTTCTGCAGGCTTCTGTAGCATTTACCAAATGAAATTGCTGCTTCAGAAGCCCATGCAACGCTTTTGGTCCAGCATGAAAGTTCTTTATGTGCAGATTCCGTAGGTACGTTTTAATAAAATGCGAATTTTTCGATAACAATATCGGAAACTTAGCATCATACGCAATAGGTGCATTAGCAAGACGACCACTAACTCGAAGTAAAGTTATCGAGATATTTTCGTCTTTAAACTTATGTAAAAATGGATTGAGTTTTTGGATATGTGGCAAAAGTGTTATATTTTTCTTTAATTTTTTAATTTCTTCACCAAATTCAAACTGTTGAATAATTTCAACAATTTTGAATAACGCAAACTGCAACTCATTAGTCGTTGGAACTGTTGAAAAAATTTCGTTTTTATTTCTAGATTTTCTTACAAAGCGCCACATATACGCCATAATTCGGAGTAATTTATAATGTGACGAAATTTTATCAACAAGTTCTAAAATACAGTTCGGAGTTAATTTAACTGCTACGAGAGCTATACATGATTCTTTCTTTTCTTCATTTTCATCTTCAGGCTATGACGTAATAATTTAGGCCGCGAACAATTAGTATCACCGGTGATAAAGTAATTTCCTACCTAGCTTAGTCGGAGTAGGGGGGGTTTAATAAAAAGGAAAAAAAACTATCTTTATGTTGTGCACTCTAGTTGCGGATTCGGCAATAGAGAACCGAATCCTCACACGAATCTTAACGACTAGATTCTTTATTTCACCGTGTTCACGTCTGAACTTGGCTCGAGTGTGAGACGGACAAAACAAACTAATGACACTATAACACCAAATAGAAATATTTAAAATGGTTCTAAACGAACTAAAACGAGTTAAACTATTACTACTAATAATACGGCTCGACTGCCGCGCAAAATATAGCTAAACACTACAAAATAATACTTCCTTAATAAAGCTTTGGCTTAGTTGTTCGCCCTTGGGATTCCTCCTGAACCTCCTCGCACTATTTTAATATACAGGATGCTCTCCTAGCACCAGTAAATCTTCGAAAATCACTTAAAAAAAATCGCATTCGTTCAAACTCGCTGTTCAAAACGAACTGACCAAAACTGCGATCCTTGCAGATTTTGTTCCATTTCCCCAAAAAAAGTGAGAAATGGGCTATCAGCCATTTTAATGCAGAGAGTACGGTTTACAACAAACCAGAGTCAGTATGAGGTGACCTGCCAAGAACCATGTACGAAAATTCCCAAAATGGAGATTTCTATGAAATTCTGGCAAAGTACAACCCTCGCTCCCACCAAATCAAAAATGAACTTTGGAGGCATCTGTGCATGGTCGGCGTCATTCTTGGCTCCACAAGGGGCATAAAAACGAGGGAACAAACAAAACTTTTATAAGTATAATTTGACATAAACGTGTCCTTGTCTTGTTCGTATTTGGTCACGACTGTCTGTCTCGTTCGTAAATCGCTGGATACTAAAATACACGTTTTAGAAAAAGGAGAAATCCCAAAAAAAAAATTTAATATGATACAATTAAGCAACATTATTGGGAATATTATTCTGGTAACTTTTATTTACCACTACACTATTTTAGTGTTCTAATCCCATTAACTTATTAAAAATCTAAGAGCTGTTTTAGACCGCGACAACTCCACCTCCACCTCCGCGAAAGTTGCTTGGTCTCGTTTAAAAGACCAGCCAACTTTCGAACAACAACAGAAAGTGGTTAAAACTTGCTCTTAACCAGGTTCCATATCTGGTAACACAGACGGACTTTATTCAGATTGTTTTTAAGCAAAAACATAATTCCTCCCGCCTCCTGCTCTATTTCGCCAGGAGGTCATAACGCAATTCGTTGAATATTCCTGAGGACGACTTTCCTTACAGGTTGATTTCGCCTGACAAAATTGTTCCACTCCTGATGAGCACTTAGGACAATTTCGTTTCAAAGTTCCAGGTCTACCGCATCTGTAGCACCTGATCCCACTTCGGCAGTCTGCTGCGACATGACCATAACGCTTACAATTGAAGCACTTAAAATCTCTAATTTTCTGGTAAGCAGGCTCAATTCTCCTAGTAAACCTCTTATCTCGTAGAGGAGCATTAATAGCTGCTACCTCTAAATCTGTCGAGACATACGCCAAATCCGGCTCCATACAATTTTTGGAGCAACTTGTTGGCGGCGGTACAAAAGTATTAACGTTTGTACGCACAGACTCCAACTTGCGCCCAAGCTCAACCAACTCTACGAAGGATTTAGGCTCGGCTAAACCCAGTAGAGTCTGGTAGAAAGGGGACAAGTTTGACCTAACTAAACCTACCATTCGGCTCTCTGACAAAGGTTCGGATAAACGCCCGAATAGTCCTTTCATCACAGCCACATAAATTCCTATAGACTCACAGCTTCCTTGAGTCCTTCTTCTAATTTCGTCTAATAACTGCTCGTCATAATTTCACGGTAAAAATTCTAACTTTAACTCTCCGACGGCCCTAAACCATACAAGCGCATTTCCTGCAAATAAATCTACAGCGCTTTTAAATAATTCTATCTTACTGACACCGCGAGCTTCACATAGCTCGGCTACACGTTCTAAAAACGCGTGAAGGGACATGCACTTATATAATTTTAGATTTTTAACATTCTGAGCATTATCTTTAAATTCAGAAAAGGAGTCAGCTGCCTGTTCAAAATTATTAGAAAAATCCCTAACTTCGTTAGACTCGGCTAACTTTAATAACAACCTATTCTTTAAATCACTGCGCTCAATTATTTCTTTGGCATTAGTCGGTTTTGACCGATATAATTGACCTAAACTCCACTCGATTTTTGCCAATACATTTAAATACTCCTTTTCTGCTAATGCTCCTATTTGTAATAATTTCTCCTCAACCGCTTCTATATCTTCCGAAAACTCGAATGGATAATCCGAAAACAAATCGACCGATCCGCGAGCTTCAATCTGCCTCGCTGCAGTTAATATTTTCCGCATGATATCAATAGAGGCTACCGGCAGCCCGCGCGATTCCATTTCGTACTCTAACTCTTCTACGTTAAGACGATAAAAATCCATTTTAAGAAAAAAAAATATATATGTATAATATAACAAAAAAATTAAAGTTAAAAAAAAATTATAAAAATTGCTTTAAGAGACCGTCGGTTTTTTTTTTAATTAAATAAAAAAAATATAAATAAATAAATAACCACTGTGCGACTTTGGTATATACTCCGCTATAGCAGTTACAACAACAAAAATTAAAAAAAATAAAAATATAATTCCAATGATAATATTACAAAACAAAATATATTAAACAATGTGCATATGCACCAGTATATATATGTTAAAACAAACAAAAAAAGTTATTGATGTATAAAATATTATAATAAAACCAATTTCAAAAATTTAAAAAATATTAGTAAACAAAAATGCAATTAAGCCCACTGTGCGAAAGAAATCAGCACAATAAGTGAAAAAAAAAAATAACCGTACGGTCTATTAAAAGCAAAACGTGAACACGTAACCAACAACATCAACTGTAAAACACCGCGATCGAATCCTGTCTGTGTTGTTGGTACAAAAAAAAACGTCTCGGTACGACTCCGATAAAAATAAACAAATTTGAATTACAAAAAAAAACTAAAGCAAAAACAAAAACAAAATAGTCCGCAATTGGACAGACACAACAAAAATTTAAAATGTGAAATGCCGTCGGCAAAACAACGAAATTTTTCCTTTTTCGAGCCCCACGTTGGGCGCCAATTTATCACGTAATAATTTAGGCCGCGAACAATTATTATCACCGGTGATAAAGTAATTTCCTACCTAGCTTAGTCGGAGTAGGGGGGTTTAATAAAAAGGAAAAAAAAACTATCTTTATGTTGTGCACTCTAGATGCGGATTCGGCAATAGAGAACCGAATCCTCACACGAATCTTAACGACTAGATTCTTTATTTCACCGTGTTCACGTCTGAACTTGGCTCGAGTGTGAGACGGACAAAACAAACTAATGACACTATAACACCAAATAGAAATATTTAAAATGGTTCTAAACGAACTAAAACGAGTTAAACTATTACTACTAATAATACGGCTCGACTGCCGCGCAAAATATAGCTAAACACTACAAAATAATACTTCCTTAATAAAGCTTTGGCTTAGTTGTTCGCCCTTGGGATTCCTCCTGAACCTCCTCGCACTATTTTAATATACAGGATGCTCTCCTAGCACCAGTAAATCTTCAAAAATCACTTAAAAAAAATCGCATTCGTTCAAACTCGCTGTTCAAAACGAACTGACCAAAACTGCGATCCTTGCAGATTTTGTTCCATTTCCCCAAAAAAAGTGAGAAATGGGCTATCAGCCATTTTAATGCAGAGAGTACGGTTTACAACAAACCAGAGTCAGTATGAGGTGACCTGCCAAGAACCATGTACGAAAATTCCCAAAATGGAGATTTCTATGAAATTCTGGCAAAGTACAGACCTCGCTCCCACCAAATCAAAAATGAACTTTGGAGGCATCTGTGCATGGTCGGCGTCATTCTTGGCTCCACAAGGGGCATAAAAACGAGGGAACAAACAAAACTTTTATAAGTATAATTTGACATAAACGTGTCCTTGTCTTGTTCGTATTTGGTCACGACTGTCTGTCTCGTTCGTAAATCGCTGGATACTAAAATACACGTTTTAGAAAAAGGAGAAATCCCAAAAAAAAAATTTAATATGATACAATTAAGCAACATTATTGGGAATATTATTCTGGTAACTTTTATTTACCACTACACTATTTTAGTGTTCTAATCCCATTAACTTATTAAAAATCTAAGAGCTGTTTTAGACCGCGACAACTCCACCTCCACCTCCGCGAAAGTTGCTTGGTCTCGTTTAAAAGACCAGCCAACTTTCGAACAACAACAGAAAGTGGTTAAAACTTGCTCTTAACCAGGTTCCATATCTGGTAACACAGACGGACTTTATTCAGATTGTTTTTAAGCAAAAACATAATTCCTCCCGCCTCCTGCTCTATTTCGCCAGGAGGTCATAACGCAATTCGTTGAATATTCCTGAGGACGACTTTCCTTACAGGTTGATTTCGCCTGACAAAATTGTTCCACTCCTGATGAGCACTTAGGACAATTTCGTTTCAAAGTTCCAGGTCTACCGCATCTGTAGCACCTGATCCCACTTCGGCAGTCTGCTGCGACATGACCATAACGCTTACAATTGAAGCACTTAAAATCTCTAATTTTCTGGTAAGCAGGCTCAATTCTCCTAGTAAACCTCTTATCTCGTAGAGGAGCATTAATAGCTGCTACCTCTAAATCTGTCGAGACATACGCCAAATCCGGCTCCATACAATTTTTGGAGCAACTTGTTGGCGGCGGTACAAAAGTATTAACGTTTGTACGCACAGACTCCAACTTGCGCCCAAGCTCAACCAACTCTACGAAGGATTTAGGCTCGGCTAAACCCAGTAGAGTCTGGTAGAAAGGGGACAAGTTTGACCTAACTAAACCTACCATTCGGCTCTCTGACAAAGGTTCGGATAAACGCCCGAATAGTCCTTTCATCACAGCCACATAAATTCCTATAGACTCACAGCTTCCTTGAGTCCTTCTTCTAATTTCGTCTAATAACTGCTCGTCATAATTTCACGGTAAAAATTCTAACTTTAACTCTCCGACGGCCCTAAACCATACAAGCGCATTTCCTGCAAATAAATCTACAGCGCTTTTAAATAATTCTATCTTACTGACACCGCGAGCTTCACATAGCTCGGCTACACGTTCTAAAAACGCGTGAAGGGACATGCACTTATATAATTTTAGATTTTTAACATTCTGAGCATTATCTTTAAATTCAGAAAAGGAGTCAGCTGCCTGTTCAAAATTATTAGAAAAATCCCTAACTTCGTTAGACTCGGCTAACTTTAATAACAACCTATTCTTTAAATCACTGCGCTCAATTATTTCTTTGGCATTAGTCGGTTTTGACCGATATAATTGACCTAAACTCCACTCGATTTTTGCCAATACATTTAAATACTCCTTTTCTGCTAATGCTCCTATTTGTAATAATTTCTCCTCAACCGCTTCTATATCTTCCGAAAACTCGAATGGATAATCCGAAAACAAATCGACCGATCCGCGAGCTTCAATCTGCCTCGCTGCAGTTAATATTTTCCGCATGATATCAATAGAGGCTACCGGCAGCCCGCGCGATTCCATTTCGTACTCTAACTCTTCTACGTTAAGACGATAAAAATCCATTTTAAGAAAAAAAAATATATATGTATAATATAACAAAAAAATTAAAGTTAAAAAAAAATTATAAAAATTGCTTTAAGAGACCGTCGGTTTTTTTTTAATTAAATAAAAAAAATATAAATAAATAAATAACCACTGTGCGACTTTGGTATATACTCCGCTATAGCAGTTACAACAACAAAAATTAAAAAAAATAAAAATATAATTCCAATGATAATATTACAAAACAAAATATATTAAACAATGTGCATATGCACCAGTATATATATGTTAAAACAAACAAAAAAAGTTATTGATGTATAAAATATTATAATAAAACCAATTTCAAAAATTTAAAAAATATTAGTAAACAAAAATGCAATTAAGCCCACTGTGCGAAAGAAATCAGCACAATAAGTGAAAAAAAAAAATAACCGTTCGGTCTATTAAAAGCAAAACGTGAACACGTAACCAACAACATCAACTGTAAAACACCGCGATCGAATCCTGTCTGTGTTGTTGGTACAAAAAAAAACGTCTCGGTACGACTCCGATAAAAATAAACAAATTTGAATTACAAAAAAAAACTAAAGCAAAAACAAAAACAAAATAGTCCGCAATTGGACAGACACAACAAAAATTTAAAATGTGAAATGCCGTCGGCAAAACAACGAAATTTTTCCTTTTTCGAGCCCCACGTTGGGCGCCAATTTATCACGTAATAATTTAGGCCGCGAACAATTATTATCACCGGTGATAAAGTAATTTCCTACCTAGCTTAGTCGGAGTAGGGGGGTTTAATAAAAAGGAAAAAAAAACTATCTTTATGTTGTGCACTCTAGTTGCGGATTCGGCAATAGAGAACCGAATCCTCACACGAATCTTAACGACTAGATTCTTTATTTCACCGTGTTCACGTCTGAACTTGGCTCGAGTGTGAGACGGACAAAACAAACTAATGACACTATAACACCAAATAGAAATATTTAAAATGGTTCTAAACGAACTAAAACGAGTTAAACTATTACTACTAATAATACGGCTCGACTGCCGCGCAAAATATAGCTAAACACTACAAAATAATACTTCCTTAATAAAGCTTTGGCTTAGTTGTTCGCCCTTGGGATTCCTCCTGAACCTCCTCGCACTATTTTAATATACAGGATGCTCTCCTAGCACCAGTAAATCTTCGAAAATCACTTAAAAAAAATCGCATTCGTTCAAACTCGCTGTTCAAAACGAACTGACCAAAACTACGATCCTTGCAGATTTTGTTCCATTTCCCCAAAAAAAGTGAGAAATGGGCTATCAGCCATTTTAATGCAGAGAGTACGGTTTACAACAAACCAGAGTCAGTATGAGGTGACCTGCCAAGAACCATGTACGAAAATTCCCAAAATGGAGATTTCTATGAAATTCTGGCAAAGTACAGACCTCGCTCCCACCAAATCAAAAATGAACTTTGGAGGCATCTGTGCATGGTCGGCGTCATTCTTGGCTCCACAAGGGGCATAAAAACGAGGGAACAAACAAAACTTTTATAAGTATAATTTGACATAAACGTGTCCTTGTCTTGTTCGTATTTGGTCACGACTGTCTGTCTCGTTCGTAAATCGCTGGATACTAAAATACACGTTTTAGAAAAAGGAGAAATCCCAAAAAAAAAATTTAATATGATACAATTAAGCAACATTATTGGGAATATTATTCTGGTAACTTTTATTTTCCACTACACTATTTTAGTGTTCTAATCCCATTAACTTATTAAAAATCTAAGAGCTGTTTTAGACCGCGACAACTCCACCTCCACCTCCGCGAAAGTTGCTTGGTCTCGTTTAAAAGACCAGCCAACTTTCGAACAACAACAGAAAGTGGTTAAAACTTGCTCTTAACCAGGTTCCATATCTGGTAACACAGACGGACTTTATTCAGATTGTTTTTAAGCAAAAACATAATTCCTCCCGCCTCCTGCTCTATTTCGCCAGGAGGTCATAACGCAATTCGTTGAATATTCCTGAGGACGACTTTCCTTACAGGTTGATTTCGCCTGACAAAATTGTTCCACTCCTGATGAGCACTTAGGACAATTTCGTTTCAAAGTTCCAGGTCTACCGCATCTGTAGCACCTGATCCCACTTCGGCAGTCTGCTGCGACATGACCATAACGCTTACAATTGAAGCACTTAAAATCTCTAATTTTCTGGTAAGCAGGCTCAATTCTCCTAGTAAACCTCTTATCTCGTAGAGGAGCATTAATAGCTGCTACCTCTAAATCTGTCGAGACATACGCCAAATCCGGCTCCATACAATTTTTGGAGCAACTTGTTGGCGGCGGTACAAAAGTATTAACGTTTGTACGCACAGACTCCAACTTGCGCCCAAGCTCAACCAACTCTACGAAGGATTTAGGCTCGGCTAAACCCAGTAGAGTCTGGTAGAAAGGGGACAAGTTTGACCTAACTAAACCTACCATTCGGCTCTCTGACAAAGGTTCGGATAAACGCCCGAATAGTCCTTTCATCACAGCCACATAAATTCCTATAGACTCACAGCTTCCTTGAGTCCTTCTTCTAATTTCGTCTAATAACTGCTCGTCATAATTTCACGGTAAAAATTCTAACTTTAACTCTCCGACTAACTCCTGCCAACTATTTACCGTTTTACGAACGGCCCTAAACCATACAAGCGCATTTCCTGCAAATAAATCTACAGCGCTTTTAAATAATTCTATCTTACTGACACCGCGAGCTTCACATAGCTCGGCTACACGTTCTAAAAACGCGTGAAGGGACATGCACTTATATAATTTTAGATTTTTAACATTCTGAGCATTATCTTTAAATTCAGAAAAGGAGTCAGCTGCCTGTTCAAAATTATTAGAAAAATCCCTAACTTCGTTAGACTCGGCTAACTTTAATAACAACCTATTCTTTAAATCACTGCGCTCAATTATTTCTTTGGCATTAGTCGGTTTTGACCGATATAATCGACCTAAACTCCACTCGATTTTTGCCAATACATTTAAATACTCCTTTTCTGCTAATGCTCCTATTTGTAATAATTTCTCCTCAACCGCTTCTATATCTTCCGAAAACTCGAATGGATAATCCGAAAACAAATCGACCGATCCGCGAGCTTCAATCTGCCTCGCTGCAGTTAATATTTTCCGCATGATATCAATAGAGGCTACCGGCAGCCCGCGCGATTCCATTTCGTACTCTAACTCTTCTACGTTAAGACGATAAAAATCCATTTAAAAAAAAAATATATATGTATAATATATCAAAAAAAATTAAAGTTAAAAAAAAATTATTAAAATTGCTTTAACAAGAGACCGTCGGTTTTTTTTTAATTAAATAAAAAAAATATAAATAAATAAATAACCACTGTGCGACTTTGGTATATACTCCGCTATAGCAGTTACAACAACAAAAATTAAAAAAAATAAAAATATAATTCCAATGATAATATTACAAAACAAAATATATTAAACAATGTGCATATGCACCAGTATATATATGTTAAAACAAACAAAAAAAGTTATTGATGTATAAAATATTATAATAAAACCAATTTCAAAAATTTAAAAAATATTAGTAAACAAAAATGCAATTAAGCCCACTGTGCGAAAGAAATCAGCACAATAAGTGAAAAAAAAAAATAACCGTACGGTCTATTAAAAGCAAAACGTGAACACGTAACCAACAACATCAACTGTAAAACACCGCGATCGAATCCTGTCTGTGTTGTTGGTACAAAAAAAAACGTCTCGGTACGACTCCGATAAAAATAAACAAATTTGAATTACAAAAAAAAACTAAAGCAAAAACAAAAACAAAATAGTCCGCAACTGGACAGACACAACAAAAATTTAAAATGTGAAATGCCGTCGGCTAAAACAACGAAATTTTTCCTTTTTCGAGCCCCACGTTGGGCGCCAATTTATCACGTAATAATTTAGGCCGCGAACAATTATTATCACCGGTGATAAAGTAATTTCCTACCTAGCTTAGTCGGAGTAGGGGGGTTTAATAAAAAGGAAAAAAAAACTATCTTTATGTTGTGCACTCTAGTTGCGGATTCGGCAATAGAGAACCGAATCCTCACACGAATCTTAACGACTAGATTCTTTATTTCACCGTGTTCACGTCTGAACTTGGCTCGAGTGTGAGACGGACAAAACAAACTAATGACACTATAACACCAAATAGAAATATTTAAAATGGTTCTAAACGAACTAAAACGAGTTAAACTATTACTACTAATAATACGGCTCGACTGCCGCGCAAAATATAGCTAAACACTACAAAATAATACTTCCTTAATAAAGCTTTGGCTTAGTTGTTCGCCCTTGGGATTCCTCCTGAACCTCCTCGCACTATTTTAATATACAGGATGCTCTCCTAGCACCAGTAAATCTTCGAAAATCACTTTAAAAAAATCGCATTCGTTCAAACTCGCTGTTCAAAACGAACTGACCAAAACTGCGATCCTTGCAGATTTTGTTCCATTTCCCCAAAAAAAGTGAGAAATGGGCTATCAGCCATTTTAATGCAGAGAGTACGGTTTACAACAAACCAGAGTCAGTATGAGGTGACCTGCCAAGAACCATGTACGAAAATTCCCAAAATGGAGATTTCTATGAAATTCTGGCAAAGTACAGACCTCGCTCCCACCAAATCAAAAATGAACTTTGGAGGCATCTGTGCATGGTCGGCGTCATTCTTGGCTCCACAAGGGGCATAAAAACGAGGGAACAAACAAAACTTTTATAAGTATAATTTGACATAAACGTGTCCTTGTCTTGTTCGTATTTGGTCACGACTGTCTGTCTCGTTCGTAAATCGCTGGATACTAAAATACACGTTTTAGAAAAAGGAGAAATCCCAAAAAAAAAATTTAATATGATACAATTAAGCAACATTATTGGGAATATTATTCTGGTAACTTTTATTTACCACTACACTATTTTAGTGTTCTAATCCCATTAACTTATTAAAAATCTAAGAGCTGTTTTAGACCGCGACAACTCCACCTCCACCTCCGCGAAAGTTGCTTGGTCTCGTTTAAAAGACCAGCCAACTTTCGAACAACAACAGAAAGTGGTTAAAACTTGCTCTTAACCAGGTTCCATATCTGGTAACACAGACGGACTTTATTCAGATTGTTTTTAAGCAAAAACATAATTCCTCCCGCCTCCTGCTCTATTTCGCCAGGAGGTCATAACGCAATTCGTTGAATATTCCTGAGGACGACTTTCCTTACAGGTTGATTTCGCCTGACAAAATTGTTCCACTCCTGATGAGCACTTAGGACAATTTCGTTTCAAAGTTCCAGGTCTACCGCATCTGTAGCACCTGATCCCACTTCGGCAGTCTGCTGCGACATGACCATAACGCTTACAATTGAAGCACTTAAAATCTCTAATTTTCTGGTAAGCAGGCTCAATTCTCCTAGTAAACCTCTTATCTCGTAGAGGAGCATTAATAGCTGCTACCTCTAAATCTGTCGAGACATACGCCAAATCCGGCTCCATACAATTTTTGGAGCAACTTGTTGGCGGCGGTACAAAAGTATTAACGTTTGTACGCACAGACTCCAACTTGCGCCCAAGCTCAACCAACTCTACGAAGGATTTAGGCTCGGCTAAACCCAGTAGAGTCTGGTAGAAAGGGGACAAGTTTGACCTAACTAAACCTACCATTCGGCTCTCTGACAAAGGTTCGGATAAACGCCCGAATAGTCCTTTCATCACAGCCACATAAATTCCTATAGACTCACAGCTTCCTTGAGTCCTTCTTCTAATTTCGTCTAATAACTGCTCGTCATAATTTCACGGTAAAAATTCTAACTTTAACTCTCCGACTAACTCCTGCCAACTATTTACCGTTTTACGAACGGCCCTAAACCATACAAGCGCATTTCCTGCAAATAAATCTACAGCGCTTTTAAATAATTCTATCTTACTGACACCGCGAGCTTCACATAGCTCGGCTACACGTTCTAAAAACGCGTGAAGGGACATGCACTTATATAATTTTAGATTTTTAACATTCTGAGCATTATCTTTAAATTCAGAAAAGGAGTCAGCTGCCTGTTCAAAATTATTAGAAAAATCCCTAACTTCGTTAGACTCGGCTAACTTTAATAACAACCTATTCTTTAAATCACTGCGCTCAATTATTTCTTTGGCATTAGTCGGTTTTGACCGACATAATCGACCTAAACTCCACTCGATTTTTGCCAATACATTTAAATACTCCTTTTCTGCTAATGCTCCTATTTGTAATAATTTCTCCTCAACCGCTTCTATATCTTCCGAAAACTCGAATGGATAATCCGAAAACAAATCGACCGATCCGCGAGCTTCAATCTGCCTCGCTGCAGTTAATATTTTCCGCATGATATCAATAGAGGCTACCGGCAGCCCGCGCGATTCCATTTCGTACTCTAACTCTTCTACGTTAAGACGATAAAAATCCATTTAAAAAAAAAATATATATGTATAATATATCAAAAAAAATTAAAGTTAAAAAAAATTATTAAAATTGCTTTAACAAGAGACCGTCGGTTTTTTTTTAATTAAATAAAAAAAATATAAATAAATAAAGAAATAACCACTGTGCGACTTTGGTATATACTCCGCTATAGCAGTTACAACAACAAAAATTAAAAAAAATAAAAATACAATTCCAATGATAATATTACAAAACAAAATATATTAAACAATGTGCATATGCACCAGTATATATATGTTAAAACAAACAAAAAAAGTTATTGATGTATAAAATATTATAATAAAACCAATTTCAAAAATTTAAAAAATATTAGTAAACAAAAATGCAATTAAGCCCACTGTGCGAAAGAAATCAGCACAATAAGTGAAAAAAAAATAACCGTACGGTCTATTAAAAGCAAAACGTGAACACGTAACCAACAACATCAACTGTAAAACACCGCGATCGAATCCTGTCTGTGTTGTTGGTACAAAAAAAACGTCTCGGTACGACTCCGATAAAAATAAACAAATTTGAATTACAAAAAAAAACTAAAGCAAAAACAAAATAGTCCGCAACTGGACAGACACAACAAAAATTTAAAATGTGAAATGCCGTCGGCAAAACAACGAAATTTTTCCTTTTTCGAGCCCCACGTTGGGCGCCAATTTATCACGTAATAATTTAGGCCGCGAACAATTATTATCACCGGTGATAAAGTAATTTCCTACCTAGCTTAGTCGGAGTAGGGGGGGTTTAATAAAAAGGAAAAAAAAACTATCTTTATGTTGTGCACTCTAGTTGCGGATTCGGCAATAGAGAACCGAATCCTCACACGAATCTTAACGACTAGATTCTTTATTTCACCGTGTTCACGTCTGAACTTGGCTCGAGTGTGAGACGGACAAAACAAACTAATGACACTATAACACCAAATAGAAATATTTAAAATGGTTCTAAACGAACTAAAACGAGTTAAACTATTACTACTAATAATACGGCTCGACTGCCGCGCAAAATATAGCTAAACACTACAAAATAATACTTCCGTAAAAAGCTTTGGCTTAGTTGTTCGCCCTTGGGATTCCTCCTGAACCTCCTCGCACTATTTTAATATACAGGATGCTCTCCTAGCACCAGTAAATCTTCGAAAATCACTTAAAAAAAATCGCATTCGTTCAAACTCGCTGTTCAAAACGAACTGACTAAAACTGCGATCCTTGCAGATTTTGTTCCATTTCCCCAAAAAAAGTGAGAAATGGGCTATCAGCCATTTTAATGCAGAGAGTACGGTTTACAACAAACCAGAGTCAGTATGAGGTGACCTGCCAAGAACCATGTACGAAAATTCCCAAAATGGAGATTTCTATGAAATTCTGGCAAAGTACAGACCTCGCTCCCACCAAATCAAAAATGAACTTTGGAGGCATCTGTGCATGGTCGGCGTCATTCTTGGCTCCACAAGGGGCATAAAAACGAGGGAACAAACAAAACTTTTATAAGTATAATTTGACATAAACGTGTCCTTGTCTTGTTCGTATTTGGTCACGACTGTCTGTCTCGTTCGTAAATCGCTGGATACTAAAATACACGTTTTAGAAAAAGGAGAAATCCCAAAAAAAAAATTTAATATGATACAATTAAGCAACATTATTGGGAATATTATTCTGGTAACTTTTATTTACCACTACACTATTTTAGTGTTCTAATCCCATTAACTTATTAAAAATCTAAGAGCTGTTTTAGACAGCGACAACTCCACCTCCACCTCCGCGAAAGTTGCTTGGTCTCGTTTAAAAGTCCAGCCAACTTTCTAACAACAACAGAAAGTGGTTAAAACTTGCTCTTAACCAGGTTCCATATCTGGTAACACAGACGGACTTTATTCAGATTGTTTTTAAGCAAAAACATAATTCCTCCCGCCTCCTGCTCTATTTCGCCAGGAGGTCATAACGCAATTCGTTGAATATTCCTGAGGACGACTTTCCTTACAGGTTGATTTCGCCTGACAAAATTGTTCCACTCCTGATGAGCACTTAGGACAATTTCGTTTCAAAGTTCCAGGTCTACCGCATCTGTAGCATCTGATCCCACTTCGGCAGTCTGCTGCGACATGACCATAACGCTTACAATTGAAGCACTTAAAATCTCTAATTTTCTGGTAAGCAGGCTCAATTCTCCTAGTAAACCTCTTATCTCGTAGAGGAGCATTAATAGCTGCTACCTCTAAATCTGTCGAGACATACGCCAAATCCGGCTCCATACAATTTTTGGAGCAACTTGTTGGCGGCGGTACAAAAGTATTAACGTTTGTACGCACAGACTCCAACTTGCGCCCAAGCTCAACCAACTCTACGAAGGATTTAGGCTCGGCTAAACCCAGTAGAGTCTGGTAGAAAGGGGACAAGTTTGACCTAACTAAACCTACCATTCGGCTCTCTGACAAAGGTTCGGATAAACGCCCGAATAGTCCTTTCATCACAGCCACATAAATTCCTATAGACTCACAGCTTCCTTGAGTCCTTCTTCTAATTTCGTCTAATAACTGCTCGTCATAATTTCACGGTAAAAATTCTAACATTAACTCTCCGACTAACTCCTGCCAACTATTTACCGTTTTACGAACGGCCCTAAACCATACAAGCGCATTTCCTGCAAATAAATCTACAGCGCTTTTAAATAATTCTATCTTACTGACACCGCGAGCTTCACATAGCTCGGCTACACGTTCTAAAAACGCGTGAAGGGACATGCACTTATATAATTTTAGATTTTTAACATTCTGAGCATTATCTTTAAATTCAGAAAAGGAGTCAGCTGCCTGTTCAAAATTATTAGAAAAATCCCTAACTTCGTTAGACTCGGCTAACTTTAATAACAACCTATTCTTTAAATCACTGCGCTCAATTATTTCTTTGGCATTAGTCGGTTTTGACCGATATAATCGACCTAAACTCCACTCGATTTTTGCCAATACATTTAAATACTCCTTTTCTGCTAATGCTCCTATTTGTAATAATTTCTCCTCAACCGCTTCTATATCTTCCGAAAACTCGAATGGATAATCCGAAAACAAATCGACCGATCCGCGAGCTTCAATCTGCCTCGCTGCAGTTAATATTTTCCGCATGATATCAATAGAGGCTACCGGCAGCCCGCGCGATTCCATTTCGTACTCTAACTCTTCTACGTTAAGACGATAAAAATCCATTTAAAAAAAAAATATATATTTATAATATATCAAAAAAAATTAAAGTTAAAAAAAAATTATTAAAATTGCTTTAACAAGAGACCGTCGGTTTTTTTTTAATTAAATAAAAAAAATATAAATAAATAAATAAATAACCACTGTGCGACTTTGGTATATACTCCGCTATAGCAGTTACAACAACAAAAATTAAAAAAAATAAAAATACAATTCCAATGATAATATTACAAAACAAAATATATTAAACAATGTGCATATGCACCAGTATATATATGTTAAAACAAACAAAAAAAGTTATTGATGTATAAAATATTATAATAAAACCAATTTCAAAAATTTAAAAAATATTAGTAAACAAAAATGCAATTAAGCCCACTGTGCGAAAGAAATCAGCACAATAAGTGAAAAAAAAAAATAACCGTACGGTCTATTAAAAGCAAAACGTGAACACGTAACCAACAACATCAACTGTAAAACACCGCGATCGAATCCTGTCTGTGTTGTTGGTACAAAAAAAAACGTCTCGGTACGACTCCGGTAAAAATAAACAAATTTGAATTACAAAAAAAAACTAAAGCAAAAACAAAAACAAAATAGTCCGCAACTGGACAGACACAACAAAAATTTAAAATGTGAAATGCCGTCGGCTAAAACAACGAAATTTTTCCTTTTTCGAGCCCCACGTTGGGCGCCAATTTATCACGTAATAATTTAGGCCGCGAACAATTATTATCACCGGTGATAAAGTAATTTCCTACCTAGCTTAGTCGGAGTAGGGGGGGTTTAATAAAAAGGAAAAAAAAACTATCTTTATGTTGTGCACTCTAGTTGCGGATTCGGCAATAGAGAACCGAATCCTCACACGAATCTTAACGACTAGATTCTTTATTTCACCGTGTTCACGTCTGAACTTGGCTCGAGTGTGAGACGGACAAAACAAACTAATGACACTATAACACCAAATAGAAATATTTAAAATGGTTCTAAACGAACCAAAACGAGTTAAACTATTACTACTAATAATACGGCTCGACTGCCGTGCAAAATATAGCTAAACACTACAAAATAATACTTCCTTAATAAAGCTTTGGCTTAGTTGTTCGCCCTTGGGATTCCTCCTGAATCTCCTCGCACTATTTTAATATACAGGATGCTCTCCTAGCACCAGTAAATCTTCGAAAATCACTTTAAAAAAAATCGCATTCGTTCAAACTCGCTGTTCAAAACGAACTGACCAAAACTGCGATCCTTGCAGATTTTGTTCCATTTCCCCAAAAAAAGTGAGAAATGGGCTATCAGCCATTTTAATGCAGAGAGTACGGTTTACAACAAACCAGAGTCAGTATGAGGTGACCTGCCAAGAACCATGTACGAAAATTCCCAAAATGGAGATTTCTATGAAATTCTGGCAAAGTACAGACCTCGCTCCCACCAAATCAAAAATGAACTTTGGAGGCATCTGTGCATGGTCGGCGTCATTCTTGGCTCCACAAGGGGCATAAAAACGAGGGAACAAACAAAACTTTTATAAGTATAATTTGACATAAACGTGTCCTTGTCTTGTTCGTATTTGGTCACGACTGTCTGTCTCGTTCGTAAATCGCTGGATACTAAAATACACGTTTTAGAAAAAGGAGAAATCCCAAAAAAAAAATTTAATATGATACAATTAAGCAACATTATTGGGAATATTATTCTGGTAACTTTTATTTACCACTACACTATTTTAGTGTTCTAATCCCATTAACTTATTAAAAATCTAAGAGCTGTTTTAGACCGCGACAACTCCACCTCCACCTCCGCGAAAGTTGCTTGGTCTCGTTTAAAAGTCCAGCCAACTTTCTAACAACAACAGAAAGTGGTTAAAACTTGCTCTTAACCAGGTTCCATATCTGGTAACACAGACGGACTTTATTCAGATTGTTTTTAAGCAAAAACATAATTCCTCCCGCCTCCTGCTCTATTTCGCCAGGAGGTCATAACGCAATTCGTTGAATATTCCTGAGGACGACTTTCCTTACAGGTTGATTTCGCCTGACAAAATTGTTCCACTCCTGATGAGCACTTAGGACAATTTCGTTTCAAAGTTCCAGGTCTACCGCATCTGTAGCACCTGATCCCACTTCGGCAGTCTGCTGCGACATGACCATAACGCTTACAATTGAAGCACTTAAAATCTCTAATTTTCTGGTAAGCAGGCTCAATTCTCCTAGTAAACCTCTTATCTCGTAGAGGAGCATTAATAGCTGCTACCTCTAAATCTGTCGAGACATACGCCAAATCCGGCTCCATACAATTTTTGGAGCAACTTGTTGGCGGCGGTACAAAAGTATTAACGTTTGTACGCACAGACTCCAACTTGCGCCCAAGCTCAACCAACTCTACGAAGGATTTAGGCTCGGCTAAACCCAGTAGAGTCTGGTAGAAAGGGGACAAGTTTGACCTAACTAAACCTACCATTCGGCTCTCTGACAAAGGTTCGGATAAACGCCCGAATAGTCCTTTCATCACAGCCACATAAATTCCTATAGACTCACAGCTTCCTTGAGTCCTTCTTCTAATTTCGTCTAATAACTGCTCGTCATAATTTCACGGTAAAAATTCTAACATTAACTCTCCGACTAACTCCTGCCAACTATTTACCGTTTTACGAACGGCCCTAAACCATACAAGCGCATTTCCTGCAAATAAATCTACAGCGCTTTTAAATAATTCTATCTTACTGACACCGCGAGCTTCACATAGCTCGGCTACACGTTCTAAAAACGCGTGAAGGGACATGCACTTATATAATTTTAGATTTTTAACATTCTGAGCATTATCTTTAAATTCAGAAAAGGAGTCAGCTGCCTGTTCAAAATTATTAGAAAAATCCCTAACTTCGTTAGACTCGGCTAACTTTAATAACAACCTATTCTTTAAATCACTGCGCTCAATTATTTCTTTGGCATTAGTCGGTTTTGACCGATATAATTGACCTAAACTCCACTCGATTTTTGCCAATACATTTAAATACTCCTTTTCTGCTAATGCTCCTATTTGTAATAATTTCTCCTCAACCGCTTCTATATCTTCCGAAAACTCGAATGGATAATCCGAAAACAAATCGACCGATCCGCGAGCTTCAATCTGCCTCGCTGCAGTTAATATTTTCCGCATGATATCAATAGAGGCTACCGGCAGCCCGCGCGATTCCATTTCGTACTCTAACTCTTCTACGTTAAGACGATAAAAATCCATTTTAAGAAAAAAAAATATATATGTATAATATAACAAAAAAATTAAAGTTAAAAAAAAATTATAAAAATTGCTTTAAGAGACCGTCGGTTTTTTTTTAATTAAATAAAAAAAATATAAATAAATAAATAACCACTGTGCGACTTTGGTATATACTCCGCTATAGCAGTTACAACAACAAAAATTAAAAAAAATAAAAATACAATTCCAATGATAATATTACAAAACAAAATATATTAAACAATGTGCATATGCACCAGTATATATATGTTAAAACAAACAAAAAAAGTTATTGATGTATAAAATATTATAATAAAACCAATTTCAAAAATTTTAAAAATATTAGTAAACAAAAATGCAATTAAGCCCACTGTGCGAAAGAAATCAGCACAATAAGTGAAAAAAAAAAATAACCGTACGGTCTATTAAAAGCAAAACGTGAACACGTAACCAACAACAACAACTGTAAAACACCGCGATCAAATCCTGTTTGTGTAGTTGGTACAAAAAAAAAACGTCTCGGTACGACTCCGATAAAAATAAACAAATTTGAATTACAAAAAAAACTAAAGCAAAAACAAAAACAAAATAGTCCGCAACTGGACAGACACAACAAAAATTTAAAATGTGAAATGCCGTCGGCTAAAACAACGAAATTTTTCCTTTTTCGAGCCCCACGTTGGGCGCCAATTTATCACGTAATAATTTAGGCCGCGAACAATTATTATCACCGGTGATAAAGTAATTTCCTACCTAGCTTAGTCGGAGTAGGGGGGGTTTAATAAAAAGGAAAAAAAAACTATCTTTATGTTGTGCACTCTAGTTGCGGATTCGGCAATAGAGAACCGAATCCTCACACGAATCTTAACGACTAGATTCTTTATTTCACCGTGTTCACGTCTGAACTTGGCTCGAGTGTGAGACGGACAAAACAAACTAATGACACTATAACACCAAATAGAAATATTTAAAATGGTTCTAAACGAACCAAAACGAGTTAAACTATTACTACTAATAATACGGCTCGACTGCCGCGCAAAATATAGCTAAACACTACAAAATAATACTCCCTTAATAAAGCTTTGGCTTAGTTGTTCGCCCTTGGGATTCCTCCTGAGTCTCCTCGCACTATTTTAATATACAGGATGCTCTCCTAGCACCAGTAAATCTTCGAAAATCACTTAAAAAAAAATCGCATTCGTTCAAACTCGCTGTTCAAAACGAACTGACCAAAACTGCGATCCTTGCAGATTTTGTTCCATTTCCCCAAAAAAAAGTGAGAAATGGGCTATCAGCCATTTTAATGCAGAGAGTACGGTTTACAACAAACCAGAGTCAGTATGAGGTGACCTGCCAAGAACCATGTACGAAAAATCCCAAAATGGGGATTTCTATGAAATTCTGGCAAAGTACAGACCTCGCTCCCACCAAATCAAAAATGAACTTTGGAGGCATCTGTGCATGGTCGGCGTCATTCTTGGCTCCACAAGGGGCATAAAAACGAGGGAACAAACAAAACTTTTATAAGTATAATTTGACATAAACGTGTCCTTGTCTTGTTCGTATTTGGTCACGACTGTCTGTCTCGTTCGTAAATCGCTGGATACTAAAATACACGTTTTAGAAAAAGGAGAAATCCCAAAAAAAAAATTTAATATGATACAATTAAGCAACCTTATTGGGAATATTATTCTGGTAACTTTTATTTACCACTACACTATTTTAGTGTTCTAATCCCATTAACTTATTAAAAATCTAAGAGCTGTTTTAGACCGCGACAAGGCACAATTTAAAATGTGGATTTACTGGCCAATCTGCAATATTTTTTAAAAGGAATTGTGGACCATTAAACCAAATTGAGTCGTTTAATTCGTCAACACTACAACCTCTTGAAACAATATCAGCAGGAATTAATTTCGTTGGAACATGTCACCATGAAGCATTCTGTGACCACTCTTGGATTTCAGACACTCTGTTTGCTACAAATGTTTCAAGTACTGATGGATGCAACTTGAGTTGATTTAACACAATTTCAGAGTCTGACCAGAAATAAACTTTCTCGAATTGCTGATTCAACATTGCCGAAATTCTCGACCAAAGTTTGGCGAGAAGATGCGCTGCGCAAAGCTCCAATTTCGGAAGCCTCACAAGCTTCAAAGGTGCCACCTTTGACTAAGCTGTTAATAGCGTCGACTTGATACCATTCGCTGTTACGCTTCGTATGTATATACAGCAGCCATATGCTCTTTGCGAAGCGTCAGCGAAACCATGAATCTGACACTGGCCTCAGAATGCGTTTGCACAAAGCGTGGAATTTTAATTTTGTGAAGCTGTGTCAGATTGGTTTTAAAATTTTGCCAACTGGTATCAAGGCGCAATGGAATCGATTCGTCCCAATCTAATTTATCAATCCAAAGCTCTTGTAATAAGATTTTTGCGTTGATAATTATTGGGCTTAATAATCCAAGCGGGTCAAACAGACGAGCAGAAACTGATAATATGTTTCGTTTAGTTGCTCGAAGATCATGGAAGTTTTCTTCCAATTGAAAGCGAAAAACATCCTCTTGAGGCTGCCAGCGAATGCCCAGAGTTTTTGTAGAGTCTGAACTATCAAACTGTAGTGATTTTTCAGCGCTCTCACTGTTGGCGAACTCTGGGTGGTTTGAAAACCACTTCGCTAATTGAAACTCAGCTGATTGCAATATACAAGGTGGCGCAAAAGAAGTCATCCGATGTTGTTTGGCTCTTATTTTTCTTCTAAATAAAAAACTTCGATTCTGTTTTTTGATTATGTTTATTTAGACCTTTAGAATTAATTGTGTTAAGTCGAGAAGATGATATCGGATAAATGGGCGCCGTCACAATTGATTGCCATTTTGCGTTGATAATTATTGGGCTTAATAATCCAAGCGGGTCAAACAGACGAGCAGAAACTGATAATATGTTTCGTTTAGTTGCTCGAAGATCATGGAAGTTTTCTTCCAATTGAAAGCGAAAAACATCCTCTTGAGGCTGCCAGCGAATGCCCAGAGTTTTTGTAGAGTCTGAACTATCAAACTGTAGTGATTTTTCAGCGCTCTCACTGTTGGCGAACTCTGGGTGGTTTGAAAACCACTTCGCTAATTGAAACTCAGCTGATTGCAATATACAAGGTGGCGCAAAAGAAGTCATCCGATGTTGTTTGGCTCTTATTTTTTTTCTAAATAAAAAACTTCGATTCTGTTTTTTGATTATGTTTATTTAGACCTTTAGAATTAATTGTGTTAAGTCGAGAAGATGATATCGGATAATTGGGCTCGTTTTATGGCATTTTCCATCACTTCGGCGAGAGTTTCGGGCGATAAATTCTCGCATTCGTGTCGGATATTTTCCTTGAGGGCTTCCAATATCTCAGGCTTGTTGATGTAAACACGAGACTTCAAAAAACCCCATAAAAAGAAGTCCGGGACCGTTAAATCGGGCGATCTGGCGGGCCAGTGCAAATCGCCAAAACGCGAAATTAAGCGACCCGGAAACGCGGCCTTCAGAATGTCGGTTGTGGCTCGTGCAGTGTGTGCTGTTGCTCCGTCCTGTTGGAACCACATGTCCACCAGTCCTAATTCGTCCAGTTCGGGCAGAAAAAACTCGGTCAACATTGCCCTATAGCGCGCACCGTCCACTGTTGTCGTTTGACCCGCGGCGTTCGGCCCGATGACTCCTCCAGCGTGAACAGCGCACCACGCAGTCACTTTGAGCGGGTGTAATGGTTTCTCGTGCATCACTCGCGGATTTTCGGTTCCCCAGAAGCGATAATTTTGCTTGTTCACGTACCCGCTGAGGTGAAAATGAGCCTCATCGCTCATTATGATTTTTGCCAACACCACAGACGAATTGTTACGCAAAAAAATAGACACAATTATTCCGCGTTCTTGGGGAGTGTATCGCTCCATGGCTTATTCACTTGTATTCTGTATCTGTCTAGTCCACAAATGTCAAAACAGATTTGACATTGGCGGCCATTTGCAAAAATGAGAGCATCTTCCAATAGGGTGATTAATTTTGCGCCACCCTGTATGTATTATTTCAACTTTTGTATTTACTAGAGTTTTAATAGTAAGAAGATCATCGACATAGAAATCTCTCCGTATTACTTCAGACCCGAGTGGGTGAGAAGTTCTGTATATATCGCTCAACATCTTCAAACACCGAATAGCCATAAATGGTGCTGGTGAGGTACCGTAAGTGACGGTGTTTAATCGATAAGTTTGAATTTGTTGAGAAATATGCTGCCTCCACAGTATGAGTTGGTAATTCCGATCTTGTTGGCTTACAAGATTTTGACGGTACATTTTAGTAATGTCCGCCGTAATGGCATATTTGTGCATTCGAAACCGAAGCAACGTGGAAAATAGCTCCTCCTGAATGGTTGGCCCAACCATTAATGTGTCATTCAACGACATCTGAGTCGAAGTACGACTTGACGCGTCAAACACCACACGTAATTTTGTAGTGGTGCTTTCCGGTCTTAAGACGACTTGATGCGGAATGAAATAGTGGGAGGAATTCGGGATTTCAATATCGTTCACTGTCATATGTCCCAACGAGAGGTACTCGTTCATAAAATCCATATACATTTCCCTAACCTCGGGATTTTTCAACAATCTCCTTTCGAGTGAGAGAAATCGTCTTTTGGCAATTTCATAAGACGAACCAAGAGATTTGGGATCGGATTTAAATGGCAGCTTAACCTCAAAACAACCTGAAGGTAAGAGTTGCGTATTAGCGACAAAATGATCTTCACACAATTGCTGTTCTTGTGTAAAGTACTTTTTGTCGAGTGGAATTTCGTCCAAAGTCCAGAATTTTTGGACGGTTGCGTTGATTGAAGCAATTTCTTCGGATTGGCAAATAATGTTGCAAGTTTGGGTATGAGGATTTTTATTCTGAGTGTATTTCCCAGACACAATCCAACCGAGAAGTGTTTTTTGGAGTGTTGGAAATTTGGGGCTTTGTCTTATTTGACCGATAGACAACAACTGAAAGAATTGTTCAGCACCCAATAGCATATCTATTTTTTGCGGCTTATTAAAGCATGGATCAGCCAATTCAATATTCGATGGAATATTCCAACCACTAGTATTTACTGTGTGATCTGGTTGGTAAGCTGATATAGATCGTATAACCCAGAAAATTCATGATCATTCAGCCGTGATTTAACAAACGCATTTAATTTAGTTTTAACAGTGGTATTAACTTTACCAATGCCAAGCAAGTTTAAACATTTGTCTTCTTTACGAAGTCGCAACCTCTAAGCAAGTTCCTCAGTGATAAAATTTACTTGAGACCCAGAATCAAGTAAGGTGCGTGCTAAAAAGTATTCGCCTGAACTGCTTTTTATTTTAACGACAGCTGTGGCAAGAATGACTTGATCAGTCGAAATAGAGGCGTGCATGGCATGGGAGGTCGAAGCTTGATCATGTTGTGGTGGGACGTTATGGGAGGATACAGTGTACTGATGGAGTAACACGTGATGTGACCGGTTACATACTCGACACCGGAAAGATTTACATTTTGACACTGTATGTCCTCGACGAAGGCAATTAATGCACAACGGAATACCCTTCGCATATGAAAACCTTTCACTAACAGATATTGCACTGAAAGACGGACAACTTGAAATCGCATGCTCAACAGAATTGCAAAATTCACATCTCACATTCTTTTGAGGCTGCGATTGTGGCTTAGCGGAACACGAAAGGGCAGATTTGTTTCTGTGGGGCACATTTGGCTGGGATTTAAAAGGATTTACAAAATTAACCTTTGCCTTTGAAGTTGATGCTTCATCAGCAGAAATGTGCTGAAACCGCTTATTAAGAGCTGATTCGCATTCACTCCAAAGCGGAAGCTTGGCATAATCCAGCTGTTCTTCCCACTTCGACCTCGTTACTGAGTCAACTTTTGACATGACCAAGTGAATTATTATGGCGTTTGTTATATTCTTTTCATCGCCTAATGACAAAAGAGAATCGTACACGGCAGAAACTGTATCGATCATGGAGCGCAAAGCCGACGCAGAAGGCTTATTTATTTCAGGCAATTCGAAAAGTGTAGAAATATTATCGAAAAATATAAGACAGCTATTATCATACACTTTTTTCAAACTAGCCAGCGCTTTTGGATAATTCGCTTCAGATATTTGAAACGCTTTAACCGTTCCAAGTGCTTCACCAGATAAACACGAAATCAAATGGTTGAATTTTTCGATATCGGGAAGCGTGGGTCATTGTGGACAAGATTTTCGAACAAACTCATGAAATTTTTATATTCAGAGTATTTTTCACTGAACCTTGGAAGCGGCATGCGAGGAAGCCTAGAATGATGTTGCTGTACGAATGAGCCGCCTAAGGTGACATCATGACAACTAGACTTCCTTTGCTTATCCAATGCAGTCATTATTAAAGATTTTGCACTAATGCAAATGTCCTCCAATTCCCCTCGAAAATGATCGCTATGATCTAAGCTCTCTATCTCGGATTGAGCATTCATAGCCTTTTCGATATATGAATTTAGCATATCTAAACGACATTGCAATTCAACTGGGTTGACCGCAACTTGTTGTACTTGCATTGCCGATTTTATCCGAACAATGTTAGATTGCATTAAAAACCTAGTATGCTTCAATTGGTCAAGCTCTCTAATTTCTTTGTTAGGCGACGATTGCCTTCTCTTGGTAACGCTAGTCATTTTTAATCTAACTTAACTTTTTATTTATAAACGAAAAAAAAAAATTATTTAAATAAAATGTATCGAATGTTAATACACTTCTTTATTTATTAAGTTAAATTCTAAATGAGCAATGTTTATTAGAAGCAAAAAAAAATATTTTGATTGCTTAATTTATCTTGCATGCCCACTGTGCACGTATATTTTGAAATTTTTATTTAATTTAATTTTACCACTGAAATTAAATTAATTGTCCACTGTGCACAGACAAAATTTGTGCGCCACTGTATGTACCTATGCCCACTGTGCAATAGGAAACCGGTATATATACATACAGACACCCAATGCACTTGACGAAAAGAAATCAAAGCAAACGACAACAACAACAACAATTCGATTATTTGACACCAAAACGATGATATTAATGCGAATGTGTTTAATGCTTTGATTATAATATTAATTAAATTGACTTTAATTAATAATTGAAAGTGCGGGTGGGTTCTATTCAAAATTTCGGCCAAATAAATAGAGCAGCGAAAGAGAGCAATGGCAAAACACTTTTTGGTGGTGGTTTTTTTATTTGGATATTACACTTACACAATTTGCTTGAGTAAAGCCAAACAAATGCACTTTTTATTTTTTAAATAAATGAATATAATTATGCGTATGATGAAATGCCAAGAGTTGAAAGTTTTTTGTGCTTATATTATCCAAATTAACTTATTGGAGCACCGAAAATAAATAAATTAAGCAATCTGCTTTTAAAATTTATAAAAATAACTTTCAACTATTCGCATTTAAATACCTCTGATCTAGGAGATTCCTTTTCAGCGGGCACTTCCCTTGGCATGTCGTCCTGTCCAACGATCAACGATCAACGGGTCAATATATTCTCCTCCTGGAGCGCTAGGCCTGCAGCGGTGAAAAACGGTGCAGCAATGGCGCGAAACGAAGACGAAAATAATTTTTTCGCGAACAATGGCGGCAGTGCAGCGAAAAAATGATTAATTTAAATATTAAATTAATTCGACTGCAGCGAACGCGCGACGAGTTTGGCAAACAAGAAATTATTCACAACACTTTATTATTGTCCCTGCTCGGGCGCCATGAAAATTTGCGATAGTTTTCGCAAATACTTTTTTAAATTGTTTTTTTTAGCACTTAAGGTGTTAAATGTTTGTGCACTGTTTCAATTGTATTGTGTCTAATTGTTTGTAAACTTTATGTTATTTGTGTGGACAATTGTCTCTTGTGTTGTGGTTTAAATTGTTAATTGTGTTTTTAAATGTTCAATGTTACTTTATTTTAATTAAAAAACACTTGCCAAACTCGGACGAGAAATAATTTTAATGCGCGCAGTTCAATATTCAAAATTGCAGTGGTTTATTGAACTTAAAACTAACATATATATAAGCTGCTACTGTAAATTGTTTGTTATAGCTGCCTTCAGTGGCGCACATAACAATTTACAGTGGCAGCTATACATAATTTTGTATATAAAAAAAAAATATTAAATTTTATAATTAATAAGGGCCGTTCTGACGAAACAACGCCACTATTAAACAAGTTTTTCCCATTCCGCGAATCGAAGACATTTTAGAACAATTAGGCCGAAGTCGATAACAGAGCTGATTTCAATTAGCGAAGCCTCCAAGTACAGACTAGGATACTAGGAGGCGACGCAAAGGCACATCATACAACTTGGTGCAGCTCAAATATAAACGAACGAGGTGAGTTGCTCTTTAATTATATTCTTAATACGAAGTTACTGATATGTAATCAGGGTAATGAACCTACCTTTATAATAAGGAATCGTCAGAAAGTTCTTGTCATCACCTTAGTTTCAGATCTCTTAATAGACAAGGTAGTACACTGGAGGGTGCTTAATGATCACCCCTTTTCGGATATTGATTTTATTTTAGAAGAGAAATCTCGTATAATCCCAAATATAAATTTTAGGAAAACAGACTGGCAAATGTACTCACACGAGCTGAAAAAAAGGCTTCCTAGTAACCCCTATTACTACCCTCATAATGATAAAGACTTGGACTACATTGTAGAGACATTTACCAATTCTTGTAATATTGCGCTGAAAAAGGCGTGTCCAATAATTAGGCATAAAGGGAAAGTTAAACCACAATGGTGGACACCTGAGCTTAACCAGTTAAGGAAGTTATGTAGAAATCAATTTAACAGAGCTAAGTACTCTGGTGTTGAATCTGATTGAGACGATTAATATAATAAATTAAAAGTCTTTAAAAAAACATTTGAGGAAAGCAAAAAGATCGTCTTTGAGGTCTTTTTGCGGTGAAATAGTAACTATTGTTGAAGCATCTCGTCTTAGAAAGATTCTAGCTAGATCCGCTAAACCCATTGGGTATCTTAAGAAGTTAGATAACAGTTGGACAACATCTAGCGAGGAATCACTGAAGTTATTGTTAGATACACACTTTCCGGGGAGCTCAGACAGAGACAATGGAGCCACGGAAATTGTTAGCAACTTAGATACTACGATAGAGTTAGATATCTTAGACACTATTCCAGAAGCATATATTAATTGGGCTGTGGATAGTTTCAAGCCATATAAGTCGCCGGGACCAGATGGTATCTTCCCGGCGCTACTTCAACATTCTATAGGTCACACAATGAACTGGTTATTAACCATTTTCAGAAGTGTGTTACAAATAAACTACGTTCCCTCTCTATGGAGAGAGGTAAAGGTTATTTTTATTCCAAAGGCAGGCAAAAGCTCGCATACTAATCCTAAAGCCCTTGTGAGTTTTATAGAACAGTTGCTACTCTGCAGGTTCGTAAATTCGACGCTAGGGGCTTCAATGTTACGTAGATCTGTTCACAGAGGTACTCCTCAAGGCGATGTACTTTCTCCTTTACTGTGGATTCTAACAATGAATAAGTTATTGTTAAATCTTGGGAAAAGGAGGATTCATGTTGTGGCTTACGCAGATTTTTTTTTTTTTTATTAATTCTTTTATTTATTGAATCTTCTTGGCTTAAGAACTAACAATAAGTTTTTTAAATCTTAAAACTAAACGATACATTACACATCTAAAGTAACTGTAGTTGATAAATAATTGTAAATTTCATAAAATTATTACAAATTTAGAATAAAACATAAATTGCATATATATATTCGCATAGGCAGCGAACATCGTGGTCAATGCCATACAGTGCATCATGGGACCTTAAATCATGTGAAGATTTGTAAAAATTTATATTCAAAGAAAGCCAATGCGACCTGGCGCATCATGGGGCTTTACTTGTACTTGTTGGTATTTCTGGAGAGGGCCAATGCGACCTAGCGCATCATGGGGCCTTAAGTGAATGAGTTATCATTTTCGAAGAAAGCCAATGCGACCTAGCGCATCATAGGGCCTTAGGTGGGTGAGTTAAAATTTTCGGAGAAGGCCAATGCGACCTAGCGCATCTTAGGGCCTTGTATAGTCAAATGCTATTTATGTACAGACCAATGCGACCTAGCGCATCATGGGGTCTTAGCATAATATACAAGTGTATACAATTGTATGGTGCATCATGTGGATGCAGATTACATGGCTGGGAGATCGTTTCTTCGGAGACGGGATGTCTGAATTGTATTTACCAATGATCGTGCCAACGGGTTGGGGTGAATTGTCAGTTTCTGCAGGTAGCTCTGTTTTTTTTTTGCGCATGGCTTCATCTTTAACCATAGGCAAATTAAGATCTTTATGAATATTTTCATTTCTTAAATACCATGGTGCTCCAGTGATCGTTCTTAGTATTTTGGACTGAGCCCTCTGTATTAGTTCGATATTAGTTTTGCTTGTGTTACACCACAACTGGATGCCATAAGTCCATATTGGCTTTAGAATGCTACTATACAGGAGTACTTTGTATTCCAAGCTTAGTGCAGATCGATGGTTAATAAGCCAGTGCAGGCTATTTGCTTTTAGTCTTAAGTGTGTCCTTTTAGCTTCAATGTGCTTCCGCCATGTTAGTCGTCTGTCTAAATGAATACCAAGGTAAGTGACTTCATTTGATTGCGGAATTATAGTATTATTAAGAGTAACTGCCGGACATGTACCCATTCTTAATGTAAATGTGACATGTTTACACTTTTGCTCATTTACTTTTATTCGCCATTTCGACAGCCACGTTTCTACAAGTTTCAAGTGTTCACCTAAGTCTCTGGATGCTTTTATTAGGCATTTATTGCTGCAAAGGATAGCAGTATCATCAGCAAATGTTGACGTAGTTAAACCAGGATTCGTTGGCATGTCTGAGGTAAACAGGACATAAAGAATGGGCCCAAGAACGCTTCCTTGAGGAACACCCGCTTCAATTACATTGTCTTTCGTTATAAATTCTTTGACCCTTACTTTAAATGTTCGATTTTTTAGGTATGATTCTAGTATCTTATGAAAGCTAGAAGGGAGCAAACACTTTAATTTGTACACAAGACCTTCATGCCATACTCTATCAAATGCCTGAGCAACATCAAGAAAAATAGATGAGCAGTATTCTCGAATCTCAAAGGCTTTTCTTATCACATTAGTTATACGATTCACCTGTTCTATGGTTCCATGGTTTTTGCGGAAGCCAAATTGATGGGATGGTATAATGTTACGATCAATTAAATGTGTTAGTTTTGATAGTAGCAATTTCTCGAAAAGTTTGGACAGGCACGGAAGTAGACTTATAGGTCTGTATGAGGAAGGTAATGTTTTGTCTTTTCCAGGCTTTGGTATCATTATAATGAGTGATTTTTTCCACGCCATCGGAAAGTATCCAGTTCGAAAAATCGCATTAAATAGTAGTGTGATAAGCTCAACCGCTGTACTTGGTAGTTCGATAATCATTTTCGGAGTTGTAAGATCATACCCAGGGCTTTTTTTTGGATTTAGGTCGTTTCGTATGATATTTTTAACCTCATCACGGTTTAAAACAACTGGCACCGTTCTATAACTTGAAATGTTAGTTAACGAAGGAATTACAAATCCCTAGGCGGATTTGGTTTGAAAACCTGGCTCAAGTATTTAGCAAGTGCTTTGGCTTTTTCTTCTTCGCTGCGTGCCCAGTTACCATCTGGACTTCTGATTGGCGATTCGCCCTCTACAGGTAAATTTATCTTCTTGTTTGCCTTCCACAGTGAGAACTTTGTTGTACACATAGGTGATAATCTTTTCACAAAGTTACTTTCGTTTTTGTCATCTTCTAGCTTAAGGGCCTCCTTAAGTTTTCTCGTAGCATCAGCGAGTCTTTGCTTTGCAAAAGGGGATCTATGTGCTTGCCATTCTCTTCTCAGTCGACGCTTGTCTGTTACGAGCTTTTCTATGTAGCTATTATTTAATGCTGCCATTTTTGTATCAGTAAAATTCTTAGGAGTAGAATGTTCAGCCGCTGATGTCACCATTGAATTAAAAATTTGTACAAAGTCTTCGATATCCCCCTCAGACTCTATTTTTGGGTTTGTATGGATATGACTTCTGATATACTTTTTATATTTAAGCCAATTCGTTTTATGTGTGGTTAGTCGGGTGGGAAACTCGGCTAGTATTGGCTTATTTAGTACGCAGAAGGTTACAGGAGAGTGATCAGATGATAGATCGAAACTTGTTTCAGCTGTGATTTGATTTCTGCTTAAATTTTTTATGATAGCAAAGTCTATAAGGTCTGGTATTTTTGTATTATCTGTCGGCCAGTAGGTAGGTTTACCTGGCGATACGACATCGTATTTATTTTGTCGGTTAAGGATGGTATTGTATAGTTGTCTACCTTTTGGATTTACAAGACGTGAGCCCCAATGCGTATGTTTAGCATTATAATCTCCAGCAGCCAAAAATCTGCCTCCTAGGGTGTCAAAGAAATCTTTAAATTGTTTCTCAGTTACTGTAAATCGTGGCGGACAGTATACAGCAGACAGTGTTAAAGTTCTTCCGTTGCATTTTACGCATATTGAGGTAGCTTGCAGATAGCTTTTCGAATATGTTTCTAAGGCATGGTGTTTTATTCGGTTTCTTATAAGAACTGCAGTTCCTCCATGAGCCTTGCCATCTGGATGGTTTGTCTTATATAGTGTGTAACCTGTTATGCCGAAATTATATTTGCTTGTAAGATGAGTTTCAACAAGAAGCATGACATCAATTTCTTGATTTATTAAGAAAGTTGTGATTTCGTATTTATGTTGGCTAACGCCGTTTGCATTCCATAAACAAATCTTTAAAGAACTCATTTTTTAGCCAATAAAACTTGCAACATTTGATTTTGCGTTCTAATCATGTCTTGGAGCATACTTTGCATTGTAGACATAAATTGTGCCATACATTGCGTTAAGTTTGAAATCATAGACTCCAGCCCTCCAGATGCTTGGGGTATGATTTGAGGTACTTGTTCTGTTCCTGATTTTAATGCATTTGCATAGGATATATTTTGAGTTACTTGGTTAGATACATTTGATGTAACATTATGTTGCTTAACAAAATTTTGGGGTACAATTTCAGGTTGATTACGAGCTGCTTGCTTGCGTTTATTTAATCTATCTAGCAAGTCTTTGTACACAGGACAACCTCTATAATTCGCTGTGTGATTTCCTCCACAATTATTGCATTTTTTCGAATTTGGTTCATTTTTGTTACTTGTACACTGGGAGGAATGATGGAGATCCCCACAAGCTACACATACTGTGCGCAGTGTGCAATATGACTTCGTGTGTCTGTATTCCTGACAATTTGCACATTGCACCGGACCACTGCGCTTATGTGGTTCCTCTACTGAGATTCTACGGTGCAGTAAGTATTTCAGCTCATAGATAGGATGAGTTTCGTTTTTTTTTTAAATTAGTTGAATTAGGGTCTAATTCAATTTTGAACATTGGTTGTGGAATTTTGTTCTTATTTATTATGTTGATCACAACTTTTACACCGAACCCTTTTTCTTCCAATGCTTCTTTAATTTCATTAGAATCTACACTGGATTCTATGCCTTTATTGACCACTACTAGGCCTTTGCTACTTTTGAGCTGATATGTGTAGTAGTTTTTATTATTATCATTTAGAAATTTAGAAATAATACGGTAATTACTCTCAGTGTAGATTTGTAATTTGGTTTCATGTATGTCCCCTTTAGTCAAAGGGACTATATGAAAATTATTACTCCCGATAAGTCGTCTAAAATTGGTAACCAACTCATTTGAGCTACGCTCACGCAAGTAGATTGGCGGCGGTTTGGTGCTTTTAGCACTAGGAGCAGCCTCCGTATCAATATTTGATTTATCTAAATTTTTTTCACCTAATGGAGCAAACCTATTATTTTTTAAGGGATCAGATGGTTCATCATAATTTATTTTTGTCATCTTAGGAGCATTACCTTTATTCCCGTTTTGTGGACTTAGTTTCCGTTTAACTAGTATGTAGCGATCCATACCAGTCTGTACTGCCGGTCCTTTTGGCCTACTTACCAATGCGGTTCGCTCACTTATTGACATACTTACAGATGGCGTCGTTGCGGGTTGTTTCTTATCCGAAGGTAGTGCTCCAATCTGTTGTTGGCTTTGCGATAGATGTTTTTGCTGCTGAGATTTGAGTTGTTGGTCGTCGTTGTGTGAGTCTTGTTGCAGGTTTAATTTTACGTTGGGGATATGATCCCCAAAAACTTTTTTGGTGTTTTGTCTTTCCGGGGAAATGTCACCACACCCTTGCGTTGTTGGGATAGCGGGAGAAACACATTGCGCGCTCCACGACAAAGGACTAGATTTCTCTTTTGTTTTTGTTTCAGCAGCCAACATCGTTTTTTTAAAAGTTGGTTTTTTCGCGGACAAAATATTTATTGTTTTTAGTGTTTGAACTGGTGTAGTTTTTGTTGTTGCCATCGAGTCACATCTCTCTCGAGCTGGAGATCTCTCCACTGGCATTGTTGGTGTTTTTTGTTATTATTGATTTTTTTTTTTGTTTTTTATTGTTTGTTTTGATTTTGTTATTTAAATTTTATGTTTTTAATTGTTTTGTGCCGTTGGCAGCTTTCTTAGCGAGCTAAAACGATCACAATTAATTTTGAGCGTCTATTTCGCTATTTTGTGGTTAAAAAAAAAATGCTATTACACATGAAAAAAAAACGATTCACGCACGGAACGAATAAAAACGCGTCCACTGTTGAATCGATGTTCGCGATGATGTCGCTATAGTGTTAAGAGGAAAATTTCCAGACACTCTATCCAACTTAATGCAAGGTATTTTAAATGACGTTGATCGCTGGGCTAAATCTTGTGGTTTAGGCTTAAACGCGAACAAAACAGAACTAGTTCTTTTCACTAGGAATCACAGTCTTCCGAATTTCAAACCCCCAACACTTAACGGTATCGTATTGTCGGTAACTGATAAGGCTCGCTACCTAGGACTTTTATTAGATAGGAAGCTTTCCTGGAAATTAAACATTGACGACAGAGTAAAGAAAGCTGCCATAGCGCTGTATTCGTGCAAAAGAACAGTAGGTGTAAGTTGGGGCCTAACCCCACGTATAGTACACTGGTTGTATACAGCTATAGTAAGACCAATTATGACGTATGGGGTTTTGGTTTGGTGGCCTTCTTTAGAGAAAAAAACCATGATAAAACGTATGGAAAGTAATCAAAGGGCAGCTTATCTTTGTATTAGCAGAGCGCTCAAAACAACACGCATTGAATATAATACTGCATTTAGTACCGATTGACCTGTACTTTAAGCAGATAGCAGTTATTTCGGTAATAAGACTTAGGGAATTTTCCCTCTTACCTTCTAATAATACAGGACATTTATGTATAATCAATAAGTTTCCTCGAATTCCTAAAACTACCGACTCCTGTGACTCGGTTGCATCACACGTAGGCAGTTATTTTACCACGATCGTTCCGTCAAAAGAAGATTGGGACAATGGTATAATCAACTGTAATAAAGGAGTCAGCATCTACACTGACGGTTCAAAGCAAAATGACAAAGTAGGGGAGGTGTCCACTCAGAAAAATTAGGCACCAGTATTTTCTTCCGTTTACCTGATCACTGCAGTGTGTTCCAAGCAGACATTGTGGCCATTAAAGAAAGTCTATTAACATTGAGCAAGAGTGTTTTAACCTCTAAAGATATATATATCTATTCCGACAGTCAGGCAGCTCTGAGGTCTTTACAATCATTTAGACATACTTCTAAGACAGTGAAGGAGTGTCACGATCTATTGTGTGTATACACACTGTACTTTACGATTAATCTGATCTGGGTGCCAGATCATAGAAATATTATAGGAAACTGTAAGGCAGATGAGTTGGCTAGAATAGGCACTACGCTACCAATCTGCACAACCTGCGTAACTAGTAGAAAAACGTGGCCAGAGTTGAATACAGGTCGCACAAATCGTCTACTGAAGTTCAGCGGGAAAGAAGTTATAATAGAATTTTAGTTGGGATCCTCACAGGGCACTGTATCCTAGGTATACATGCCAGTAGAATAGGGGCTTCTTTTTACGACTATTGTTGACAACTGTCAAGATGTGGAGGAAGAAGAAAATGTTGAACACCTTCTATGCAAGTGCATGGCTCTGTGTAGAAGGAGGTTACAAATTCTTGGTTCCGGCTTTCTCGGCAACTTAACTGAAGTAGTAGATATTAAACTGTCGAAAGTAGTTAGTTTTATTAAGGCCACAGGATGGTTTAAAGAGAATCCAGAGGAGGAGTAAGGTGCAGTTTAGTTCCGGTGGTATCACAATGGGCCTTCAACAGGCCTAGGTGTGTCTTTTAGACAACCACTCTACCTACCTACCTATGGGCCACTAAAAATTTTAGACCACCAACCCCTGCGAGGAATCGCAAATTTAAAGGATCAAACTTCTCCAACCGCTCGATATCAAATTATTCTGCAAAAATCCGAAAAATATGAATTCGAAACAACTTCAATATTTGGTAATCAAAAAATTATAATAAAAACGCCCAATTTCAATTTTGAAAAAATATTATCCATATTTGAGAATCATTTTTCCACCGAGAAATATAACTTTTTGTACACGGATGATAAAACACGATTCTCCGATGCAAAAACTCACTAAAAGACTTAGATAATGTTGAAGAATTGTTAAAAATTATTCAAGCAGAACATGAAGCACGAAATCATGGAAATTTTTCCGCAACGCACTCTGGCATTAAATATAAATATTACCACCCAGACTTACAACAAGCGATAAGAAAAGTTTTACAAAGTTGCCAAATATGCCTTATAAAAAACGAAAAAGTAATGCAAAAACAAATAAAAAATTTTGTTCGAAATTGTTGCGAATGTCGAAGAAGCAAGAAATAAAAGTTCAAAATTGACAAAAATGCCTATGATTTTAACTGACACTCCTCAACGTCCTTTCGAAAAGTTGTTTATGGACATGGTAGGACCACTTCCAGAAACAACATTAGGTAACAAAAATATCTTGAATTTCCAGGAGGATTTTTCAAAGTACATGGCATGTATTGCCATCCCAGACGCGGAAGCAAGCACGGTTGCTAAAGTTTTTTACGACGAGATAATTACTCGTCACGGCATCCCAAAAACACTGATAACCGATAACGGTAATAACTTCATTTCGGAGCTGTTTTCTAACGTGTGAAAAACGTTAGGAATCAAAAAGCTTCACATAACCCCATATCACCCGCAGGCTAATGGCTCACTAGAAAGGAGCCACAGGCCTTTAGCGGAGTATTTAAAGAGTTTTGCTAATGAAGATGGATCTAATTCGGATCAGTGGTTATCAGCTGCCATGCACGTGCATAACAATACGCCGCATCCACTAAAAGGCAGACACCATTCCATACCTTATATTGATTCGATGTCGAGTTGCCTTCAAATTTAAAACGAAAACCGGATCCGCTATATAATGTGGAAGGTCCGGCGAAAGTCTTGAAATATCAGATCCAAAACGCACATGACCTGTTAAAGATAAATCAAGACAGGGCCAAATCGGCCTCAAAGTCGCAAATCGACAAAAATACAAACGAAGTCATATTTAAAGTGGGCGAAAAGGTGCTGTTAAAAAAGAACACCAGAAAAAACAAACTGGACTGGTCCATACGAAGTAACGTCCATTGTGGGACACATTGATTAAAATTAAAAGAAGAAATAGAAAATTCCACAACAATTTACTCAAAATTTTCAATGACTAAAAATACTGATAAAAATTTCTATAACTTAAGATTAAACAATTAAATTATATCAATTTAGAATTTATCAATACATATTAACCAAAGTTAACATGTCTTTGAAAGCATACGTAGTATGAACTTTCATTATACAGTAAATTAAATTTAATAATATACTTTAAAATATAATTTTTCCAAATTGGTACTCTAAATATGTTCACTTACATTTAAAACAGTAAAACTAAGAAAAATTCATTTTTGTTTGTTAAAAACAAAACACAAGAGTTTATTTCATTTTTTTCTAATCATATACTTCACTACTATTATTATTTTTACTTTACAACAAAATTAAGGCTACACATTTGTTTTTGCCACATAATGTTTACGGTCACTTATTACACAAATTTATAAAAAATTTACTTTGTTAAAGAAAATTATCTGTTTTATATTATTATTCCACAGTAACAAAAATGATAAATCTAATCTTTACTCAATTCATTTTTAAATTTAAAAGAAAAACAAATTCACAATGATGAAATCATGACATGCACAACTAATGTGGACGGCAATAACATAAACAGAATGTTATGAAACTGGAGCCGTCTACAAAGTCAATGCTCGCTTGTTTTTAGCATCGCAAGCAAAATAATGCAAGTTTAAAGGCCTCACAGAAGCAGAAAAATAGAACTGTGAGAGCACTGTACTTGAATTAATTTTTTTTGACATATATATTTTTTTTTCTTTCAGGGGGGAATGACCATTAGTATGAAATAGAAAAAAAAATTCAATTAAACAATAGTCTCAAGAGAAATATTTTAATTGCTTTGTTTTATATAAATAGAAAAAATAAATAAATAATAATAATTTAATTTTTACAAGATTTAATTTATCATTATATATTATAATGACTTAAGACTATTTTAATTTCTTTATTTTATATATATACAAAAAATAAATTAATTTTCATATTAAAAAAAAAAAAAAATGTTAATTGTCATTACATTATAATTATTACTATATTGATTAAATTCACTTCGTGGAATAAATTGGCGCGCGTCCACCTGCTTCACAACGAAACAAGTCGACGATGGACAACACCAGAAAAATAAAAGAAAAGCAAGATCAGCAACATGGGAACCGAATGGAAGACAGCATAGATATCATCCTCGCAAGTAAGAAGTTCGAGCCACGCTAATACAAAAAAAAACGTTAGACGTTTGGCCATCCGAACGCATCGCTTAGCGCTCAAACCGACTACGCCGCCCTAGCCCGCAAGCGCACACACAACCGTCAGGCACTCGAACACGCGCCGTATTTATCCGACTCGTGCCGCTTTTGGATTTGCATTGCGTCTGCCACCATCCAGCCACGCTAACACACACAACGTTAGGCGCATCGCTTAGCGTTTAAGTGGACTACGCCGCCCTAGCCCGCAAGTGCACACACAACCGTCAAACGCTCGAACACTATATTAGTTCGGAGATTGCCAGCTGAGCGCGCCGTATTTATCCGACTCGTGACGCTGCTGTATTTGTATTGCGTCTGCCACCATCGAGCCACGCTAACACACAAAACGTTAGACGTTTGGCCATCCGATCGTATCGTTCAACGCTCAGACGCACATTGTCGCCCAAAATGGCAAATCATGACTCATCTATCGACGCGTCAACACCAATTACGTGCACCACTACCCGTTCAGCGTCCAGCTAATCCAACAGTACGTAAGAAGGTGAGGTTCCAGCAAATCACAATACACACCGCTGAGGAACCACCCTCAACCTTTCTCATTCTCCGAAAATGACAACACACCTGATACAGACCAACCAACGATTATGGTGTGATAATACGATTTCTGCAAACTGGTACCGAAGGATGTACCATAACCTCGACGTGTGCCAATACTACCACAAGTAAACAAAACTTAATTGTATCTTATTATACCACACGTAAACAAAACTTAATTATATCTTATTTAAACTTTCTTATTTCTTGTATAAGTTTATTATTATATTATTATAAAAAAGTAATATGGCCAAACCAAGAGATAATCAAACTTTAACGTTTCTTAAAAAATCATCAGATGATATTTCCCTTAGGAGGGGGAGGGATGTTGTATATGCAAATATACACACGCGAATATTTTATGAAACTGCTGACTAGGGCGTTCCCACAAAAGTGGTAACCAGAGCAGCCACAAGGACCCGAGCACCTGGTCAGTAGCGACACATGCACTGATTTCCTTCCCCCCCATAAAACCCTCCTCTGCAGAGACACCCGAGTTAAACGCTCTCGCAGTGAATGAATAATCTTAAATTTAAATTATCTTGAGCCTAAGCTTTGGTTTAGCTAATCAGTTTCAGTTAAGTTTTTAAACCGATCGGTTTAGTGAATCAAATAATCAAATAAGTAATGAAGTATTTTATCAAGTGCGATCTTTAAGATACTTATAAAAAGAATTAGTACAAATAAAGTTAAGTAAGAAGTTTATATGTGTTTTTAAACTTTAACAATACATTAACGAATATGGTCAAAATTGCTATCTGGCATTTGTGTAATATGTGGAGATCTACATACATCCCAAAAATGTTCAAAAACCAAAGAAGACGCTAATGTAAAAAATGTACCAACTGCGGTGAAAATTACACAGCAAACTATAGAGGCTGCTCAGTCTACCAAAACTATAAAAGCAAGAACGCACCCCAAGCAGTAACCACAAACTTGAGAAACGAATTTAGGAGAAACCCCAATTTCTCCCAACAATCTAAGGCTCCTACAATTACAAATTCATTACATAAACAATGGTTTTCTTACTACAATGCTCTAACAGCTCAAGATTCAATCCTAGTGCACACTCAACCTACTTCTCCAAGCAGATCACTTCAGCAAACTCTACAGATGTTCATACAAAATTTGTCCCAATTTATGTCAAATATGCAAAATTTGATGCAGGATATGATAGGGAATGCAAACCTGTTATTACAACACCTTCTGACTAAACCATTAATGGCTTAAATACAGGGTGGCGCAAAATTAATCACCCTATTGGAAGATGCTCTCATTTTTGCAAATGGCCGCCAATGTCAAATCTGTTTTGACATTTGTGGACTAGACAGATACAGAATACAAGTGAATAAGCCATGGAGCGATACACTCCCCAAGAACGCGGAATAATTGTGTCTATTTTTTTGCGTAACAATTCGTCTGTGGTGTTGGCAAAAATCATAATGAGCGATGAGGCTCATTTTCACCTCAGCGGGTACGTGAACAAGCAAAATTATCGCTTCTGGGTAACCGAAAATCCGCGAGTGATGCACGAGAAACCATTACACCCGCTCAAAGTGACTGCGTGGTGCGCTGTTCACGCTGGAGGAGTCATCGGGCCGAACGCCGCGGGTCAAACGACAACAGTGGACGGTGCGCGCTATAGGGCAATGTTGACCGAGTTTTTTCTGCCCGAACTGGACGAATTAGGACTGGTGGACATGTGGTTCCAACAGGACGGAGCAACAGCACACACTGCACGAGCCACAACCGACATTCTGAAGGCCGCGTTTCCGGGTCGCTTAATTTCGCGTTTTGGCGATTTGCACTGGCTCGCTAGATCACCCGATTTAACGGTCCCGGACTTCTTTTTATGGGGTTTTTTGAAGTCTCGTGTTTACATCAACAAGCCTGAGACCTTGGAAGCCCTCAAGGAAAATATCCGACACGAATGCGAGAATTTATCGCCCGAAACTCTCGCCGAAGTGATGGAAAATGCCATAAAACGAGCCCGTATGGCAATCAATTGTGACGGCGCCCATTTATCCGATATCATCTTCTCAACGTAACACAATTAATTCTAAAGGTCTAAATAAACATAATCAAAAAAGAGAATCGAAGTTTTTTATTTAGAAAAAAAATAAGAGCCAAACAACATCGGATGACTTCTTTTGCGCCACCTTATATAACCTTCTGGAATGCAAACGGCCTGTGTCAGCATAAATTAGAACTTCTCGAGTTCTTAAAAACGTTTAGCATATACGTTATGTTAATCTCTGAAACTAACTTCACTGAAAAACACTTTTTCAACTTACCGGGTTACAGACTTTATGACACAAAGCCAGATGTGGATCCGCTATTCCCATTAAAAATCGGATAAAACATTATGCTCTTCAGAACTATTGCACAGAATATATTCAAGCTACTAGTATTTCTCTCGACGAATAATTCAAAGGTTTACCATTAACAGCTATATACTGCCCACCTAAACACAAAATAACTGAGCAACAATTCCAGACGTTTTTTAATTCCCTTGGACAAAAGTATCTCGTTGCCGGTGATTTCAATGCCAAACACACATACTGGGGCTCTCGCCTAATATCACCTAAGTGCCGGCTCCTGTCGAAGGTACTTAATAAACTCGATCTTGACTTGATATCTTCTGGCACGCCAACCTACTGGCCAACGGACAGCCGTAAAACCCCTGACGTTATATACTTTGCAATCTTTAAAAACTTAAAAAGGAGTCAACTGGTCATAAAATCTTCTCTAGATCTTACATCAGACCACCAACTATTATAACAATAAAGTATGTACCAAGTCCCGAACTAAATCCACCAAATAAATTGACCAGCAAACTCACAAACTGGCTCAAATACAGGCAGTATTTAAGCACTCCCCTTAAACTAAATGTGTCAATTAAAAATAAACGAGAAATTAACATATCTGTTAAAAACCTCACACTTATGCTTTCCAAAGCAGCTATCGCTGCCACACCTGCATTTATTTTCAATGCAATGCAGGCTAAATGTACTCCAAGAGAAATTGAACATCTTCTAAAAAAGAAAAGACAATTACGCCGCGATTGGCAGAATCACAGATCCCCCACCTAAAAAAACAACTTAATAATGTTACTCGATGCCTTCAAAAACAGCTCAGGTGGTATTCTCAAAGTGATTATGAACAATTTGTTAAGCAACTCGCACCCACAAAATCAACAAATTATTCTCTATGGCACGCTGCTAAAAATATGAAAAAACCCAAAAAAGCAGAACCTCCAATCCGACTGTCAAATGGGATCTGGGCCAGAAGTGACTCCGAAAAAGGTGCAGCTTTTGCAAATCACCTAAAAAGTGTCTTCACTCCGAACCACACAACAAGTCTTATCCCAATACCGGCACCACTCACGCAACAAAACTTTGCAGTATTAACTACAAGAAAAAATATTGTAGAAGCAATAAAAACCCTAAACTCAAAAAAATCGCCAGGATCAGACTTGATAACGCCCAAAATGATAAAAGAACTGCCTGCAGTTGCAATAACTCACTTATTGCACATATTTAATGCAATTCTTAGAACATGCCACTATCCATACGATTGGAAACTTTCTCAAGTAAAAATGATCCTTAAACCTGGTAATAATCCTAGCAGTGTGACTTTATACCGACCAATAAGTCTACTCCCTGTTATATCGAAACTCTTCGAAAAGCTACTCATAAAGCTGATATTACCAAAAATAACTGAAAAAGAAGTGATTCCCAATCACCAATTCGGCTTTCGAGAAAAACATGGTACTATCGAACAAGTACATCGTATAGTCGACAAAATAAAAGGTACCTCCGAAAAAAACAGTACTGTTCCGCAGTTTTCCTTGATATTACACAGACCAAAATTACAACATATTCTCCTAGCTAATGTGCACCGCTTACTCGAAAACTACCTTACAGACCGGAAATTCGTAGTAAAACATAAAAGCTTTATCTGTCGTGAACTCAAAATACTGGCCGGTGTCCCACAAGGTAGTGGGAGGAATTTACATTTTGCCATTTCAATGGACATCGGCAATAAAACATAAATAGATTTAGTGAATTTTAAATCTTAAACCTATGAATTAAATATTGTTAGATCTAAGTTTATTTATATTTTAGTTGATTCAATATGAAAAATAAAAATAAAATAAAAATAATTACAATCTCTTTTGATATTCTGCACTTAACTATGTGTGCTGAGTAACATAGCGTAAGCAAATTATAAAATTGAGAGTGAGCGACTTATCGTTAATGCACAAAAGGGAATCGTTACAAAACATCTTTGAAGGCTAAGCTTGCGTTACCGTAAAAAAGGAAAACAATTGTCAAATTAAAACGAATGTGTGGCTCGACCACACCCTGAGATGTCGCTAGCCGAGCAAAGAATTAAAAAAAATCAAAATGCTTTAATATCTTTGGCATGAAAGATACCAATGAATTTCCCTTTCATTGTTTCTAATTCATAAAGCGAACTACATTTTTTCTTTCTTACTCTGCACTTTATATATGGTGGTGACAATTTTGCATTTATTGTATATTGTTTTTGCCCTCCAATAAGACTTTAATACGGCAATAATTTTCCCGCTTCACAAGAAGGGCGATAGAGAGGAAGTCAGCAATTATGGAGGAATAACCTTTCTTAACTACGCGATGAAGTTGCTAATGGGAATGATCTTGAAACGAATGAATACTTGACAAAACAAGCACCGAGTTCTAAATGAATTTCAGGCTGGCTTTAGGAATGATTATAGCATCATAGATAATATTTACAACCTTCAGTGCATTGTTGAGCTTATGCGTTTAAGGAGAAAAAAGGTTTATGTATTTTTGTTGTTACTTTCGTGCTGCCTTTGACTACATCGATAGGAATGCGAATGCCTGTCTATTTTAAATAGGAGTCTAGGATGGAAAGCATTATATAACTTCTGTTTCGACTGCTTTGCGTACAGAAAGTTTTTGATAAATGAATTTAAACTAGTAAAAAAAATATATATATATATTTAAAATACAATGTACCTTTTCAGCAGACGGCCACAGCCAAGGCTTATAATTTCTTATTTAAGCAAAATTATGTTATAATTATATTTACGTAATCATATAATGAAATAAATAAATTCTTAATAATAATAATAATATTGTTTTTAAAGCATAAAATTTCGTCTAAATACCTCTTGGCCCTCTCTGAAATTTACTTAATGAGATCTTTTGTTATGCTTTTGGTGGCTTTATCATGTGCAACTGCAAGATTTCGTTTTATTTGATCGAGTAATAAAGTCATCCTAGTATCGTTTGGAATAATATTTATTTGACTTCCTTGATGACATCGAAGTTTCTATTTTTGATTCAGACAATTGTGTATTTGATACGGTGATTTTAGCAACGAACGAGTGCTTCCTTACGACATCTCGCTCGCTATTTTGTTTTCCGAATGCCTTGTGCACTTGAGTGTTGTGACGTTTTTCTCACCACAGCGAAAACAAAACAGGTTGCGCTCTCATTTCGGACATGTGTATTACGAATGACCAATTGTGTCACAATTTCAACATTTGAATTTGCTGGTATCAATAGGTCTTTTATTTATAAAATAAATTGCGGATATATCTTCCTCATTGTCTAAATTATATTGCTGACTCTGCAGGTATTTTTCTGCTCTCCTTGCACTTCTCGCATATGATTTAAGGTAAAAGTTTCACAAGAGAAAATAATATTATCAAGCGTTTCTTTTGTATTATTTATAATAAGTTCCGAAAGGTTTCTTTCTCTCATCGGCTCCTTTAATCGAGCATTCATGGTCACCATCACAGTGAAAAAATCATCAAACGACTCTTTTTGTTGTTGATGTCGTTCAAGCATACATATGGTTAAGTCACAGTCGTTTTCTATTTTGCCGAACTCAGTTCTGATTGCAGATTTTAATTTATCAAAATTTGTGTCTGAATTTTGTTTAAAATGAAACCAAAACTATTTTTCTGTTTTGCCCTTCAGCCAGACATGAAAACTAGCTAAAACTTTGTCTATGGGACAGTTATATTTTTTCGTAACGTGTCAACTTTAAATAAAAAATCATGAATATTTTCTGAACCACCATATGAAATGTTCCATTTATCTAATGGTACATTCAGACTTGAGAAGTTATTGTTCGGACTTAAAATAGGACTAGTCTGACGAGACGAAAAACTTTGCATTTGACTACGTAAGTTGGCAATTACTTGCAAATCATTCTGAACGTTATGTGCCGGACTGGGATTAACACTAATAGGTTGACTGCAATGTGGTCTAGGTGTAACGTTTTGCAGTATCGTTTGTTTGAAAGAGCTTAATTCATTCATAAAAGAGTTGTGATTCATTGTTAAAACTCATTCTAACATTTGTGTTAAACGTTCGCGTTAAATGTCATTATTTCTGTCACGATTTGTTGCAGCATTTGCTGAACTATTATGTATGTTTTGGGTTCCTGAAGGTCCAGGTGGGTTTAAAATTTGCTGATGCTATTTCTGGAGGTATCAGATTCAATATCTAATTCTGCAGTATGAGGACTTTTCGTTTATCTAGGTCTTGCTACAAATGGATTGACAACATCGTCGTCAATTGTTAAATGAAGTTGATTTCGGGTATATCAGAATTTCCTGATTTATTGACTACTCTAGTCTATCGTTTAGTATTTGGCATTCTGTTATAATCACAAAAAAAAACTGGTTTTTAAATCTTAATATAAAAATATTAATTGGAAATGTGGTTTTTCTAAATGGATTAATACAATATTAATAATTTTGACAAGTAAAGACAATAAAATTCGTAATAACTAGGCAACATTAAAATCATCTTGAACGCATTAAAAGTGTAGCAATTTGAGTTATTAATTTGCAAAATAAACTTTGCATCGACATTACACTCATGTATTCAAAACTGTTTCATATATTAAATTCACAATTAAGTCTGAACATTTATCTATGATTTCTTCATAATTTAATTGGACGTATTTCATTTAAAGTAAAAAAAAAAAATGTGTTTTAATGTTTAGCATCCATATACTAAAAGCTGCGGCTTCGTTAGTATGGGACATAAACATAATGTAATTTAAATTTGATGAATCACAATATTAAACCTGATTAGGCGATCAGATATTTACAAACATATTCATCAAAATCAAATGATACAATATTTTCTGACAATGGACTAATTTATCAATTGAAAGAAGACAAATCGCAATTGGTATTTAATAATTTAAAAAATAAATTTATACAAAGACTTATTTGTTACAATCAATTTTAGAAAAATCTCCCTTAGACAAATTAACATTAATGCAACTTTGTTATTTCTATTGTTGCTAAATCATTCTAAATCACATTAAATGTACAAGCAACTGGTTGCTTATAGTACTTCCATTGGGAGCCATTTTTTTCTATTTGTAACAACTATTTATTTTTTGTAATTATTTTAGAATTGTTGTATGATCCTTGCTTGGCATGCTTGATCTGGTTTTTGCTTGTCGGGATACGGGAGGGATCTTTGACCATAAACTAACAATTTAACAAATGAAAAACAAAATCATGCCAAAACTTGACATCAACTACTGATGACATTTAGAAGAATTGATATGTTGCCATAAACATAAACTGTACAAGCTTTGCGATGAGCACTTGAGTTTCCCATCCTATAAACTGTGTTTAACAAAAACACAACACCTTGGCAATCATTGTGCTCAAATTCCTTTAAATGATTACCCCTTATGTTAGCCTACGTTATTTAATTCGCCATCTGTATCCAATTAAGATTTCTCAACATTTCCATTTAAAATAGCTTTAACTCGCAATATTTTAAATATAATAATACATTTATTATAAATATAATTCATTGCACTTTTGTGCAAAAAAATTTTTTTTTTTTTGTCTTCAATTTGATTTGCTTCGGCTGCATATATTAACGAATATGGTCATAATTGCAATCTCTTTTGATATTCTGCACTTAACTATCAGGCAGGTTCTACATTTCACCTCCGCAAAAATCGAAATTGGTTTGCATCGAAATTGGTTTTTTGGTGTTCTACATTCCGCTTGCGTTACTTTTCGTTACTCGTTACTTTTTCACCGTTTTCACAACCACTTTCGCAAAAATATGCAGGTTCCAGAAATCGATTCCGCATGAAAAAAACCAGTTTGATTTCACATCTGCGGCAGTGGTCGAAAATAAAAAAACTATATGAAAATTTATTTGAATTGAAGAAAATTTAAATAAAATTACAAATGTGTAATATTAATTAGAAAAAATTATTTATTTCAAGGGGAAAGCACAAAAACTCTGCGCAGTATGCAATACTCCTTAACTTTATTAAGGAGCACCAGAAAAATTCGAATATTTGTATGAATTTGTTTACCAACATATATTTAATAAATTAAATTTATTCACAGAACCCAGATTTTCCAGAATTTCTGGTATGCTGTTTATTATTTCTGTCACAGTGTTTCGTCTTAATTCAATGTCGCTGTCTTTTCATACAGTTTTTTGGAATCAACTTTCTGCCAGAAAACTTAAAGTAGCAGCCAGCTGAACATGCGTTGGACTAGAAGGTGTTTTCAGGCTCGGTATTATAACATTGAACAGCACTTTAGAAAGACATTTTTGTTGACTAGGTAGTGCGCAATGAAACTAAAGAAATTGTGTAATAACAATTTTTGTTTTATTTCATGCATTTCAGTGACTTGCACAAATTTTCCAGAAGGTTAGGTGATCGCGCAAAATCCTTCTTTTGATTTTTTCCTGTGAATATTTACTTTTATTGGCATTATTGCCCACGGCAAATGCTATTAATGCACTCATTTTAAAAATTTTACAAAATATGTTTTTGTTTTTCTTCGTGCAACAACAAACAGCTGTTCAGAAAAATAACGAGTAGAAAGGTTTTAACGAGTTAAATAGGGAAATTGGAAAATTGTGAAAACGTACGTTTTCTAGAACACCAAAAATAATTTCCCGCGTATTCAAATCGATTACTTTTCATTCCCGCAACGGTTTCTGGAACCTGCCACAAAAGGGAATCAATAATTATTGAGAGTATGCAAGGATGGGCTACGTTCTTTCCGCGTACGCGTGCCAAAAGTTAAAATTTAACCAAATAGATGGTCGGCAAAAATCCTCAAATGAACCCTCCTTAAGGGTACCGGCTGGTAATAGATTCCACAGCCACTCCATTTTGAGCAATTTTGCTATTATGGAAGGTATCTAGCTAAAATAAGTATGTATTGTCTGGTGTTCGCTACTTTTTCATAGTACAGCATCAGAAAATACACTCTTATTATGGTTGGAGGTAAAGGACTGGATCAAGGTGACGCGCGACCCGTGCCGAGGATCAACCTGGCTGAGGGCCCTTTCTAAAAAATAGCTCAGTCTCAAACGGGGCTTACGGATACCTGGCGCCCTCCGTAATAACTAGCCTTACCTGCGTATTTCAGATCTCTGCGCAGGTGGACCGTTCTTTCTTCGAAACTTGTGGGTTTAAATATGGAACAACAAATCAAAAACAAAAACAACAATAAGGAGGCCGGTTCTTCCGTTAATAGACCGGGGGGAGCTACCAGCTATGTCAAGCGAGCAGCGTTTAAAACGAGTTCTAATGCTGCCACTACAACGACAAAAGCAGAGCTCGGTCAGAGTAGACTGGCACATGTAAACAGGACTGGTAATCCCCAAAAAAAATGGCCAACGGTGAAAATCACCGACCCGACTAAAGCTGGTTACCAGGAGAGGCGTAACGCTGACAGGTTACTTGCTAGAGTCCATATTACTCCGCCGACAGAAGCTGAGTTGACGAAAGAGTTGGAGAAGTCAATCGACTGGGCGAAGTCTGTACTGCCTTACTTTCAACTAGAACGTCCAGAAACGTCTGCTGTAAAAAGGCAGAGGTCGGCGGAGGAAGGAAAACCCAAAGCTAAAAAGGTGAAGATGCAAGGCATAACACCTCAAAAATCTTTTGCGGAAGTTGCCAAAAACCGCATTATCATTGGAGTCTTGGATGAAGGCGATCCTGAGGGAAAGATTCCCAAACAGCAGTGGAAGTGGGTGCAAGCAGCACTCGCTCAAATGACCATGGAAGTGCTGTTAAGCAATCCTGGCCCTCCACCCTCATGTACCGACGCAGGATGGCATCAAGGGCAGATCAAACTGATAGCTTGGGACGACGAAAGGTATGTGGAGCTATATAAAATAGCAATCTCGAAAGTGGGAAAAGTGTACCCCGGAGCAAAGCTGGTGGCGGTCGATAAGAGGGATGTCCCATCTCGACCAAGAGCCAAGGTTTGGGTTCCGTCGACCCCCTCCGATCCGGAACAAATTATGCAGCTGTTCGAAGCATGTAACCCGAATCTGCCGACGGATAAGTAGAGATATGTCAAGACTTTTGACAACAACGCAGTAGGTGACGTGGAGCCGAAAAGGGCCACAAAACTGATACTGCTCTTAATCACTGACAACTCACTAGAACCGTTGGCGAAAAGTGACGGTGAAGTGAACTATGGTTTCGGTAAGGTGAAAGTGAAAACATTCCGAGCCGATTTAGTTGACAATCTAGCATCAGAAGACCAAGATGTTGAAGGCGAATATCACGAGTCCGATGGCGAAAGCATTGGGCATATTTCTTCTGAGTCAGATGCGACAGCTGGACTCATTAAATTATTTTCGGAGGAGTTATTGGGAGAGGATGATGCAGATGACACCCTAACAAATGTGCCTCCTACAGATAAACCTTCATCATAGCAAAATTGCTTCGGCTGCCCTTCTTAACCGCATGGCAGTAGACCAGCCTGATTTTGTCCTCATTCAGGAGCCATGGGTTAATGGGGGAAAAATATGCGGACTGAGGACTCCGACCTACAAATTATCTGATGCAATTAGCGAAGGTAAAAAAAAGGGCATGTATAATGTCCAAGTTTCAACTTAATATTTTCTTATTACATCATTAATGTGAAGATATAACCACAATTAGCTGGGAAACAGGCGGAAGCAGTTACCGGCACCCACATTCATAATAAGAAATCGTCAAGTGGTACTTGATATTACTCTAACCTCAGACTTCTTAATAGACAAAGTGGGTCAATGAAGGGTGCTAAATGAGCATTCGTTTTCGGATCACTGTTATATCGAATGTACAATAGAAGAGGAAATTCCTCGCCCCAGTTTAAATAGGAATCTATGAAAAACAGACTGGCAAGTGTACGCACACAAGCTGAAGAAGAGGCTTCCTAGTAATCCCTATTACAATCCTGATAATGTAAAGGACTTAGACAATATTGTAGAGTCATTTACCAATTCTTGTAATCTATCGCTAAAGAAAGCATGCCCATTAATTAAGAATAGGGGGAAAAGGAAACCACCATGGTGGTCACCTGAGCTTAATCAGTTAAGAAAGGATTTCAGAAATCAATTTAACAAAGCAAAGTAGGGGACTCAGAGATACGCAAATCTGTCCACAGGGGTACTCCTCAAGGCGGTGTGCTTTCTCCTTTACTGTAGATTCTAGCAATGAATAAGTTATTGTTGAATCTAGAGGAGAGGAGGATTCATGTGGTGGCCTACGCAGACGATGTCGCTGTAGTGTTAAGTGGAAAATTTCCAGACACTCTCTCTGACCTTATGCAAGGTATTTTAAATAACATACAACTTTGGGCTAAATCTTGTGGTTTAGGATTAAACGCAAACAAAACAGAATTATTTCTTTTCACTAGGAAGCATAGGCTTCCGGATTTCAGGCCACCGAAACTGAACGGTATCACACTTTCGGTCGCTGACAAAGCACGTTATCTACGGCTTATCTTAGATAGGAAACTTTCTTGGAAGTTAAACGTTGAGGATAGAGTAAAAAAGCAGCTATAGCGCTGTACTCGTACAAAAGAACAGTAGGTGTAAAGTGGGGCCTAGCCCCTCGAATAGTACACTGGCTGTACACAGCAGTGGTAAGACCAATTTTGACGTATGGGGTTTTGGTCTGGTGGCCAACTCTCGAGAAAAAACCATGGTTAAACGTATGGAAAGTATTCAAAGGGCAGCAAGTCTATGTATTAGTAGAGCACTTAGAACAACACCCACAGCAGCGTTGAATATCATACTGCATCTAGTACCGATTGACCTGTATGGGAAACAACTAGCAGCTATATCGGTATTACGTCTAAGGGAACTATCTCTTCTATCTTCTAATAGGGGGCATTTATGTATACTCAATAAGTTTCCCTTTATCCCTAATACTACCGACTCCTGTGACTCGTCCGTACCACATTTAGTTAATTATTTTACCACGATCATTCCTTCAAAAGAAGATTGGGACAATGGTAAAATAAATTGTAATAAAGGTGTCAGTATTTATACTGACGGTTCTAAACTCAACGACAAAGTGGGAGGAGGTATCTACTCGGAAAAATTAGGCACAAGCATCTCCTTCCGCTTACCTGATCATTGCAGTGTTTTCCAAGCAGAAGTTTTGTCCATTAAAGAAAGTTTACTAACATTAGGTAAGAGCGTTTTTACCTCCAAAGAAAGTTATCTACTCTGACAGTCAGGCGGCTCTGAGGGCATTAAAAGCATTCAGACACACATCTAAGACAATGAAAGGGTGTCACGAACTATTAGGTGTGCTTACACCATACTTTACGATAAATCTGATCTGGGTACCAGGTACCAGGTCATAGAAACATTGAAGGAAATTGTAAGGCAGATGATTTAGCTAGACTGGGTACTACGCTATCATCCTGATAAAGACAATTTATATATGCCAATAGCAACATGTAAACTGTTAATAATTAAATATATCATTGATACCGCCAATACTCGCTGGAGACAATACACAACCTGCGGAACTAGTAGACAAACGTGGCCAGAATTAAATATGAGTCGCACAACTCGTCTACTAAAGTTCAGCAGGACAGACATTAGAATTTTAATTGGGGTTCTAACTGGACTCTGTATCTAAGGGAGACATGCCAACAGAATAGGGGCACCTTTTTACGACTATTGTAGGAGTTGTCAAGACGCATATGAGGAAGAGAATGTCGAACATCTTCTATGCAGGTGCATGGCTCTGAGTAGAAGAAGGTTTCCATTTCTTGCAGATATAAAACTGACAAAAGTTAGTTATATTAAGGCCACAGGCTGGTTTAAGAAAGACCCAGAGGAAGAGTAAGGTGCTATTTTAGTTCCGGTGGTATCACAATGGGCCTTCAACAGGTCTAGGTGTGTCGTCAGACAGCCACTCTACCTACCTACCTACCTACCTACCTACCTACCTACCTACCTACCTACCTACCTACCTACCTACCTACCTACCTACCTACCTAACCAAATAGATTATCTAAAAATTTAGCATTTGCTACAAGTGTTACAATTGCGGTGAATTTGGACATTATTCTAAGCCTCAGCGTCGACAGCGCTGCTCAAATTGTAATAAAGTGCATAAGCCAGAATGTAAAAACATCGCGGTTATACGAAATGCTTTTTACAAAAACGAAAAAATTATGACGGCTTTTATCGATACTGGTGCACAGTGTAGCATGATTCGAAAATCAATTTGCGAAAAATTAGAAAGCGAGAAATTACTGATATCTGCGGAGGTGTTCGTTAAAAATAAACTTAGTGCTACCAGTTACTTTATATTCGGTAGACGATGAGCTGTTGCTCAACGATATTTTACTCAGACAAGACAATTTATTTAAAAATTTGCGTTTAACGATTGAGAACGGCAAAGTAAAAATCGATAATTTATACAAACCATAAACGAGAATCACGTTAATTGTGACATTTAAGATGAGAACGTAAAAGCTGAATTAATGCAAATAATTTATGACAACGAAAATGTGTCTGTAAACGGGTTTTGTGATATCGGAAAGAAAGATTTAGTAAAAATGAAAACCGAACTAAACTCACACGAAGTTGTGGTACAAGCCCCATGTCGTGACTCGGAACCAAAAAAACAAATTGTAGAAAAAGTGATAAACGACTTAATCGAAAACGATATTGTAGTGCGATCCGAAAATACGAGTCCGGTGGTGCTTGTCAAAAGAAAAACGGTAGCGAAAGACTCTGTGTGGACTCCGTCGTGTAAATAAATTGATGAAAATATAAATTCCAAACATCGAAAATGCAACGCTACGTGTAGGCAAAGTGACCATAACGCATGAAGATTGGTTGCACAGCATGCAAATGCAAGACGAAAAATTAAAACAAATCATCACGAAAATAAATTCAAAAATGAAAAACGGTATCGAAGACTTTTGCGTGGAACAACAATGATTGTTCAAAATTTTGTGTGGCAAGAAATTGTGTGTAGGTCCAAAAGCACTTCGACATAAAATTTTACAAGATTGCCACGACAAAAACGGTCATTTAAGTGTCGAAAAAACGTTAGACAGAATAAAAAATTTTCTATGGTATGATCGAATGCGTAACTTTTTAAAGTCGTATTTGAAGTCCTGTGTGAAATGTGCTTACAATAAACATCGAGGAGGGCAAACCGAAGATCAATACCACTACGACGAAATGGAACCTGTTCCTTTTAAAACGATCCATATGGATCATTTAGGTCCATTTACAAAGAGTTCAAAACGAAACTAACGTATTTTGATATCAGTCGATTCATTTACGAAATATATAATCGTCAAAGCAGTGAAAAGCACGGCAACTAAACACGTATCAGCAGTCCAGCGCGACATTACGAGTTACTTCGGCGTACCCGTACGAGTAGTCACTGATAGGAGTACTGCCTTTACGTCGAATGAATTTAAAAATTATTGTTCTGAAAACGACATCAAACACATTTTAAATTCAGTACGTACACCACGAGCCAACGGACATGCTGAACGAGCGAATTTTACACTTTTGCCAATGTTGTTACCAACTTCAACAACCTACAAAAAGTGGGTCGAAAATTTAACTAATATTCAATGGTCGATTAATTCGATGAAGAACAAGAAAACTGGTAAAACACCACACGAGCTTCAAACAAAGTTTTACTGCCACCGTAGTCACCGACAACGGGATGCAGAAAATACGTTTAGATGCTGCTGAAAAGACTAATCAACAACGAGAATGAGCTAAGCGACGATACGACAAACATCATCATATAAAACCAAACGACTTCAATGCTGAAAATCTTGTGCTAGCTGAAAACGAGACCCCTAGCACTGGCACATCTCGAAAATTGGAGCCACGTTACAAAGTCCCTGTGTAATCAATCACTTGAGCGAGACCGCTATTTAATTGAAGACTTACCTAACACCAAACGTACAACGCGTCATTATACTTCAGTATACGCTTCTGACAAGCTGAAGCCCTGGTGCCAACTTCCTCCAAATTTCGAATACGGCAATTACGACTATAAAGAAAACGACAGCGAGGTCGCTGGATATGATCAGGAAAGCCGACTGTAAGGATTCTGAAAAAGGCAACACGAGAAGCTTTAAAAATACAACCCTGACACCTGTAAGATTGACGCCAAGTAGTTCGCCTACAACCTCTGAACGTGCGCAACGTTTTATTTAACTTTCTTTGTCAATACGTTTCTTTAAGTACTTAATTATTTTTTATAAACATAATTATTTTTATTAACAAGAATGAGTTAAAGCTTTCGATATTAAGGATGCCAGAAGTCCTGGATGTATAATTAGACCACCAAAGTGCGTACTCTTTTAATACATGAAATTAAAAAAAACCTTCCATTGAAATAACATATGCGGTATCTACAATATTATTTTTGTAAGATCTTTGAATATTGTATAATATTATTATATATCGTAGTAACATATATAAAAAAAATTTAAGCGTTAAAAAAAAAATAATAATTTTGTTTATTTTTAATTCATAACATTTGATAAATTATATATATTATACATAGAACGATAGATATGGTTTATATAAACATAATTCAAACCTAATAAGATCTGTTCAGATATGATTAAATCTGTTCAAAAAATATTAAATCCGGTAAATTTTAATATGTAACCAGATCTGAACAAATCTATCATATCAAAATTTTACACTTTTATTTGTGTTGCATAATAAAATAAAAAAAATCATATTTATCAGTTTCTCGCCCAACAGCAAAAACCTATTTTTATTTAAACATCTAATCCGTATGAAAATTAACAGATTGTGTTATTGTAATGAAAAATTATGAAAGAGTTAAAGTGTTATTATCGTTTATCTTCTCATTGGGCCATTCAGAGGTATATATGGTGAATATGTTCCATACATTGGATTTTGTTGCGCTGCTCTTTGTATGACACAAGCATCTTGATATTGTGATTGCATATTCATCACACCCATTTGCATTGGAATTTGTGAGTTGGGATAGTCACCGCCAGCAGTATAGCCACTAGCAGCAGGAGATTGCTGAGTTGACATTCGATAGCTATTGATGGCTCCATATGGAGTTATTAAGTTTGGACTAATGTGAACGTTGGTTGTTCGGCTTGATGTAGACGACGTTGTTATAGATGCGGCTGCTGCAATTTGTTGGATAGGAGCGGAAGGTGTGTTGCGAGCTGTTCTGCTGACGACATTTTGGGAAGGTGTGGAAATCGGTGCAATATTCATGTTGCTCGAATAGTATTTGTGGTACTGAAGAGGTGTCATTTGTGTCTGCAACATATTTGGTGGAGTAGCCAAGTTTCGGTTTTGTGTAACCAACAAATGTGGTGGTGGAGTCATTGAATTATGAGGTATTGGATGGTGTGGAGGTGGCGTCAAATTAACCTGACTGGCTGGTGATGTATTGCATGGTTGGATATCTAAGCCGTTTGTTAGTTGTTGCAACTTTGTAAGACTGCACAAATTTCCAACTGCAGTTGAAGTCGTACCTGTGCTGCCCGGCGTAGACATTGATTCGGAGATATTGCTTTGACCTTGTGGCCGTTGTTGTTGCTGCTCAGTTGAACCTCTTGCCGATGATTGAATAGATCCTCCAGTTGGATGAATAGCTCCTGCTCCACTTGCAATCGTTGAAGAAGATGAGACTGACACAGGAATACGGGAAGAATTCGGTATTGTATCATTGGGTGGCAAGTTATTTTGCAAGTAAAAGTTGTTGACAGCACATGCGGATGGAGATTGGTCTATTCGTTGGTGAGGACTTGTAAGAGGATGCGCTGTGTTATTAATTGCCATGCGCTGTTGAATAACCGATGGCATAGAAACAATATCATATGAATTTGTAGTGTTTGCAGAGTAATTTTGTCCTATTTGAGGAATTGATAAATAATCAACGTGTTGCATGTTTTGCTGATGCAAATGTTGACTCCCACTTAATTGAGAAAATTGCATATTATGATGATGGCCTTGTTGTGACTGGGACAAGTTTTGATGATTGTTGATTGTTTGCTGATGTGCTACATTGCTGTTTGATGTTGAAGAGCTTCCGGGTGGCGCAGTTTTAGCCTGTCGAAGCTGATTTCCAGTAGACACATTTGTGTTTCGAATTAATTTTGGAGTAGATGATCGTTGTGTTGCCGTTGAACCACTGGTTGCAATATCAATCTAGGAAAGCAATTAAAAAAATAATTAAGTGAGGGCGTTTCCAAAAAAAGGAAGACATACGACTAAAAAATTTAAAGTTTGATGAAATGTAATTAAAAATATAATAACAATGATTGCAAGTTGAAAGTTTTATTGAAAACTAAAAAAACATATGCAGTGAACATTTCTATATCGACCTGATTCAACGATGAGTAAAATCAAACAAAAACTTAAAAACTACTCCTTTACCATACCCTTATATAGAAATTCACACTTTTCATAAAAAATAAATAAATTAGTTCGAATAAAAATAAAACACTGCTGACAAAGAATAAGAACATTCCCATATAATATAGCTGTACTACAATGAAGCATATTGTTTTTGTAGATTAACTCGTATGATGTCTAAGATTCTACAAAGCGGAAGATAATTCTCTCCTACTAACTCTGGTCTGCACGGATTGATTCAGTTTTGAAATGCAAGTCTGAGCGAACATCATATTTTTAAGTGACAACTTGTTCCTTTTTGTTTTTTTTTTGCATGTGTGTGCTAATTTTATTTTAAGACCTCTTGTGACAACAGATTTGTTTGGAGTCAGCGTTGTAGTGAAGAATTATAGTTATGAAGATTTGAAGACATCTCGTTTACGAACTCAATTCGCATTGTTAATAAATTAACTCCAAGGGAGTATTTTTCTTTTGCTGTTTATTAAGTATTTGTTGTTGCCCGACAGTCAAACCGTTAGCTTTTGTTTTTATGGCAAAACTTTTATTCGTTTTATTAGTGTTGTTTTATTTAGATTTATTTGTTTCTATTTACTTTCTACCTTACACTCGACCTCAGTTTTAGTTGTCAGTAATTTTTAGAGCCACAATATTCCAGGTAATCGGATTCGAGTGAAATTTAAAAAGCTATTTTCTTGTGAGAAACTAAAAATTATTAAATGAACAAAAAATATATGTTTGTGTTGGAACTCTAATTGCAGAGTCGGCAATAGAGAAACAAATCGTTTCACGAATCTAAACAACTATAATCTATATTTCAGCGTGTTCACGTCAGTTCTTGGCTTGAGTGTGGAATGGAAAAAACAAACTAATGGCACGCAAAAACAACAACAGCTGAGCTACACAGGCTACAACAACACATGGTCCCAAGGCTACATCAGATGTCGAAAGTCGTGCGAAAGTCGCTGGAGACATAATAATGAGACCACCGGTTCGTGCCGAAAGACGAAGACAAGACCACGGACACCCACGTGCTCGCAAAGGCGACAATAGATCCGCAGAGGAGGCGGTCCTGCTTGGTAGCAACAGGCACTTGAATCCAAATAAATAGCTCTATGTGAATTTATTGACAAATCAAGAGTTTTCACACACAAGGTTACGCAGATGAACTTGTAGTGCATATAGTAGGTTGGCATGAGCAGACTATTTCGGACCGCATGAAACAAGCCTTACAAATAAATAATAAAAGGTATATAGAAAAATGACTTTCCATCAACCCGACTAAAACTGCACTGGTGCCGTTTATCAGGAAAAGGAACATTAATCTTACATGTCCGGTCCTTAACGGCACCACAATCCAATTCTCCAATAAAGCAAAATATCTAAGAGTAATCCTTGATAAAACGCTAACTTAGAACCCTCATCTAGAGAAAATTACAAAAAAGGCAAGGCCTGTCAAGACTTTTTGGCAGCAGAAATACTGAGCAAACTGCATCGCTTTGTTTGGGTCAGTATCTCAGGTGCTATGAAAACCTGTCCAACTGACGCATTGGGGGTGCTCTTAAACATCCCTCCACTACCTATCCTAATAGAAAAGGAAGCCAGTCGTGGCACCTTGAGATTAGAGGTTATCACCGAATTGACATTAAGGGACACTAAACTTTTCACTAAATTCAATTGTTACAATTTTTATCAAAATATTTTCAAATTTTTATAAATGATCGCGAAATCTGGAGAATTCCATCAATTTCAAACCGGACTTCCAAATAGGTTTTTATTTTTTTTAATCCTTAGCGTTTATTTACATGTCAATGAAATTAAATATGGTTTACGGACAAATAAAAATTTTAAAATGGTAGAACAGGGGCGGGAATATTTGACCCGAAATTCAAAAAATCAAACCAAACAATTCTCCAAGCAATAATGCGAAGGAATACCTTCGCAGGAAAATGAGAGGAGCACATATCTACATTCTCTCAGATAGTTAAGCGGATTTAAAAGCCCTACAACCAACCAAATTCACCTCAAAAATAGCATATGACCGTCTATATCTGCTTAATATACTGGGTTATTTTAACACTGTATTATTAGGATAGTTTCCGAGACTGAAGGTCATGAAAAAGCTTATTACTTAGCGAAACAATAAAACACAAAATATTTATTATTCATCTAAATTTATTGTATCGCCTTCAAAGTAGGCCCGAAATACTAGGTGGGATGAAAAGTAACCTTCATGACAGCACAATGCACTGCAATCGCAAAAAAAAAAGATTATGGCGCTTTATAGTCCATTCTTATTTAGGCAGAATTGTTATTAAATTACAGCGGGATACATATTGACAGCCGATTTTTGTTGACGTGTTTGGCATCATATCGAGTATGGAAAAAAACGATTTTGGTTCTCTCATAAAACATTAAAACGGCGAAGGAAACAAAAGCAAAGTTGGATAAATATTATGGGGCTTGTGCTCCTTCAGATTACACCGTGAAATATTGGTACCGAGAGTTTCGCAGCGGCAGGCCCACCGATGAGGTTACACAAGATAACGTCAAAAAAAGTAAGTGCAATGGTATTGGTCAACCGAAAAGTGAAGATGAGCCAGCTATCAGATGCCACAAGGATAACTACAGAGCCCACACACCATATTTCTGAGCATGAAAACATTTGCCGCTCGGTGCCGCGGATGCTGACACATGATGACATACAAAAGCATTGCAACAATGGCTAAAATCAACGAATTAGGGGTCCCATTGATTCCCCATCCACCTTATTCGCTCGATTTGGCTTCATCAAACTTCAAAAGGTGGCTCATCAATTACAAAATTCTGGTATTTTTCGACGAATTCGCTCCCTCAAACGCCGAATAACGCTCAGATAATATTTTGTATTTACCGTCCGATAATCTAGCAAGAATTCCGTGTGCACAACACCGCGGTAATCAAAGAAAACAGTCAACATTTCCTTGATATGCTTTAACGTGTTTTTACGATTTCGGCTCAGATGGAACCCGCCATTTTGAAGTTTGTTGACTGGTTTGCATATCAAACTCGTAAATGCATGTCTCATCACTAGTAACAATGCGTTTTAGGAATCTGTGGTGGAATTGACCTAAGCGCCTTAAAGACTTCTAACCATTACAAACAAACTAAACTATATAGATAAAGGGTTTTTCCAAAGGGACACTACAAAAGTAGACCGACAGAAACAGTAAACGACGTTATATTTTTTTCCGCTCTCTTGACATTTCTCTTCAGTAAGGTTTGCCATTTTATCATGGGAAATATACGAGCCAACAACGAGTCGAAATTATTAAAATTTACTACCGAAATTCGGAGTCAGTGGCCTCAACTTTAAGAGCGCTAAGTCCAATTTATGGTCGTCATAATCGTCCTACCAGATCAAAAATTGAGTGTCTAGTGGAAAAATTTGAATCCACAAGCACAGTACAAAATGTTCCCGTGCTAGTGAGACAAAGAAGTGCCCGTAGTGTCGAGAATATTGCTGCCACTAAGGCTTCAGTTGAAGAAAGCCCAAATGTGTCTCTCACACGTCGTTCTCAAGCGTTGGGCATCTCTGTGACGACGTCGTTGTGGCGAATTTTTCGAAAAGATCTTGGCCTTCATCCTTACAAGATCAAATTGACGCAAGAACTGAAGCCGTTTGACCACCAGAAGCGTCGTATGTTTGTGAATTGGGCTGAGCAACAACTTGAAAATGATTCGGATTTTCATCGAAAAATCATCTTCAGCGATGAGGCTCATTTCTGGCTGAATGGCTTCGTCAATAAGCAAAATATGCGTTATTGATCACGCAGCAATCCACACGTACTCCATGAGTTATCATTGCATCCCGAAAAATTACGGTTTGGTGCGGTTTATGGGCCGACGGCGTCATTGGGCCGTACTTCTTCCGTGATGATCAAGACCGGCACGTTACTGTGAATGGGAATCGCTACCGTTCAATGATAACCGAATATTTTTGGCCTCAATTGGATGATACGGACTTGGAGGACATGTGGTTTCAACAGGACGGCGCCACAAGCCACACAGTGAATGTCACAATCAATTTATTGGATACCATGTTTGGTAGACGTGTTATCTCATGAAATGGCCCAGTCGATTGGCCGCCTCGGTCGTTCGATTTGACTGAGACTATTTCCTGTGGGGCTACGTCAAGGCATAGACCATAGCCAACAAGCCAACGACGATTGATGAATTTTGTACGAATATCGAACGTGAAATTGCAGCAGTATCGGCCGATTTATGCTTGAAAACCGACGAATGTTGGGTTCAGCGTCTAGACTTCTGCAAGCGTGCCCGTGGTGGCCATGCAAATGAAATCGAGTTCCATACATAATGGCATCGAATGTACTTTCACAGGAGCGTTCTTATTGAAAAACCCTTTATGTATGTGTTAATATTTCTAGCTACTTAAGCAGCAATAGTCTTGAAAAACGGCTTCTTTGATATTCACTGAATTAGTGGTATTTCATCCTCCGATGTTATTGCATTTGGTTGAGCAACGATTGTAGTTTACGTAACGTAAAGTAGAGCGATAACTTTTGTAGCGTCCCTTTTGAAAAACCCTTTACTTAACATATATATGTATGTGGGAATTCTGCAATATTTTTACAATACCTGAACAGGAGTATGTTTTTTTTCAGTTGCACAGGAGGAAAGTGTTTTAATTAAATTCTTTCAAAAGCCTTTTACGAAGTCAAAGTAAATTCTCGAAAAGTACGATGCATTAAGTAATAATTCTTGTATGTAATTCGGTAGTTTCACATCCCAACTCAGATATCAAATTTTATGCATCTAGGAACAATATTAGTGAAATAATCGAATATTTTCACATAATTTAACAAATTGTGGGCGTAATAAATAGGTTTGGTAGATTGTATATAACCTATTATTACTTTCCAGTGCATTTCTATCGTATCAAGTTTCTGAATAATGGTGGTGACCATAAAATTGATCTGACCAATTTCTAAAAGTTAGTGTTGATCCAACCGCGCCCATTATTGGTTAAGTTGTCGAAAGATTCCAAATTTTATATTCAATATCAACAAAATCAAAAAATATTGGGTTGTCTAAAAAGTCTTTTCGTATTTTGTCAATAGATGTCGTTGGAGTCGTCTATCTCCAGTGCTGCCAATCACATTGTGTCATACCATATGGTGTTGGAAAGGTGACATTTTAAGCTTCATTTAAGCAAAAAAAAAATAAATTCGGAGAAGTTGAAAAAAGTTACAGCTGTTCAAAAATGAGTGAAAATAATGAAGAAATTCGCTATATTTTGAAATTTTTGTATAAAAAAGGGAAGAATGCCACGCAAGCCACCAATGAAATTTGTGAAGTTTACAGAGACGATGCTGTATCAGTTCGTGTAGCACAACAATGGTTCGCTCGCTTCCGTTCTGGAAATTTCGATGTGAAAGATGCACCTCGCTCTGGTCGACCTATAGTTGAAAAAGTCGATGAAATTATGGAAAAGATTGACCAGGACCGTCACATAAGCAGCCATGGCATCGCCAAGGAACTAAACATTCATCATCAAACGGTTTTGAACAATTTAAAAAAGGCTGGCTACAAAAAGAAGCCCGATGTTTGGGTACCACATGAATTGTGTGTGAAAAATTTAATGGACCGAATTAACATCTGCGATTCTTTGCTGAATCGAAATGGAATCGAATCATTTCTGAAGCGAATGGTAACAGGAGACGAAAAATGGATCAAATACGACAATAATGTGCGAAAAAGATCATGGTGCAAGCGTGGTGAGGCTCAACAAATGGTCGCAAAGCCAGGATTGACGCCTCGAAAGGTTATGCTGAGTGTTTGGTGGGATTGGAAAGGAATCATCCACTATGAGCTGCTCCAGCCTGGTCGAACGATTGATTCTACACTTTACTGTCAACAACTGATGAGATTGAAGCAAGCAATCGAAAAAAAAACGGCCAGAACTGATCAACAGAAAGGGCGTCGTCTTCCATCACAATAACGCTAGACCACACACATATTTGATGACTCGGCAAAAACTGGGAGAGCATGGCAAGGAAGTTTTGATGCATCCACCATATAGCTCTGACCTTGCACCATCGGACTACCATTTGTTTCGGTCAATGCAGAACTCCCTTAATCTAGTAAAGTTAGCTCCAAGAGAAGCCTGTGAAAATTACTTGTCGCAGTTTTTTGCCGAGAAACCACAAAAGTTTTACACTGATGGAATAATGTCTCTAGCGGAAAAATGGAAAAAGGTGGTCGACCAAAATGGTACATATTTGGTTTAATAAAGTTCATTTTAAATATAAAAAAAAATGAGTTGAAGTTTGATTATAAATACGAAAAGACTTTTTCGACAACCCTATTAAGAACGCACGGCTTTCTAATGTTGAGAAATTATTTCATTTAAACAGTAAGGTTAGAGGAGAGGCGAAGGACATCGTGCAAAAATTCCCTCTAACAAATGACAGTTTTGAAGCAGCATGGGAAAGTTTGACAGACCGATACGAAAATAAACGTATTTTGGTGAATAGTCAATTGAAAGTTTTATTCAATCTTCCTATGATTACATCCGAATCTGGGAGTTCTATCAAAAAACTACAAAGTGATATTAATAATTGCATTTCTGCTCTAGAAATGCATAAAATAGATATTCACAATTGGGATCCTATATTTGTATACTTGTGTTCGACCCATTTACCAGAATCTACCCTTTCTTTGTGGGAACATAGCATAACAAATAAGTCCGAAATTCTAAAATGGTCTGATTTAAATCGTTTTTTGACAAGTCGTTTTCAAACACTTGAAACTGTGTCCGATCTAAAAGATTTTCATGTAAAAAAATCAACTGCTTCCAAATTACCCAAAGAAACTTCTTGGAGTTTATCAAATAGGAAAGTTAACATTCATCATGCGAATTTATCGATTCCAAATTGTAAACTTTGCCCCTCTGAATTGCATGTTATTAAAAATTGTCCTAAATTTTTAAAAATGAATGTTAACGAAAGACAAATTGCAGTTAGGAAATATCACTTGTGTCTAAACTGTTTAGCTAACTCACATTTAGTTAAAGATTGTAAAAGTAGTTATAATTGTAGTCATTGTAAAAGACGACTTCATTCGCTTTTACATAGGGAGTTTTCTGCAAATATTTCGACAAATTCTAGATCTAATGATTATAGTCCGTCCGGTTCAAATGGTTCCAATGGAAATGCGCAAATACAGTCCGCTCCACAATAATGTCACAGCTTGTTTTGCATCCGGTAGAAAAAGTGTGCTTTTAGGAACAGCCATGGTGAATGTATGTCACATGGGATCTGTTTTTCCGGCTCGTGCCTTAATCGATTCGGGATCTGAAGGCACATTTATATCAGAACGGTTACAAAATCGTTTGAAAATTCCCGCTCATAATGCTAATGCTCAGGTATCCGGACTTAACAACATAGTTTCGGCCCAAGTCAGAAAATCGTGCAGCTTAGTGATAGGTTCTTCACGAAATTGTTTGAAAATTGAGACAGAGGCTCTCATTCTTCCCCAAATAACTGGAAATCTACCAAGCAGCACTATTGATAACGCTCTTTTAGAAAGTCAGCCTGACATACCATTAGCGGATGTTAATTTCCATAAAAGCGGACAAGTTGACATACTTATTGGATGCGATATATACCCCACAATAATTTTAGATGGAATTAGGAGAAATATCTTAGGTTCCCTTATTGCTCAAGAAACCGTGTTCGGATGGATCTTAACAGGTCCACTACTTTATGATAAAGCCCCTTCATCTACAATGGTAGCGTTCTTTAACGAAATATCTCTCGATAAACAGATTTCGAGATTTTGGGAATTAGAAGAAATTCCAAAACAAACATTTAGAACCCCAGAAGAGATTTTTTGTGAGGAAAATGTTGTTGCTACAACACAACGTGGCCCCGATGGACGATACACCGTTTCACTTCCTTTTAAAAAAGATTCTAAACAAAATCTCACTTTAGGAGTCTCTCGAAATTGTGCGATACAACAATTTTATCGTAATGAAGCAAAATTATGCAAAACCCCAGAGTTTAAAGTTGTTTACGATAACGTATTGAATGAATACGTGACTTTAAACCATATGAAGAAAATATCTGCCCCTAGAAATGAAATGCTCTCCTCTCATTACTATTTACCACATCATGCAGTCTTAAAGTCTGATAGTGTTTTAACCAAAGTCCGTGTAGTATTTAATGCTTCTTGTCCGACTTCTAATAAAACAAGTTTAAACGATGTGTTACATCCTGGGCCGGCTTTACAAACTGACTTAACTCTTCTTATTTTAAAATGGAGGTTTTATAAATACGTTCTGAATGGTGATATTGAGAAAATGTATCGTCAAATACTTGTTGATCCGAAACACTCTCCGTTTCAAAGGATAGTATTTAGAGATTCACCTGAACAGCCTCTGAAAGATTTTGAGTTGAAAACTGTTACGTTTGGTTTAAACTGTGCCCTTTTCTTAGCAATTCGAACGCTTATTCAATTGGCTAATGATGTAATAGATAAATATCCGCTAGCATCTGTAGTTTTAAAGACCAGTATGTACGTTGATGATGCTTTAGCGGGATCTCATGATGTTTCTACAGCGATTGAAACAAGAAATCAATTAATTTCGGCTCTTGATTCAGCTGGTTTTGCTCTACGAAAATGGACAGCCAACTGCAAAGAAATCTTAGCAGATATTCCAAAAGAACATTTGCGTAATGGCGATTTTCTAGAATTCGAAGATTCTAGTATTGCAAAAACGTTAGGAATTCGGTGGAATGCTCATGCAGATTTCTTCTATTTTATAATACAACCGCTTGAAATTAAAATAAATTACACGAAAAGAGAAGTTTTGTCTACAATTGCTAAATTTTTTGATGCAGCTGGGTTTCTGAGTCCCATTATTGTCACTGCCAAGATTTTAATGCAAAAGATTTGGAAGGAACAAATTTATTGGGATAATGAATTATCAACTGAACTGCTTACCGAATGGAAATTATTTTTGAGCTCATATGTCCACATTAGGGAAGTTAAAATTCCGCGGTGGCTTAATTTTTCGCCTTGGTGCAAAATAGAGTTTCATGGCTTTTGTGATGCCTCTGAACTAGCATACGCAGCAGTTCTTTACATTCGCGTCGAAATCTCCAACTATAATATATGTACTCATTTGATTCTGTCCAAAACTAAAGTAGCACCGGTAAATTCAGTTTCGATACCAAGGCTAGAATTGTGTGGCGCAACCTTATTAGCTGAGCATATACATTCTCTTTTGCCGCAATTTCTCATAGAACAACATCAAATATATTTATGGACAGATTCAACCATAGTTTTAGCTTGGTTGAACAAACCGCCGTGCAATTGGACGACGTTTTTTGCAAACCGTGTGTCAAAAATTGTAGAAAAAGTAGGAAGTCAAAACTGGTATCATGTCATGTCACAACATAACCCAGCAGATCTTGGAAGTCGAGGAGTTTTAGCTCAAGATCTTGTTAATAATAAATTGTGGTGGAAAGGCCCCACCTGGCTTAAATTAGATAAATCCAATTGGCCAAATTTTGCAAATAGAGAGTCATTTGAGACTGAAGAAGAACAGAAACCAGTTAAATCACATTCTTCTTTCTTCACAAATTATGATGACGTTTTAGATCGTTTTTCATCTCTGCCGAAAGCACAAAGAGTACTCGCTTTCGTATTTCGTTTTAATAATCGAACCAGAAAAAATACAGTGATGTTTACGTCATTACAAATATCCCAACAGGAAATAAGTTTCGTGAAAACACGACTGATTATATTGTGCCAAAAAGTTAACTTTGCTGATGAATATAAGTGTATTCTCGCAAAAACCCAAATTTGTACCAAAAGTACAATACTAACTCTAAAGCCTTTTCTTGATGAAAAGGGAATTTTGAGAAGTGATGGGCGATTATCGTTAGCTTCCGAAATATCTTACAACGAGAAATTTCCAATTATATTACCATATAAAGGCAAATTTTCAAAGTTGTTGGTGCAGTTTATTCATACGATTTCCTTGCATGGTGGAAATCAATTACTCTGGAGACTTGTACGAATGGAATTTTTTATATTGAAAGTTAAAACGTTAATTAAAACTGTGATTCATAATTGCAAAATTTGTGTAATAAATAGAAAGAAAACTCTTTCTCAAGTAATGGCCGCTTTACCCACTTCACGGACTACATTTGCGAGACCCTTTTCAACTACAGGGATTGACTTTGCGGGCCCATTTGAAATTAAAAATTATACTGGCCGCGCTTGCTTGGGTTATGTGTGTGTATTTGTGTGCTTTGCAACGAAAGCAATGCATCTTGAAGCAACAAGCGACTTATCTACTGCAGCTTTTATGGCAGCATTTTCAAGATTTAGTTCAAGAAGAGGTTGTCCTGCTCGCGTTTATTCGGACAATGGCACTAATTTTGTAGGAGCGTCTAAAGAACTTAGTCGCGAATTTCGAACTTTTTTAAATTCTTCTCGAGATTTAGTATGTAACCACTATACACATCAGAATATTGAATGGCATTTTAACCCTGCTGGTGCGCCTCATATGGGAGGCATTTGGGAAGCTGGTGTAAAGAGTTTCAAACAACATTTTAAAAAGGTTGCTTCAGGAATGAGATTTACTTTTGAAGAATTTTCGCCATTATTATCGAAAATTGAAGCTTGTCTGAACTCCAGACCTTTAAGTTCTACATCAGAAAATCCAGATATATTAGCTCCTCTAACTCCAGGTCATTTCTTAGTTGCAGGCCCACTTTTATCTAGGGTTGAACCCGAAATACATGACAACCCTATTTCTATAGTCCATAGATGGCAAAAGATAAAAGCCATCCATCAACAATTTTGTAGAAGGTGGAAATCGGAATATTTACACGAACTCCACAAACGACATAAATGGAAACATCCTAATAAAGATTGCGAAGTAAATGATGTAGTTGTGATTAGAGACGAAAATTTACCCCCGAACGAATGGAGATTAGGTAGAGTGGCAAAAGTAAACGTAGGTAAAGATCAAAGAGTCCGAGTTGCAGATATTAAAACAGCTCGAGGAATACTTACTCGTCCTTTAGTGAAACTCGTCATACTTCCGACAAATGAAGCTTTTTAAAATTAAAACTATGTATATAATCACATGTTTCAGTTCAATAATAACCATGGGTCGTTACAACAACTTTACGCCGAAAAGAACCAGCTCGGGTTTCCCGTGTCACATGTGCGAAGGGTCTCACCCACTTCGGTTCTGCAGACAATTTAAGGAGATGAGCTATGAGAGACGGCTGCGTACAGTTTTACTCCATCGGTACTGTTCGAATTGTTTGTCCGCCGACCATGTAGTTAGTTGATGCCGGAGTCAAGTACGATGTGAGTTTTGTAGCGAAAATCATCATAGCATGCTGCATGATAAGTATGCATACCGCAAGCTTTCGACGGAACGCAGTGCCAAACGAAATAATGGTGGATGGAGAAATCGGGTCATGAACTTGGATCAACTGACCGATGATACGAACGAGATGTCAGATGACACTTTTTGTTCGCTGCCCTCAAGATCCCCGAGTCCGTCTTTTTGTACTGCTGATGAAGAAGCTAAGCATGAAGACGCCAAAATCGATGATGACAATAACGTCAAGCTAATTTTGTCCCAATCGTGGTCGCAACAGCGGGTCGTTGTCGATAAGCGCGCTTTTCGTCCCCCCTTAGGAGTAAAGCCAGTGCGCGAAATCGCGCCTCAACAAGATCGCCAGGAAATCACCGACGGGCCACAAGATGTGCAAGGTCGCATTGGCCCTCCTCAACATAAAAGACGCTCGAAGCCCTATGATGCGCAAGGTCGCATTGGCAACAATCAGCGCTCCGACGGGTCCCACGATGCGCTAGGCCGCATTGACCAAAATCGACGAAACACAAAGCGTTCCGACGGGCCCCAAGATGCGCAAGGTCGCTTTGGTCCAAATCGACGCAATAATGGCGAACAAAGGCCCCAAGGTGTGCAAGGTCGCACTGGCAGTAGAAATAATCGACAAGACCTCAAGATGCGCGAGAACGAATTGGTCAAACCATAGAAAGGGCTCCGTTGCAACGTATCACGACGTTGTCGCCTACGGCCGTAGTTACTATATTATCGAATGGTGGACGGAAGCAAAAAGTACGAGCTATGCTGGAATGCAGAATCGTGCATTTCCAGTGTCTTAGTCGACCGTTTTAAGTTGAAAACGACTGGTGAAGGCTTAGACCGATACACAGCCGTGACGTTGATTGGTGCTTTTGGTAAACTAAACGTTAATATGCAAGTCCGTCATGATTACAAGCGCGTGACTCCGTGGTGTTCAGTCGATGCTCTCGTGAAGAATCAATTCGACAATATGATACTGGCAGATAATACCTTTTATCAATCCAGTCCCACCGTGATGTGTTTGGGTGCCGATATTTATCCTAGAATCCTGAAGGAAGGGATTAAACAAGGATCTGGTTCGCTCATAGCAATAAACACGATCTTTGGCTATGCAGTTATGGGTTCCAGCCCAGTGTAACGTGGTTTTATTGAACTGGTTTTGTAAAACCAACCCCCTATATTATGATATATATTGAATTTTGAATTTTTTTGAACTAATGAAGTTTATGAAGAAGATATAAACCAAACCACTGAATTAGAAAATCTTTGCAACGCTATTAAGAGATAATTATTATTTAAGATTGAACATTTCTTAGAATTTTATTGTAATATTTTATAATGTTTATTGAATTTTAAATTGCAGTGATGCTGCAAGGCGGGCGGCAATGTTCACGCCAAACGTCGTTAAGTTAACATTCATTTAGTAGATTTTATATTTTTTTGATATGGTAGCATGCTTGCTAACCATTTTGAACTTTCTTATTCTATAACCGAACTCTAAAGAATAAAGAGCGATTTTTAAGCAGAAAACAAAACATAGCCGCTTTTTTCATTTTCGACGCAAAAGAAGTTTCCGCTCAACCAGCCCCACCCCTAGAACGGAGAAGAACAAGCCCTCCGCCCGAACAGTAACAAAGAACATCTAAAATCATGGACTACTGTATAAAATTTGCAAAAATTTAACGTTCAATTCCGCGGAAATTATATACTTGTCAAAGTAAAAATTCATAAAAATGAAAAAAAAAATTTTAAAATCACTCTTGCAATTTTTGCATTTAAGTCTATTAACGGATTTTTATATATGATACGTCGTTTTGTTCGCAATTAAACGTGTTCTGACTTAAAAATATAAAACCTGGAAGAGTTTCGCATTTTTGTAATTTAATTAATATAATTCCATTTAAAAAAAAAAAAAAAAAAAATTGGAAATTTTGTTTAATTCGCTAGTAACTATATATATATATATATATATATATATATATATATATATATATATATATATATATATATATATATATATATATATATATACCCGGCGGTGCCCGGGTTCTTTTCTAATAGAACACAGTCCTATTTGTTAATTAAGATTAACAAACTTTCCAGCCTCGCCCACCATTTTTGGAATTATACTTGTATGAATATTTGGTTAATTTGGTAATTTTTTACCAAATTTATCTGCAGAACTTCCCGTTATTCCCCGTTGTGTGTTTGTAATTATTGTCACCATGTACCTCTTAACTGAGTTTCGCAACTGTTGCAGTTAACCTCCCCGGTTTTCGCATTTGTATGTAACTAAAATTGTAGTAGCACTTTCCGGTCAGATTCCTGAGCTATGGCGGTGGGTGTTAAATTGACCCCAGTTTTTCTGAGATGGTAGATATAGTTCCCAAACACCTTCACACTAAAGTTAATCATCGTACAGTATCACGTTTCTGAGCTGCAACGGTGAGCGTTCAATTCACCCGACCACGCCCACTTTTTGTAAAATGGTAAATTTAGTCACCATACACCTTTATACAAACGTTTATCTTCGTAGAGCCTCGCGTTCCTGATATATAGCGGTGGGCGTTAAATTGATTCCACCACGTCCACTTTTTTTGAGATGGTAGATTTCATCATCATACACTTCTGTTTGATTTAGCCTTGGCAGTGCATTGACGCTGCACCGTTTTCATGGTCAAATAATTCCCATGAAAAAAGTGCAGCGTATGCAGAATTTGCTAGTCGCTCCAGACGAAAATACGACACTTTCATTTGAAGCGACCAGCAATTTTGGTGAAAACCATAATGCACCGAAGGTACATTGTCAAGGTTAATTTTTAAATAATAAAACTGAGCATAAAAATTGTATAAATAACGATACAAACATTAAATTGATTCAGTAGTCAATTAGACACCAAAAAGGCATTTTCATTTCTGCGGTTTGTGTTCGGTTAATGTGCCGACACAAATAATCATTCAACAGAAATTTACATTTGGAGGCCCCGGCGAGATGTTCGCCCCAGACGAGTTGCAGAGATTTCATTCTCTCACTAGACTTGGTCAGTGAACGCAGCCCGACGGTGTTGTGGTTGGTTTATGTGCCAGCACAACCAAATTTTACTAGACTTGATCAAGAGTGCAGCCCGACGGTGTTGTGGTTGGTTTATGTGCCAGCACAACCAAATTGCCAAAGACTTCAAAGGACTTCGCGTTTTAGTGTTGTATTCGGACAACCATTGTGAAAGACATCATGGCAAGTTTACACGAGCTTGTGGTACAGCAGGACCAAAATGCAGTAAATCTGCAGAAGGCAATTGCAAATTACAGAAAAACTCCAATGGAACGTAAAACCTTGGAGTACGTGGAAAAACGAAGGAAGGAAATTTACGAATTATGGTCGATTTTTGGACTGACATGGTTGCCGAAAACCGATCAATTCTGCATAAAAGTAAACCTTACTGCACCCACTCAATTTACCAAGCGAATGATAGTATCTGACGAGGCCAAAATTTTCGACCCGTTGGGAATCCTGGGGTCTGTGGTAGTAAAAGCAAAAATACTCATACAAGAGCTGTGGCAAATGAAACTATCATGGGACCAAGAGCTTCCGAAAAGTCATCAAAAGAAATGGGCTCAGCTTCGAAACAGTCTAAAAGAGCTAAACAATACACAAATTCCTCGACACGTCTTTCAACAAGGTATAAAAAGGTCGATTCAGCTACATTCATTTTCTGATACCTCAGAAAAAGCATATGGCGCAGCAGTTTACATCAGATCAATTTGCAATAATGGGTCAGTTATTGTACGACTTTTATGCGCAAAATCTCGTGTGGCGCCTCTCAAAGCACAATGTGTTGTCCAGAGGGTTGTGCCCCACAGAACTAACGTCGTGCAGCTTATGGTGGTATGGACCGGCATTTCTTCAGGGAACAATTACTGAATGGCCTCAAGAGTATTCTGTGGAACTTGCAAACAAAAATGCCATCGAAAGAAGACAGAAGGTGGTAGCGGCGAATGTGGTGGCCAGAAGCAACCCAAATATCATTTATGAAATCGGAAATAAATATTCATTCAAATTTTTATTATACATTGTGGCTTACATGCTCAGGTTCAAGGAGCATTCCCGAAAAAGGCAGGAAGCCGTCATAATTCGAAACATGCAGTCTATGCATTTTAAGGATGAAATCAACGCTCTCAAAAGAAACGAATGTGTCAGCCGAAGCGGCCTTCGACCTTTTCTGGATGACGAAGGACTCATTCGAGTTGGTGGACGTATCGAATTAGCCACTAGCACATACGACGCTAAGCATCAAATGTTAATTCCATATAACGATCCGCTATCCAAACTACTCTTAAAATGGTGTCATGAACTCACATACAGCAATGAAAATCTATGTCACGATCAATAGTACACCATTGCGTCAGATGCACCAAGGCAAGACCTAAGTTGTTCCATCAAATAATGGGAGGTCTACCTGAAACAAGAGTCCAGCCAGCACGACCATTCATTAACTCTGGAGTGGACTTTTGCGGACCGTTCTGGATTCACTACAGGGTTCGAGGAAAACGACCACACAAGGCCTACGTTGCAGTTTTCTGTTGTTTTGCCACAACAACTGAACACAGAAATCAACAAAATTATCGCTCATCTTCCTTCAACAATGCAGATTCCCGGATACAATGGAATCTTCTGTATTTTTATAAACTGATGACAGTCAAGGGATGCATCAGTAAAAGACACGCAATTTTCAAAATAACGATGCCATTAAGTGGAACCGATCAATTCGACTTATACAGACTATTTCCAATACCAGTTTTTATAAACAGCACCATGGTCGGCATCATACCATCCATTCAAATTCTTGCCATCACATTACACCGTGATAGATACTTTCCAACAAACATGGAAAATTTGCAATCATGCTCATTAATCGAAGAGCAGAAATACTTGTGTCCCATCACGCATCTCATATACAATAAAGGAGCAAAACCATGCGCATGTGAAGTAAGATTGTTCAACAATGAATCAATGCCACTATGTGATTTTAAGAAAATGAAAGATCACATGTGGATTCAAACAAGAAAAAACCACTGGATCTTCGCATTATCCAACCCAATTCAAGTCACAACATTATATGGAACACAAGTATCACAAATGTCACTTAATGGTTCAGGCAGCATTCATCTACCTCCCGAGTGCGTACTCAAACATGAGCTTCTAACGATAATGAGAAATCAAGTACTCTCTTCTGTATCTAGCGGATACTAGTTTTGGTAGCATATCTAAACTAGCCAAACCCGATCAACTACAGTCCCTGCTTTCCGATAATACAAAAGATACATACACTACACAACTAAAGGAACTATCAGCATTGCAAGAAATTCTAAGTGCCCAAGAAATCATGAACTACCCAAGCAACTTGAATCAAGCAGCTACCACAGTGTTGCAATTGGATATTCTGCGTTGCTTCTGGTTATAGTCCTGATCATCGCCTTGGTGCTAAGACACGAATTACCGACGATGAGGCGACAAAAGCAACCACCAACACCTCAGCCGCGAACCAGACTCCAGACGTCGGACGACGCGTCTACATTTGAAATAACTTTTCCATTAGTTGACCTTTAGTCAACGTGGAGGAGTATGTTTGATTTAACCTTGGCAGTGCATTGACGCTGCACCGTTTTCATGGTCAAATAATTCCCATGAAAAAAGTGCAGCGTATGCAGAATTTGCTTGTCGCTCCAGACGCAAATTACGACACTTCCGTTTGAAGCGACCAGCAATTTTGGTGAGAACCAAAATGAACCGAAGGTGCATTGTCAAGGTTAATTTTTAAATAATAAAATTAAGCATAAAAATTGTATAAATAACGATACAAACAATAAATTGCATCAGTAGTCAATCAGATACCAAAAAGTAGTTTTCATTTCTGCGATTTATGTACGGTTAATGTGCCGACACAAATAATCATTCAACAGAAATTTACATTTGATGGTTGTCCGAATACAACATTTAAAAACGAATAAGCTATGCATAAATTGTTTAAAGTTTGGACACTTTGCAAAAGATTGTGTAGCATGAAATTGTTCCATGTGTAACCACAAACACAATACACTTGTTCATTTTGAGAGCAGCCCACAAGCGACCGGATCTGAAACTTCTAGTAAACCTACACAATAGTCTATGGCTCTGGCAGCATCCAAAGGATCATATCAACAAGGATACGTTCTTCTCAGCACAGCTATAGTTAAACTGATAGCAAACAATGGTCAAGTTATGGAATGCAGAGCGATTTTGGACTCAGGGTCGCAGGTGAATTTAATGAATGAAAGATTGGCAAAACAATTGGGATTATCATTAAAACCAGCTGCAATGACAATTGAAGGCATCGGTAATGGAAAGAAAGCCCTCAGTCGTGTAAATGTCAATTTACAATTATTTCTATATCAAATTTTATCATCAAAGATCACAACGTTCATGAGATATCGCGGTGGGCGTTAAATTAATCCCACCACGTCCACTTATTTTGTCACCATACACCTACATACCAAGTTTTATCATTGTAGATTTTTTTGAATTTTATTAGTAACATATTCGTTTTTGTTGACTTTATTTGACTACTTGTGGGCGTAATATGTGGGCGTGGCGGATTTCATATAGCCTTTCATTCCTTCCAGACCCATCTTGATATATGTTCCAAGTTTGAAGTAAATCGGTTCAGCCGTTTAAGCGTGAAAACGGTACAAACGAAAATAAATAAATACACCTTCCTTTATAATATTAGAAAGGAAGTAAGGATATGAAATCTGCCACGCCCACATATTACGCCCACAAGTAGTCAAATTAAGTCAACAAAAACGATTATTTCACTAATAAAATTCCAAAAAATCTCAAATTTGGAATTTGAGTTGGTAAGGTCACTGTCGACAACTCCACGAAAAGTGGGCGTGGTTAAATGAATTTAACGCCCACTGCCGTAACTTCGGAACGCGATGGTCTAGAATGATAAAACTTGATATGTAGGTGAATGGTGACGAAATCTACCACCTCACAAAAAGTGGGCGTAAGGTGTATGGTGACTAAATCTACCATTTTACAAAAAGTGGGCGTGGTCGGGTGAATTAAACGCTCACCGTTGCAGCTCAGAAACGTGATACTGTGCGATGATTAACTTTAGTGTGAAGGTGTTTGGGAACTATATCTACCATCTCAGCAAAACTGGGGTCAATTTAACACCCACCGCCATAGCTCAGAAACGTGATGCACTACTATGAAGAAATTTGGTTCTTAGTAACTAAATCTGACCGGAAAGTGCTATTACAATTTTAGTTAGAGGTTAACTGCAACAGTTGCGAAACTCAGTTTATAGGTACATGGTGACAATAGTTACAAACACACAACGTGGAGTAACGGGAAGTTCTGCATACAAATTTGGTATAAAATTATCAAATTAACCAAATTTAATACCAAAAATGGTGGGCTAGGCTGGAAAGTTTATTAATCTTAATTAACAAATCAGACTTGATTCTATTAAAAAATATCCCGGGCACCGCCGGGTATTACTTTTTGTATATATTAAAATAAGATTTCAGTTGGAAATATTGTATGATTTAAATAATTGTAAGTAACATTGATTGTGAATATTTTGAAACAAATTAAAATAATAAAATTTAAATTTTTTATTACTTTTTTTAAAATAAATTCGATTTGAGAGTTCCTTATGTGTGTTAGTTTATAAAAATACATGTATTAAATACAGTTGACAAAATTGCGAAAGGCTGTCTTCTTTTGATTTTAGAATTTTTCACTTTGAGTAAATACGTTAGTGCCAATAAAAAAGAATTACATATGTATATGCATTTATGTAAAGCGTTAAGACCTATTGCTGTACGCTGTGTACGATTATTAAGAAAACTTCTAAACCACTCTAACTCAATATCTTTTATGCCAATAGCTAATTCTGAAACAATATTTCCTGAATAATGGAAAAATCAACAAATACAGAAATAATAGACTTTTTAGCTTTTAACTCCTCATTCCTACCAGCTATAACCATATTAATTGCTGTCTCACAAGAATGCTTTGTATAATAATTTTATTACTATCTAAATATTAAACTAGTTGAGTTTTTATCACTGTTTCAAGAATTTTTACATAACTAGGTGAAGTATTAATTGGTCGCATTTCTTTCGCTTTAATTGTATTTTTATCCTTCTATATTGGAACAACTAAAGATGTTTTCCAAGCCTTTGTACAATACCTTATGTTTAACTTTCATTTATAATTTGACAATAAAAATATCCCTTCTTTCCTCCTCTCTTGTTTTTAAACATGTAAACTATATCTTTCACTTCGCTAGTAGTAACAATATTAAACGAAAATTTATAGTTTAAATTATTTTCTATTTCTAGGTATCTTGGTACTTGTCCAATTTTGCTTCTTATGTCAATAATACTGTATATAAAAAATTTATTTAATTTATTCCCTATATCTTCTCATTCATCATCATATATTTCAGCACCTACAATAATTTTTTTCATAGTTTTTGTTTTGAAAGTTTCCATTATTTTTGTTTGTTTAAGCAATTTTCACATCGTCCTGCCATCATTGTTATTTACATCGATTTTTTGTTCCATGAATTGTATTTTCTTTCTCTTAAACATTCTTCTCAATTCCCTAATACTTTGGATGTTTTAAAAAGACTAAATTTGTATTTATTCATATTTGACCATAGTACCATGTCATACATTTATTATTATTATTATTATTATTATTATTATTATTATTATTATTATTATTATTATTATTATTATTATTATTATTATTATTATTATTTATAGCTTCAATTTAAGTTCTTTCTCATAAGTTTAATATTCCATTTTATTTGTTACCCCTGTTTTAAGTGATAGAATCTGTCTATGTCCAACTTTCTAATAAATTCCCATAAATTGATTTTTATGTTTACTCTTGTTTGAGGATACTTGTGTTTTTTGTTGAATGTTTTAGAAGCTTTTTGTTTTGTTGTTAAAAAATAAAATTTGTTTGACAAATAAAATTGTAAAAAAAACGGAAAATTTGAGCTATTGAACATTGGTCTTTCGAGCCGGATCATGCCGGTCGAAGATATTTGTTTAGTATGTTAAAGTGGAGCGCATTTCATTGCATAGGATTATAAATTCATGCGTTCTACGTGAATTTGATAGTTAGAATTGGCAAACAAATGCCGTGGTCGTACAATTATGTACAATTGAAACTGGCATATTGAAATGCCCTGGTCGTACCTTTACGTACAAATGTGGGTATTTACATTTGTACGTAGGTACCTTGTAACTTGCTCTGTCAAGTCGTACCTATACATACAAATGAAGGTATCAGGTTGAAACTTTTTAGTTAAGTTATAACTTTACTTCATTTGTACGTATGAAGGTATCTAGTTTTAACTTGCTTGGTCAAGTCGTACCTGTACGTAGAGATGAAGGTATCTAGTTAAAAAAAAACTTGCTGTGGTCAAGTTTTGATTTTACTTATGTTTGTACGTATACAGGTATATTGTTGAAACTTGCTTTGCCAAGTTGTATCTGCACATACAAATGAAGATATAGACAGAAGTTGTATCTGGTTGTGATCAGGTTATAACCTGATATGTGGAATATGTTCAAGTCGTATCATTACGTGTGTGCAGTTGGTTGTGATTTAGAATGGTAAGATAAATTTAAATGTTTTATCAGAATTATCATTGAAGGTTTAACTAAACCTAGATACAGATATTGCACTAAATTTTTTTTTGAAAAATAATTTTAGATAATGATTGGTAGAAAAGGTCTTCGTCGAAGACGTACTGGAGCATTTGTTATTGCACCTGTATCCGAAGAGAGCGATGTACCACGAAAGAAGCGTTCGATAAGACAAGTTCGTTCGGAATCTGTAGAAGCTCCTGCAGAAAATTCGCTTGAAAACACTCCGGATCTAGTTCCGACAGCTCTAAGGTTAAGTTTAATGACCTTACGACGTCAAATAGTATGTTATTCAGTGACTGGAATCGAAGCAGCCAGGGTGCGATTGGATCAGTTGGAACGTATTTGGAACGAATTTACTAATATTTTCAATTCACTTAAATGGACTCCAATGTCTGCTGAACAGATTTCTGCAACAGATAGTTGTTTTGGTGAGGGTGAAAATATATATTTAAACTTGAAGATCGAGCTTTCTGAAAACGTTTCTCAACGACCTGCTGTTGACCAAGTACCAAATAATGCAATTCAATGGCAAATTGCTGAGTTAGCACAAGTGCCAAAATTTTCTGGCGACGAAGCAGAATGGAGTACTTTTCGAGATGCCTTTACAACGGAAGTTCATCAAAATCCGGCTCGAAGGACCAATGTTCAATAGCTCAAATACTCACCAAACAATCCACAAACAATCGGAAGAGAAATTTTTCCGGTTTTTATTACAATTTTATTTGTCAAACAAATTTTCTTTTTTAAAAAAACAAAAAGCTTCTCAAACAAAAAAAACACAAGTATCCTCAAACATCTCTCATCTGAAATTTTTGATTTTATTTTATTAATAATATCATGATCTGAAATTTTGAAACCATCTAGCCGTTTACAAATAATATCAAAAAAAAGTAAATCAATTTTTATTCTAGAAACATCTGTTATACGCGTGTTAAAATAGACCATTCGGTTCATTGTGTTTGACTTAAAAATGTATATTAATTGAGTGCTATCTGTTATTCTGTTATTTACATTAATATAAAAATATCCTACCATTATATTGTTTTCGGTAAGTTCACATTTGTTTCCCAAGACACTGATTAAATATCCAATAAAATTCGCATCATTAGTGCTAAGAGAGTGGTAAATCACTCCTACTTGTCATTTCGGGCTAATAAATTTAAGTTTAACAAGAATGCACCAAATATTTTGATCAATTGATTTGTTGTATTAAATAGTGTGTTCTATTGAATTGTGAATATAATCGATAGCTCACCCGTATGCCAGCTGCGATAATCACATCTTATCAACGTATACGTTTGGATAGTCAACTCTTGATCAGTGATTTCTGTTGTACATTTTTCGGAACAAAAAATTAAAGCTGGTTTTTTAATCTCAATGAGTCTTTCACTGTTTACTTTGTAAGCATTTATTAAAAGCTGGTCATTCCTTACAATATGCAAAATGGTTTATATCAACATCCATTAAATTCTTTGGTACTAATTCCGAACAATTTACACATTTAATTACATTAGACATACATACATTCTTTTATGTCACAATTTCCAACGCATATACTGCAAGCATTTCTATTAATACATTTGTTAGATTTATGATTATATCCCAAACATTTAAAACATCGCAATATATTGATGTGCTCTAACAATGCAAAAATTCAATTTCACATTAATTTTTTTTTCAGTATCTTGTCATATGTTTCAATGAAAGCATTATAACTTTCTTCTCTTCTATTTACATTTGCATACATTTTAACTACTCTAAATTCTTTTCCGTCATTTTGTTTCTTTAGGCACTCCATTAAACGCACGCTGCTTACCTCTGTTAAACCAATCGCTTTAAAAACTTTTTTATAACACTTTTTTCTTTTGTTTTCTTCAATTCTATTAATGTTTTTTTGTGCGTTTCTTGATTCTTCGTTTTTCTTTGCTCTATCCTTTGGTTTGATAACTATTTTATTCTCATTTAATTTAACGTTTACTGCATATAACATTTGACCATTTGTATTTGTTTCATTAATAATAATAATAATAATATTATCGGAGTAAATCTCATTTATTTTATCATTGTTCTTCTTAATTCTGTAGACATATCATTTAAAATAACTCTTTCCATTTAATTAATTTCAACCTCAATATTTTGCATTACAAGCGCTCTAAAATCATTTAATAAACTTTTCATCATTTTTGTAAATTTAAGATTTAGAACTTTGTGCATTATGTCATTTATACAGGGTGGCGCAAAATTAATCACCCTATTGGAAGATGCTCTCATTTTTGCAAATGGCCGCTAATGTCAAATCTGTTTTGACATTTGTGGACTAGACAGATACAGAATACAAGTGAATAAGCCATGGAGCGATACACTCCCCAAGAACGCGGAATAATTGTGTCTATTTTTTTGCGTAACAATTCGTCTGTGGTGTTGGCAAAAATCATAATGAGCGATGAGGCTCATTTTCACCTCAGCGGGTACGTGAACAAGCAAAATTATCGCTTCTGGGGAACCGAAAATCCGCGAGTGATGCACGAGAAACCATTACACCCGCTCAAAGTGACTGCGTGGTGCGCTGTTCATCGGGCCGAACGCCGCGGGTCAAACGACAACAGTGGACGGTGCGCGCTATAGGGCAATGTTGACCGAGTTTTTTCTGCCCGAACTGGACGAATTAGGACTGGTGGACATGTGGTTCCAACAGGACGGAGCAACAGCACACACAGCACGAGCCACAACCGACATTCTGAAGGCCGGATGACTTCTTTTGCGCCACCTTGTATCATTATTAAATATTTTGTTTTTACAAATTTTCTTATTAAGTGTATAATTTCAACAAACGTATTCGTACCAGAAAGCGTACACTGATTGCAAAACCATTTAATATTTAAATTTTCACTTAACATTTTAATTAAACCACATCCACTTGCAGCCACATCCACCTAGCATAAAATCATTTCGTCTATTTATAATATCAATTGTACTTTTACCACCATCGCTCAGGAACTTGACGTTCTATAATAGGAAACATATATAGGGATGCACGGGAAAGGAATAATAAGCTATATAAAATCAAAAACCCCTATTTATTATGCCCACAGTTTTTGAAATTAAATTAATATATTGAATTATTTTGTTTATATTGCTCAAACAAATTTGAAATTAGGAATCTGAGTTGATATGGTCACTGTTGATTACTTCACCAAAAATTGGCGTGGGTGAAACAACCCAGAATGCTGCGATCAATCAATTATCCTAAAATAGCTGGTTTATTTTCAACTATTTTACAACTGACTTGGTTGAATAGTCATGCAAATAAAGTGTGTACTGGCTTAGAATAAGTTACAAAATAATCTAGAAGATATCGGTAAATAATGAAAAATTATGTTTTGACATTTGAAAAGTTGTCAGCGGCGCACAGTGGACTGAACGCCTTTTTCATTGGCCAAAGTCTGTAATTTTTGAACCAATAACGTTAAAACGTTTCTTTCGACAGGATATTACTTAAAGTTTTTTGAGTTTTAAATTCACGAAAATCGATTAAGTAGTTTAAGAGCACTTGAAAGTCAAAATCGAAATATATATTTTTTTAAGTTTTTGAATGAAAGAATTAGCTCATTATCTATGAATTTTTTTAAAGTGTACTTTAAGAGATAATTCTTTGATCTTTTCTGAGTTAAAAATTCATGAAAATCGATAAAATCGTTTAAGAACAATTCAAGGCCAAAGTTGACCTTTTTTTATTTTTAGTTTGAAGAAATTAACTTGTTAGCTAAGAAAAAAATTGTTTATAAAAAAATTGGTACACTTCAATAATAAATTCCTTGATCTTTTCTGAGCTAAAAATTAATGAACATCGACTTAGTCATTTAATAGCAATTTAAGATATGAACCTATTTTTTTTGGATACCTTAGTTTATATTAGGTGTACAAATAAGTTTCCGCCGTTTTTTGTTAATAAAATAATATTTAAACGATTTTAAACGATGTGAGACTGCTTGCTGAGTGACTTCTAAACTAAGTGCAAGTTCCTTTTGTGTTTGAGACGAATCTTCACCCAATAATTTCTCCAAATCTGCATCATCGTAAATTTTCGGCCTTCCACTGGATCTTTGTCTTTTATGTCAAAATCACCTTTTTTAAATTTTTGAAACCACTCACTACATGTTCTCTCACTCAAAGCATCCTCATTATATGCTTCTACGAGCAATCGATGCGACTCAGCAGCAGATTTTTTTAAATTAAAAAAATAAATTAAAAGTTCCCGCAAATGACACTTAGTTGGTTCAAATTGAGACATTTTTAGATGAAGAAAAATATATGATGCTAATGCGAACTTAATAACATGATAAGGTTATGTTGTTCTGGAATAAACAAACTAATTTTCAAGTAGGTTACCATCTGCGAATTCCAACGTAAACCTCGTGCCACGCCATCTTTCTCAAAACGGAAACTTATTTGTACACCTAATATATATTTACTATCAAATGGCTGATAGCCCATTTCTCACTTTTTTTTGGGGAAAATCTGCAAGGATAGCAGTTTTTGGTCAGTTCAATGAGAACAGCGAGTTGGTGCAAACATCCTTACTAATATCCTTACTAATATTATAAAGGAAAGTGTATTTCTTTATTTATTTATTTTCGTTTGTACCGTTTTCACGCCTAAACGGCTGAACCGATTTACTTCAAACTTGGAACATATATCGGAATGGGTCTGGAAGGAATGATAGGCTATTAAAAAATCTGCCACGCCCACATATTACGCCCAGAAGTAGTAAAATTAAGTCAACAAAATCGATTATTTCGCTAATACTATTCCAAAAAATCTCAAATTTGGAATTTGGTATGGTCTCTGTCGACAACTCCACCAAAAGTGGCTTAGATCCATTTAACGCCCACTGCCGTAACTTCGGAACGCGATAGTCGACAAAGATAAAACTTGGTATGTAGGTGTATGATGACAAAATCCACCACATCACAATAAGTGGGCGTGGTGGGATTAATTTAACGCCCACCGCGATATCTCATGAACGTTGTGATCTTTGATGATAAAATTTGATATGATGATGAAATCTACCACCTCACAAAAAGTGGGCGTGGTTGGATCAATTTAACGCCTACCGCTACATCTCCGGAACGCGATGCTCTACGAAAATAAACGTTTGTATAAAAGTGTATGGTGACTAAATCTACCACCTCACAAAAAGTGGGCGTGGTTGGATCAATATACCACCCACCGCGATGTCTCAGGAACGTTGGTGATAAAATTTGATTCAGAGGTGTATGATGATGAAATCTACCATCTTAAAAAAGTGGACGTGGTTGGATCAATTTAACGCCCACCGCTACATCTCAGGAACTCGATGCTCTACGAAGATAAACGTTTGTATAAAGGTGTATGGTGACTAAATCTACCATCTTACAAAAAGTGGGCGTGGTCGGGTCAATTGAACGCTCACCGTTGCAGCTCAGAAACGTGATACTGTACGATGATTAACTTTAGTGTGAAGGTGTTTGGGAACTATATCTACCATCTCAGAAAAACTGGGGTCAATTTAACACCCACCGCCATAGCTCAGGAACGTGATGCACTACTATGAAGAAATTTGGTTCTTAGTAACTAAATCTGACCGGAAAGTGCTAATACAATACAAATGCGAAAACCGGGGAGGTTAACTGCAACAGTTGCGAAACTCAGTTAAGAGGTACATGGTGACAATAGTTACAAACACACAACGGGGAGTAACGGGAAGTTCTGCAGATAAATTTGGTAAAAAATTATCAAATTAACCAAATATTCATACAAATATCATTCCAAAAATAGTGGGCGAGGCTGGAAAGTTTGTTAATCTTAATTAACAAATAGGACTTGATTCTATTAAAAAAGAACCCGGACACCGAGGGGTAATTTAAGCTAGTTTTTAAATAAGTGACCTGCGATTGTGTTTTTTAGTCATTTTTTTTTTTGTCCACTTTGTGGCTGCAGTGTATTTTGTTGTTGTGTGACGACCTTTTGTGCATTGGATTTGTTCGAGTTTAGCGTTGGAGGAGTGTTTTTCTTTGGCGGTAGTGCCATTTGTTTTGTTGTTGTTGCCCGGCATTCGCACCGTTGGCCTTTAGATTTGGCAAAACTTTTATTTATTTTTTTATTTTTTTTTTGTTTGTTTTTTTTTTGTGTTGTTTTATTTAGTTTTTGTTTCCCAAAATTTTCCTATTTTTCATTTTCCTTCCTCTCTACACTCGAGCTCAGTCCTAGTTTTGAGGACGAGTCAAAGTTATTGTCTCTATAATTTTTATAGCCACAATAACGTAGGAATATTGCTGTTGATCGGATTCAAGTGGAATCCAGAAGGCAATATTTGTGCGAGAACTTCGGCAGTTTGCCGAGATCGACAAATCGAGTGTCCATTTAAATTATATTTTTTGTTGTTGTAATTTTAAGTGGCTTCGGTTTTTGTTTAATCGCGTTAATTCATTTTTTTTATATTAAATAAATTTATTTTTATTCGTACTTTTATAGTTTTGTCCCACTGTGTTATAAAACTTTTATCAAAGTCTTATCACACAAGGTTGATTTGATTGGGATTAATAAAAAGTCCTTTAATTAATCCCAACAAAAATAACCCACTTCATCTTCGACTGAGTGGTTGGCAACATTGTTGTTATCACCTGTTTTGGTTTGTTTCGTCTGTCCGTCGCGTAAATTAAATTTGTTTTGTTTTCTTTTAATTTTAGAAATAGTTTAATCATTTCAAACTAAAATTAAACTTAAAATTAAATTCATCGCGACGCGGTAAAATCGGTGTGACAAGGTAAAAAAAAGAAATGAGTTAAGTAAACGAAATATTAGGCGACTAGTGAAAAAAGAAAAGGACATTTTGGTGAATAAATGTAATGCCTAGAAGAAAATGTTATGGAAGTATCAAAAGTGACACAAATTCATATTTTTATTTTAAGCCATCTGCGCATCCAAAAAGTTTTAAGGAGAACGTAAAACTGTGGTATATTCGAAATAGACAATCGCGACAGTCCTTTGAAAAACTCTTAAAAATTTTGCGGGAAGAAAAATTAGATTTATCAATTACCGCCAAAATGTTCAGAAAAAAAAATTCTATTCCAGATAAAAAAGATTCTCCAGGTATTTATTGCCATTTTGGAAATGAAAACAGTCTCAAAAAAATAAAAGTTGACATTAATTAATCCAAATATTACTTGAAAATATTTAAATTTATTTATAAATTAGCGAATGCACGGCATGCGTTGCAATGCCATCGGTGTAGCGATACGGCGGTGAAATTATCGGCAGCTACCACACAAACTCTGAAACAAAATCTCAAATGTTTAGGAGCAATACTAGTCATCGTATATTTTCACTTAATTAAACAAATTTGTGGACGTTATAAGTGGGCGTGCAGATTTTGTAAATCCTGTTATTTTTCCCGGTGCATCCCTTTACATGTTTTCCATATAGCGCATAAAGTTCCTGAGCAATGGTGGTAGGCGTAAAATATACCCACCCTAAAGTGGGCTTTAAATTGATTCACCCACGCCCATTTTTAGTGAAGTTATAGACAGTGCCTATACAAACTCAGATACCGAATTTTAGATTTTTTGGAGCAATATTAGCGAAATAATCTAATATTTTTACTTAATTTTACAAACTGTGGGCGTAATAGGTGGGCGTGGCAAATTTTTACTTGCCAAAATCTAAGTTTGCGCTCAGCAACTCCCCAAAATTTCATCACAATCATCACAATCAGACGCCCATTTTGTACAAAAAAACAACGATAGAAAGAAAGAAGAATTCATTGTTATATATATATGTTGTATAGATAGATTGTACAGAACTGCATTTTAATCATACACACAATTATCGTTCAAATGGCGTTGGTTGAAAAACAATCAACTTTAAACTGGTTTAATAAAACCTAACTTTAAAGTGGTTGTTATACAACCGATTTTAAAGTAATTGAAAAGACATCCAGAGAAAGTCAGTACTGACTTGTTTAGCGGCCATCGCCTCACAAAACAATTCAGTCCAATCCAAAGGAAAAAATCGGTCTAACAACCTACTTATTTTATATCGATAATAAACAAGTTTTAAATCGGTTGATTTCCCTTATTTAACGGTCACCGTAGTAATTAAGAAACTTACAACGAGGAGTAACAGGAAGTTCCGGTAATTAATTATATTAAACATATTTCAAATAATTTTAATGTTCAATTTTGACTTTATAAAAACAGAAGAAATTGTTGGAAAATTGTTTAATATTTTACCAGACACATTTACAGCCTTATTATGAAACTATCGTTTGCCTTCGTTTCGTTTTAAAAGGTATGTGAAACGAAAATTTATATTAAGAAAACAAACGAAAAACTTTCAAATGAATTTTTGAGAGAAGAAAAAGCTTTTTTGTTTAAAACGAGGATTGTGCAAAACAAAACGAAATTTCGTTGTAGTCTCATACATTTTTGCTTTCGTTTCGAAAGTGTATTTCAAAAAGTAACTAAAAAGTAAATAAAAAAGTGAGTGACGTTTAATTTTATTTTTATAATAGTACCATTTTTTAGGCTTTTATTGCAATCTTAGAGTTCACATACTTTCGCAAACAAAGCCAGCGTAAGAGCACGATGTACCAATTTTTTCAAGAAAAACTAGCGGCTTTACTTGCAGCAATTTTGTATAATTTTGACATAAAACTTTTTCTGTGACAATTTTATATATTTACTAAAGCAGTTGATTTTCGATTCCTGAATTTGTTTACTAAATTTTGTTATTGCCGCACTCATAATAGCGACAATATGGCTTTATATGTAAAGTAAGCGTGTAGACTTGACAATTGTCCAATCCAGCCAATTTTATGAAGCAGTAAATTTTCGAATCTACATATCATTTTAGCATATTTTTGAGAATATATTAAGTTATATGTAAAGTGGGCTTGGCTTTTAACCAATCCCGCCCATTCGATATGGAGCTTGTATATCGAATTTTATAGTATTAATACCTATAATATCAAAATTACCTATTTATGTTTATAGAATTATTTTTTGTGGGCTTAAGATGTAGGCGTTTCAAAATGCATGTACAGCGTTACTATTTTGAAGCACCAATTTGTGGTACATGTTACATTAAAATCGATCTTTTAATTCAGAAGTTTACTCTGTGCATATATATAGAAACTTCTTGCATCATACAGTTCATGCATTATCATAAACTACGTAAAAGACTTGCGAAATGATTCAAGTGTTGTACAATAGTTACTAATAAAAACCAGCTACGAAATATGATAATAAAGATATTTCTAGTAACTTTAGCAGTAACAAAGAAACAGTAAAGAAAATATCAATCAACACGAACGATTGGCATTGACACCCACCACAAACCTTGGCTATGCAAACTCAGACACTTTAAAGCTGGGAAAACAATTTGGGATATTATTTACCACTTGGATTCTTGAGTCGAAATAAACCACAATTATTTTTATGCTATAAAACGCTGAAAACTTGCGTTTTAGTTTAAAATATTTTAAAATTAAAGCAAAAGTCAATAATTACATATTTTCTTTAGAAAGCTTATGGGAAGAACGTAAAAATAAAATCATTTTTAAATTTTGTATGATAAGAAAAAATTCTCAACAATAAGCAAACGAAAGAGTTTTTAATAATATATAAGATAAATTATGTACGTTTATAGGTTTTTTTGTTATTTAGACATACATTAGACCAAAATACATACAAAAGCGTGAAGCTTATGAAAAATTCATTAAAATTAATAACAAAATGTACTCACCTGCTGTGTAACTTTTCTATTATTTTGTGAATGCTGTGTGTTGCCTAAAATGTTTATTGTTTGAGAACTTGTTGTAGGCAAATTTATATTTAAATTATTTTGCTGTTGCGCGTGAGGGGTCTGTATAGCCATATGCATTGGGGTGTTAGTAGATTGGTTTTGCATTGAACAATCAGAAAACTGTTGAGATTGCTGCATTTGTCCACTGGATGGAGGAATTCCGTCAGCAGAGTTTTGAGTGATATCGCTTCCTATGCTAGCTGGTGAGTCCATATTTAACTGTTGTACATTTAAACCGCATTCATAGTGATGCAAACTCGGGTTATTATTGCTAGATGGTTCAGCGTTATATACCAATGATACTGGAGGTATTGCTTGACTGACTGGTACAACAGTTGACTGTTGATGTGTCGAATTATGAATTGATAGCTTCACTTTACTTTCTACATCTGTTAAATTAACTGTTGGACTCATATTTTGTTCTGACCTCGACTTCTGGCATATCTGTTGTTGGGGAGGCGCATTGGGAACAGTTACAGCTGCGGTTGAATTGTAAAATCTTGTGCCTGTATTTTGTAAGATATTTAATGGTTTTATATGTTGAGAATGTTCCGAGTCTTTATAATTTTTAGATACTGAATTGACTTTTTGAGAATATGGATGTGATTGACTATTAGAAAATCCACAATCTCGGCTAAAGCTATTAGCCGTGGTACTTGTAATGTTTTTCATCGGATCTTCTTTTTTGCAGCCAACGCCACTTTTACGATCAGCTCGAATTTTGTCTTTTGTATGCTGTTGCATATGTTGATGTGCATGATGTTGAATGGCTAAATTAGCCGATTGGTACAAGTTTTGAGTAAAATTATGGCTGTATGCCATAGTTGTTGCTAAATCTTTCTGGAATTTATTTTGATTCTTCTGTGCAGTAGGATCAAAATAGCTGTAGTAGTCCCACTGCCAATATTGTGAGGCATGATAATTAGGTAATTGGTTAATTTGAAACTGTGGTGCAATTTTGTTTAACTCCATTGAATTTGCTATTTGTGAATGTTCAGTTGGCTTAGTAAGATTCTTTTCGGTAACTGCTACTATAGAACTTTCTGGTGTAGTTGAAATTGTTTGACTATTTTTATCTTCTTCTTTGATTTGAATTGAAGAATGTGTATATAAAACTTTTTGCTTTTCTTTAATAACTTGTTGGGAAGAGCTTTCCCCATTTTTATTTCGACTTAAGATAAGTGTATTGTCAGCAGACTTTTTTGTTTGATTTTTTTCAAAATTTAAATTGATGGATGTTTTTGAGTATTTTTGATTATCTGCCATTTCTTTTGGTGAATCACTTGTAAGTGGATTCTTTATTGTAGTATCACTTTCCTTATCAAACTTTGTTTGAATGTTGGAGTGATTGTTTTGGACAAATGTAGAAGAAACTTTAGAGCTATTTAGTTTTGAATCAACCATATGAGTTAAATTTGAACATTCTGATTGTTTATCAACGGGTATGTCTTTTTTTTCCAAAATTTCAGAGTTTGAAAATTCTGTCAAATTTTTAGTTCTATTTTTTTTATTTTCTAGTTTTTCAAATAAAGGATCTGATTTTGGAGATTCGTTTTTATCTATTTCATTAATTTCTTGATTCTTAAGTATAACAATTGACGTTAAAGTTTTGTCAATGTAAGAACTTTTAAAATCTGGAATTTCATCATTAGAAATATTTGATTTTATTTTACAATCATTATTTTCTTTTTTTTCCTGTAATTCAAGATATTCTTCAGATACAGATGGTTGACTATTATGGATTAGATTATTGATAGAAGATGAAATAACAATATGGTTGGAATGTTCTTTTGAAGAAATCTGTAAGGTAGAAGTATCATTACCTAATATGTTTACATTGTCTTCACTTTCCACTACCATTAAGCTATCCTTTTTTTCATTACATCCAATATCAGCATTTAAATAATTTTCTTTAGAGCTTTTATTTTTTGAACAAACTTGTTCAGAAGCATCTTGTTTAGAATTATCATTTTTTAAAAGATCCTTTGTAGAAATAATATTTTTCAAACCATCCTGTTTAGAGCTATTTTTAGAAATATTTTGTTCAGGTATATCAACTTCAGCTATACATTGTTTTGAAGTATTAACTTCTAAAATATCCTGCTTAAGAGTAGCCTGATCAGGAGTAATTGAACTTGATATTGTAACTAAATTGTCAGTGGAATCATTTACTTCCGTTGTATTGAATATGTTGCTGTCGATAACGATATCAGAAAACAAGCTCTTTTTTGTCTTTTTCGCTACTGCATCTGATACTTTCTCATCTCTTTCAAGTACAGCAGCAATTACACTCTTTGAGTACGAAGCTTCAACTTTGGATTCCTCGTCGATATTTAGTTGGTCGTTCTCTTGTTTTTCTTGCATAATTATATTCGTGATATTAGTTGAACAACTATTATCACTAATTGTTTTAAAATTTGAGCTCATATCCTCTTCAAAATCTTCGATTTTTTTAACTCCACATTTTTTTCCTCGTAATTTGGGGACTGTATTTATTGGTTTTTCCTTTGCATCTGAATTTTGTAAGACATTGCAATTTTCTTCAATATGAGATTCAAAATTAAACTGATCTTCGATTTTGTGGGTTTTTTTACCACTTTCATTAACCAAAATTTTCGTTGAAGAATTAATTTTTTCCAATTTATTGAGTTCTGTTACAATACTTGTTTCGGTAGAACAGTTTCGATCAAAATGTTTTCTTTTGTTAGTAAGAGGTGAACTTTGTTTGCGATTAGCTAAACGTTTGGCTCTGCTGGTTAGGGATATACAATCTTCTTGGTATTCCGTTAAATCCGCAGTACCTTCAGAACATTTTATAATTTTAAAGTCGTTTAGTTTTACATTCGGTTTTATCATATCAGATGACTGTTCAATATTTTTTGTCAATATCTCAGAATTTGAAACTAATTTGTTTTTTTTTATATCGACTTTTTTTTCAATACTCTCCGAATTTATTGTACGTTTTCTAATGTTTTTAATGTTGTGATCTACGGTATTGTAAATTTTCGAATCTTTATTTCCGCTTTCAATAGATTCAAAAGAATGTGACAACATATCAGTTTGTATCGTTACTTCATTTTTTAAATTGTCACCGCTATTACATATGTCGGCATTACCTAAATCACTTTTTGCACATTTTTTATGTTCAGTGTCATTGTCATTAGTTTTTGCCGATTTTTTATTGAAAATTTGCAGTGATTTAAGTATTTCTTTATCACCTAAAACAGTATTATTCTTATTATCATTTACTTTTCCAGGAATTGTTACAGCAGATGCTTTTTTGTTTTGAAGTTCTGGTTTTTCAGCTTTTTTTTGTTTTGAAACATCTGTTAAGGGTTTAACGTATGTTAAAAGTGGACTCCATCTAAGACATTCAGTTTCTATAGGTATGCGTGTTTTAGAAAGCAATATTTTGTCATTATGAAATATTACCTTAGGCCAATCAACCTTAATGTTTATTTGGTATCGTATATCATCTTCATTTTTTCTAAGTTTAATAAAATTTAAAAGTTCAAAGGCTAAAGCTATATCAGAAACAGTCAAACCAGTTTCATTAGCAATATCTTTAAATGTAATAAGACCATCATTTCTGTGTTTGTACATATATTCTAAGACAATAGATTTCCAATATGAAAAATATGAGAGTCTTCCAAGGTCAGATAGCGGTTTTTCTGGAGTTCCCAATTGTCCTTCCTCCCGACTAAGTAAATAACTGAAGTCGATTAGAAATCTACCAAATCCTTGTCTTTGAAACTGCGGCATAGTCAAAATACATGAAACGTTGAATTTTTGTACACAATGTTTTTCCTTTGAAAAATAACCAACGAGATGACATCCTTTTTTATCGTTTTTAGTTAAAACATAAAACAAAAATGGTTCGACGTCGTAGTATAATGTTTTGTGATCAAGAAAAAGTTTTGCCAGAAGACACAAATTTTGACAATAAATCTTATTGATATTTCCATCAACTTCAAACACAGATATATTTTCCCGACGATAAATCTCCGTGCCAGGGGGTTGTTTCCATATACATTTATTTTGATGTCTGTCAAGTACTGATCTACTTTTTGTATACTTTAAGCAAAATTCACATAAATATAGTTTTGGTAATCTAAAAAAAAAAAAATATTTATTATTAATACAAGAATATAAATATATATATATATATATATATATATATATATATATATATATATATATATATATATATATATATATATATATATATATATATATATATATATGTTATTTATTTATATATATAAATCAATGTACTAGAATAAATATACATTTTATTTTTTTAAGTGGCATGCAACATATGCCGGGCATTGGCTAGTAATAATATATTTACCTTGCATATTCCTGAGGAAAAGGGCTTGAGTACCATGTGTCAATATGCCATCGACCAATTTCTATAGCTGCTGGACATTTCTCTTGCGAAGTTTTTGTTGAAGAAGCTGATTGAACATAAAAGTTTTTACTTTCCCCAACATTTGATTTTGTCCGATGTAAAACTTCTGATACTTTTTTTACTGCATTGTCTCTTATGTTTTTATAAACAAAAACATCATTATATTCAACGCCATTAGGTAATGGTTGTGATTCTGAAAAATTAAATGTTTGATTCACTCAAAAGTAAGAATTATTAAGAAATTAATTTTAAGGTGAGCTTTGTTTTTATTCAATAAAATTTTGTTAATTTTTTGTTTACAACTGTCAAATGCCTGAGTAACAAATTTTGTTCTTTAAATAATTTAAACTTAATAAAATGTTAGTAATAATTGAAATAAAATCAAAAGCTCTTAACTGCTTTAAAAAATACAATACGATTTCTGCACTTAAGCACAATTTTTTATGCACCACTCAGTGGTGTATATTGGTTTTAGTCCAATGTTTGTAACGTAGAGCAATACTCAAGATATATATAGACATAGACATATATATATATATATATAATTCTTGCTCAGAATCAAAAGCTGAGTCGATTTAGCCATGTCCGCCTGTCTGTCATCATTTCTTGTTAACACGCTGAGCTGAAATTTTGTACAGAAGTTACTTTTATGCCCTCGAGGAACTGATTGGATTTTGGAGCCAATCTGCCTATGACCACGCCCACTGATTAGATTTTAGGGTGGTCCATGTTTGTTATTTATTTATTATATGTTTAAACAAAGCCCTTAAAAGTATAATAGAATATTTTAGTACTCAAACTATCTTAAATAAGTAGAGTAATCTAATTAGAGTGGTTGAAGATTTTAAAAATTAGGGAGGTCCAACATTTTTTTTTTTTAAATATCATCATGAACCAACCTAATTTGATTCTGATATTTAAAAATGTGGTGCATTTGTAATAGACGGTATGTCCGACTATAATTTCTTACTTTTTATTATTATTCATTGTTAAAATTGTACAGAATTGACAATTATTTTTAAACCATTGTTATAGCAGTATTTTCACAAAACTTTATAGCATCTTATGTAATATTTGATCCGACGATATATCAACTAGAACTCGTTTAATTTACTCCCAAAGGTAAAAGTGCAATTGCACTTACCGTATATTGAGTTTTTCCATTTGTAACGCCCAGAAGGGGCGTGGTAGGTATGACAAAGTATATGTATAAATGATCAGCGTCGGATTCTGAGTCGAATTAACAATGTCCGTCCGTCGGTCCATCTGTATGTTCTAGTGATTACAGCCGTTACAGTTACAGTTGATGTGGGCTGGTATGGGACCATAGCTCTTAGTCCTCAAGGACCATTGTTCTGTTCCCAGGCTAGTGTCGGAATAGAAATTAGATATATAAGAATGAAGTGATTGGATGGGAAAATTAGAATTTAAGAAGATTAGGGATATGAAGAGTATTATTGTTATTCATACTCAGGACATCACTACCAAGTATTCGCAGTCTCGCTCTTGCAAAAGCCGGAAACATACAAAGATAATGCTCTGTAGTGTATTCGCTCTCAAATCAGGACTGACACATTGGATCGCCCATGATGGTCATATGTCCCGTGATTACATCAATCAGTACTTCAAGTTCATTCCTTCTTAGCTTTAGAAGGAATTTAGGTAGGACCACCTTCTGGTATAAATCGCGTCCATGTAGTCGCTAATCCAACCCATAACTTCCGCTGAACAAGAAAATGTCCTAGAGTAAGAGTTGCCAAGATATCTGGATTATCAGATGACACACAAATTGGTCTTGAATTTAAGCAGGATTCAAGAGTAGAAAACTCTTCAAAGGTGTTTTTCATACTACCCGCTACTTTTTTGAAATGAGTTTTAAAGCCTCGTACTCCTGCTTCCCACAAACTTTTTTAGTTCCATTATCTGAATATATACAATATTTCCCGGACAACCTCGTCTAGGCACAAATCTAGAAAAAGCTGCCATAAAAGTAACATTGATAAATCACTAGTGGCTTCAAGATGTTTAATATGAATTGAATCAAAACCCTTGGTTATCAAACATGCGCGTCCAGTATAGTTCTTGATTTCAAAGGGTCTAGCGAAATCTATACCAGTGGAAGCAAAGGGACGAGAAAACGAAGTTCTAGCTGGAGGTAGGGCTGCCATTAATTGTGTTTGTTCTTTCTTTTTATGGATTACGCATGTCTTACAGTTGTGAATGGTTGTTTCAAAGTTTTAGCCTTTATAATGTTAAACTGCATTTTAAGCAAACGCCAATCCAACTGATTTCCAAGTGCAATGAGACAATTTGGATAAATTTTACTAAAAGCGAATTCATTGAAAGAATATGACTTCTGGGACTAATTAATTTATTTGCTAAAAGTTCCCAGTATTCATCAGCAAAATTCAACTTATGTACAAAGTCCTCAATTTCATTATTTGGTGAAGTGCGAAATAAAATTCGTTGATATGGTGTATGCTTAGGGGCCACCAATATCTGCCTATAGATTTTCTCTATGTCTATGTTGAAGACAAACTAGTAAAATCTCCATTTAAGAATTAAAACGGTTAAGTCAGTTTGGAGAACTGAACCCGTATGGAGAACCAAATTTAAACTAAATCCATTTGAGGTTCATAGGTGAAAAAGCATTAAAAACTATTACTTTCTTCGAAGTGCTTTCAGGTTTGATGACTGCGTGATGAGGCAAATACTTATGTTGAGGAACGTATTTGTATTTAGGAGCTAATATCTTATGTATTTTTCCTAGATCTAAATATTCCATTGATATTCGATCATTTTCTACGAACAAATCTTCACAACGCTTTTTATCTGGTGTTAAGTAAGTTTTCTTTGGAACCTCTTCTAGTTCCCAAAACTTCATAAGCTGTTGATCTAGAGTAACATCGTTGAAATATGACACGACTATTGAAAATGTTGAAATTTGTTCCGATAGCATGGAATCCGTAATTATCCATCGGAAAATCGTCTACTGTGCCATCAATGATCCAAGAACATTTCGTTGTTACCATCCATTAAAATAGAAGCATATAAATCAGCACCTATCAAAACATCAACTTGTTGACTTTTATAAAAAATAGCGTCAACTAATTGAAGATCAGGTAACATTAGAATATAGGATTCGTTGATGGATTGTGTTGGCAGATGTCCTGTTAGCTGAGGTTTAAGTAGGCAATTTGCCTCTATCCTCATGCTATTATCTATAGGGGATCCTAAAGTAAAACTACACATCCTTTGAATGCGTGCCGAAACTGTTTTATTTAGCACCGATACCTGAGCGCTTACAGCTTTAGTTGGAAGTTTTAATATTTTCTGAAGTCTCTCTGATACAAAAGTGCATTCAAAACTGGAGTCAATAAATGCCCTGGCGGTGTACACTGTACCCAAATGGCATATGTTTACCATCGAGGTACCTAATAGAATGTTATGTTTACTAATCGAAAAGCATGACTGAATATTGTAAATATTTGGAGAATTGATAAGGAGTGCGTCATTAGAAACTTGTGCACAGTTTTTCTACTGTAACTTTTTTATAAGAATTCAAAATTCAAATTTTTTGATCATGTTAGCTTTGAAAAACATGTCGGATATGTATTATGCAAATTTTTGCATTAATAGTTGGTTATTCAGAGAAAAAATGAGCGAAGAACAAAAAGTGCGTGAGGAAATTATTAAAAATTTCATAAATAATCCTCATTTCACATACAAAAGGATTGCAAAAATTGTGAAAGCTCACCGGAACACAGTATCGAAAGTACTTCAAAAGTTTAAGGCGGACCTTAGCTGTAATCGGAAGCCAGGAACAGGCAAAAAAAATGGTTCTGGTGACCAAAACAAAACGAAGACGGTGGTTACCATGCTGAAGAAAAATCCGAATCTCTCAGGACGAAATGTAGCTCGCAAAGTTGGATGCTCTGAGTCTTTTGTACGGCGAGCGAAAGGCGAAGCTGGTCTGAAGACATACAAAGTTCAAAAAGTCCCAGATCGGAATGCAGCAAAAAATGTTGAGGCAAAAACGCGTGCTCAAAAGCTTATCAACAATTTTGTGAAAAAGTACGAATGTTGCATAATGGATGACGAAACATACGTTCTTTCCGACTTTTCTCAGCTTCCTGGCCAATAATTTTATGTTGCCGATGCTAGAGGAAATGTCCTAGATAAATTTAAGACCCAAAGAAAAGCAAAGTTTCCAAAAAAATTTCTCGTGTGGCAAGCAATTTGTAGTTGTGGCAAACGAAGCAAAATTTTTGTGACCACCGGGACAATTAACACGGAAATTTATAGTGAGGAGTGCTTACAGAAGAGACTTCTACCTTTTTTAAGACAACATAAAGTGTCTACCTTCTTTTGGCCTGACCTTGCTTCGTGCCACTATAGTAAAGCAGTCTTGGATTGGTACCAGAAGAATAACATTGTGTTTGCCCAGAGCTCCGGCCAATCGAGAGATATTGGGCTCTGGTAAAAAGGGAATTGAAGACCACTCAAAGGGTATCTAAGGACGTGGTTGATTTTCGGCGTAAATGGTGTGCTGCCAGCCAAAGGATCAAGGAAGACACTGTAAAGGCTCTAATGAAAGGAGTTGCGGAAAAAGTCAATAACTTTATCATTAATTAATTATTTTTTGTATTACTTTTTTTATTATTACTTAGAATAAAATTTTCTTTGATAAAATGTAATTTTTTTGAAAATTGATTTAGTGGTTACTGAGATATTTTTATTTTTCGATGCACACATTTCTAACGACGCACTCCTTAGTATTTACTTGAACGGTATGTACATTGTTATTTGGAGTAGACGAATTTTTACTTTGTAGGCTTTGCGGGCATGTGGATCCTGCCTCTCCCGGAGAAGCTGAAGTGTCCGAATATCCACGATGAAGGAGTGAGTTATGACGTCTATTACAAACCATACAATTAAATTGACTTTTACATTCTCTCACAAGATGCGAATGACCCAAACAATAAAGGCAAAGATTTAGTCTTCGTACGGTTGCTAAACTTATTAATAAGATTCATATCTTGAAATATGCGACATGTTCTTAAAGGATGATGTTGGTTTGGACACAACTTACAGTTAGCATTCACTGCATTGTGGTGGATTTGAAATTTTTTATTTACTGGTTGAAAAGCCGACTTTCTCTCAACTGTTTTTTCTTCATTTGATCTCAAAACTAATATGATCTCAAGGATTTGAAACCGAAACGAAACGTCAACCTGTGCGGACGTGTTTTTATTTAATCGTCCCGTTGAACAATCAAATAAATTGAAAAATAAATAAAACATTCGAATAAAGTTGTTTTCGGCCCGAGACCCATTAATGCCGTCAACAAACTAAACAAACAAACAAAAATAAATAAATAATTTCGTTAATAAACAAAAAAAATCAAAACATACATATAAAACAATAAAAAAATTGTATCCCGATATGCCGGTGGAGCGCTCTCCACCGCGTGAGCGAAAAAATTCGCCAACTGTAGTGCAAAAACTCGAAGCTAATTCGGGTCTGTGCTCTGGTTTGCTTGCCGCAAATAAAAAATCGCCCGTTTAAACAATAAAAACAATGAACAATGTTCCAAAAACAACAACTTTAGGCTCCCAAAATAATTTGTTTGACTCTCGCGAAAAAACAAAAAGTTTATCGTCTTCCCCCGCAAGTCCGTTTGTTCAACAACAAAACAAACACGAGCAAACAACAAAAAACATTACAGCTCAGAGTACTGTTGTGCGCTCTGCTGACGCTAAAACAAACAACCCAGTGGGAAAATTGCAAGACATAGTTGAAACATTGGTGACCAACAATGATACTCTGATCATTAACCAAAATGAACATAGCGAACAACAAATTCGCAGTCTTCAGCAGCAGGTCCAACAACTACAACAACAACTACAAAATCAAGAAAAACGAAATGTTACGCTTCCGGTAGTATCACATGCTGAGTCTCTCTCTCCTGCTCTTCCTTGGAGTTCTCAATGTGTCACTCCAAATATGATCCCAGGTAACTCTGTATCTCCCTTTATTAAATTAAATACGCAAAACCCCCCTTGCGATACCCCAAATATATATAAAAAAGTGTTAACACCCAATACAGGCAAAAGTTCTAGTGATAGCAACGAAAACAGAAAATTTACGGTAGTGCAGACTGGCATTGACCGCTACTATCCAAAACGAAAATTTACGGCTCCCCGCGCTGAAAATATGAATTTGCCAAAAATTGAAAAAACTAATCCTAACAATGAGTCTACCAAGCTGGGACAGAACCGGTACGTGATTCTTGCCGATCATATGAGTACGGATCCCAAGCCGAAAACTCAAAAACCCCCTCCAATCTATCTACGTGAGCAAAACTCTAAATCTCTTTTAGATTTACTCACAAAAAATATTGGAGTAAACAATTTTCATGTAGTCCCTATCCGTAAAGGAGAAATACATGAAACAAAAATTCAAATATACAGAGAGCCAAATTATAGAATAATTATCAACTCTCTCGATAAAGCGAAAAAGAGCTATTACACATATCAGCTCAAAAGCTCCAAAGGCCTATCAGTAATATTGATAGGCATTGACTCTTTCGTTGAATGCAAAGAAATTCAAGAAGCGCTAATGGAAGAGGGTTTCTCAGTTAAAATGGTATCTAATATAATAAATCGCAACAAAACTCCACAGCCACTCTTCCGAGTGGAACTGGAATTCGATACAAAATCTCTTAAAAAAAGGTGAATCCCACCCAATTTACTCTCTGCGATATCTTTTACATCGCAAAATTACTGTAGAATAGCCCCACAAACGCAGTGGACCAATCCAGTGCCAAAATTGTCAAGAATTTGGCCACTCAAAAACTTACTGCACGCTTCCCAGTGTATGCGTAATTTGTGGAGATCTCCACTCATCCCTAACATGCCATAAAATAAAAGAAGATGCCAATGTAAAAAAATGCAGCAACTGCTTTGGAAACCACACAGCAAACTATCGTGGCTGTCCAGTATATCAGACCTTCAAAAACAAGGCTATTACTTCAGTTGGACCCACTAATTTCAACCAAGTCATGCAAAAGTTGCCCACCCCCCCTAAACAATCTAATGCACCAATTAATGTAAATCACTTTATGAATCAAGGTGTTTCGTACGCCAGTGCTCTAAAAGGTGACAACCCAGTCCCCATAAACGTTCAGCCTGCTCCTCAAAGCAGCAATCTCGAACAAACCCTTCAAATGTTTATGCAAAACATGTCTCAATTTATGTCTAGTATGCAAAACATGGTACAAGACATGATAAAAAATCAAAATCTTCTGCTTCAGCATCTCCTATCCAAACCATGAATGGTTTAAAAATATCATTTTCGAATGCGAACGGCCTCTGTCTACACAAACTAGAACTTTTCGAGTTCCTAAAAGAGTCAAGCATAGATGTAATGCTAATTTCTGAAACTCATTTTACTGAAAAACACTATTTCAATATTCCGGAATATAGACTCTACGACACAAAACATCCAAGCGGTAACGCAAGAGGTGGATCTGCAATTCTCATTAAAAGCAGGATCAAACATTATGCTCTTCAGATTATATACAGGCAACTAGTATTTCTCTCGATGAATATCTAAAAGGTCTAACATTAACGGCTATATACTGTCCACCTAGACATAAAATAAGTGAACAGCAATTTCAGTCGTTCTTCAACTCTCTTGGACAAAAGTTTCTCGCAGCTGGTGATTATAACGCCAAACACACGTATTGGGGTTCTCGACTTATATCACCTAAGGGCAGGCTGCTGTGGAATACAGTTACTAAACTTGGTCTAGACGTAGTCTCCTCTGGCAAACCAACATACTGGCCAACAGATAGACGCAAAAATCCCGATGTAATCGATTTTGCAGTCTTTAAAACCTTAAAAAGAAGCCAATTAACTACTGAATCTTCTCTAGATCTATCATCAGACCATACGCCTACCATTATTACAATTAATTATGTCCCAAGCATCGATGTTACTCCAATAAATAAATTGACCACCAAGCTCACAAGTTGGCTCAAATATAGGCAGTATATAAGCTCACACATAAACCCTAATGTGTCACTTAAAACGAAAGACCAAATAAATACAGCGGTAAAAAATTTCACTTTTCTGCTTACACAAGCAGCTAATGCAGCAACTCTCGGCTCAATAACAAATAGTTTAACCCACACAAATAAAAAAGCACACCAAAATACATAGAGGATTTAATAAGACAGAAAAGGCAAATACGCCGCGAATGGCAGAATCATAGATCTCCTACTCTGAAAAAAGATCTTCGCGACACTACCCGAATTCTTCAAAAGCAGCTTAAGTGGAAATCTCAAAGAGACTTTCAACAATTCGTTAAACAGCTCGCACCCACCAAATCGTCAAACTACTCTCTCTGGCGAGCTGCCAAAAATATGAAAAAACCCATACTGTCAGAACCTCCCATTCGGTTATCAAACGGAAATTGGGCCAGAAGCGATGCGGAAAAAGGTGCGGCATTTGCCAATCACCTCAAAACTGTGTTTTCTCCAAACACGACATTTGGTAATACCCCATTACCGGCATTAGTCGCTCAACATACGTCGAATACCCCTCGCTTTAAAAGAAAGGAAATTATGGAGACAATAAATAAATGCTTAAAACCAAATAAAGCTCCAGGTTCGGATTTGATAACACCTAAAATGGTAAAAGAACTGCCAAACATTGCTATAACTTATTTGCTCCACATATTCAATGCTATTCTTAGAACTAGTCACTACCCAGATGACTGGAAACTTTCACAAGTTAAAATGATCCCCAAACATGGAAAAGACCCTAGTAATGTGTCCTCATACCGACCAATAAGCTTGCTCCCGGTTATTTCAAAACTCTTTGAAAAACTTTTAACAAAGTTGATTGTACCCAAAATTACTGAAAAAGTTGTGATTCCCAATCATCAATTTGGGTTCCGAGAGAAACATGGCACAATCAAACAGGTGCATCGAATTGTGCATTCAATAAAAGCCACATTTGAAAACAAACACTACTGCTCCGCAGTTTTTCTCGATATCACCCAAGCATTTGATAAAGTATGGCACGAAGGACTTATTACAAAACTATATCATATTCTTCCCGATAATATGGTCTGCCTTCTTAAAAACTATATCACAAATAGAAAATTTGTGGTACAACACAAAAGCTTTGTCTCTCGAAAATACGAAATACTAGCCGGTGTACCACAAGGCAGTGTCCTCGCTCCACTACTATACATTCTCTACACAGCTGATATGCCCAAAAGTGATAGAACCCTCATATCCACTTTTGCTGATGACGCGGCTATACTGTGCTCCCACTCAAATCCAGCTATGACATCGTATTACTTGCAGGAATACTTAGACTCTCTAAGTCGATGGCTGGCCCGCTGGAAAATTAAAGTCAACGAATCAAAAAGTTGCCATTTAACCTTCACCCTAAGAAAAGGCACGTGCCCTGCTCTGAAAATTAACGGCCAAGTTGTACCCGAAAGTTCCGAAACTAAGTATCTCGGTATTTACCTCGACCGCAGACTTACATGGCAAAAACACATTGCAACTAAAATTATCTAAATTAAACTTAAAAGGCTTGAGCTACACTGGCTTTTAGCAAGAGAATCTAAACTCAATCTCACGTACAAAGTCCAATTATACAAAAGTATAATAAAACCCATATGGACATATGGAATTGAGCTCTGGGGCACAGCCTCTCCATCGAATATTGAGAAACTCCAAAGAGCCCAATCTAAAATTTTGCGTCAAATTGCCAAAGCTCCTTGGTATATAAGAAATACAAACATCCACAGAGACTTACAAATCCCAACTGTAATTGATGAAATCCTAAATCTTACCCAGAAGTACAAGACGAAACTATTGTCTCACCCTAACATTCTAGCAAGAAATTTATTTATTAATATTCCCCATATATTGATTGATATGCGTGTCTACTTATTTGCCAATCACTGGATTCAGGCAATGAACCAAAATATTAAAATAATATACTTAGTTTAAGTTAAATTATAAATCATAAATTTGTTTAAAATTATTGTTAGATCAAAGTTAACTTAGATGATTCAATAAATACCAGTTGTTAAAAAAAAAAAAGGATTTGAAACCTATTCGTTAAAAAGTCATTTAATTCTTTCCATTTGGGAAGCCCGAATTTTTTTGAGATACTTTGCTCCCATAAGGCAAGCGTAGCGAGTACAACATAAATGTACAACAATTCCATCCCAAGAGACATCAATCTTATAGAGCTCCAATGTCGAAATGCAATTGTTTATGTCACGCTGCATTTTTTCCAAAGTACCATACCATACTCGGAGGACCAAAATGTTGCGCAGAAAATTTCTTTTGATTTTGTGGCAAAGAAGAAGGGGGTAATTGAATTCCAAAAAAGTCTCGCAATGAAATGAAAATTTAAATAAAATGCAGAATTAGGTTTCGAATTAAAGAGGTGGTTTATTGAAAACAATGCTTACCTCGGTTGCTGTCGTAAAACGATTGACCGACATTACATAAATTAGCCGAAGGCTCGGTTAACATTTTATGACACGCGCGCTATCTGTATGTGAATTTAAACATTATTCTAAAGTTTCAAAGTTCGAAATTGGCCTTTTGGCTTAAACAGAGAGTACACCCCCTATCAACCTCGACCTTAACAATATCATTATATTCTCCCCCCGTCGTAAGCATTCTTTTGTATAGCATGGTGTGAATACACCGAACTAAAATTTTTTCAACACCATACCTTCTAGAAGAGGAGTACATCGAGTCAAAAGTGCCTTTGTCAAAAGCTCCTTCAATGTCGACAAAAACTCCCAAACTTTCAATTGTGTTAACACAGTCGTGGAGAGCTGTCTCACAGGATTTATCACTCTGATAAGCATGTTATCTGGGATTGAGCAGAGTCGGGCTGGTGCCAACATTTTAAATTACCAGTTGTATAAACAGTATAAAATAAAGTAACTTATTGCCCCTAAAGATGCACTTGGTGCTACCCAAACAGTATTCTGAGAGTACGCGTCACATCCTAAGTTATTGAATTCAGCATATAGCATATGTCAGTTGTACGGCCAAAAGCTCCTTTGTAGGAGGAGGCATGATGGATTCGGAAACTACAATGGTTTCCACCATTCCTCTCATATAACGATACCTAATTTTTACCGAAATCAAGTCTTGGCAACATGACATGATAATACAAGAGCGTGGCCGTTCCAACACTTCACAGCAGAGGATGGATCCCCACTTAATTCCACCCAAGCCACATATACGTCTTTGAAACACTCATAGTTCTTGAATTAGAATTATGCAGACGTAGTTTAAGAACTATCGAGGTAAATTCTCCAAGCGGATGTTAAGTTTTAAGATAGGCAAGATCGGACCAAAACTACTATCTCCTCCCATACAAACCAACCCTTCCATACTAAAAAAAAAATTAATTAAAACAGTTCCAGTGCAAATAAATAGATAACTAATTGATTAAATTAACGCAATAAATCAACAAGATTTTCTGAAAGTTTTTGAAGTACACAATTACACCTTAAAAAAGCTGGGAAGTGTAAGGTGATGAAATCTACCATCTCACAAGATGTGAGCATGGCCAAAGCAATTTAACGTACACAGCCATATCTCAGAAGAGTAATGCTCTTCTATGATAAAACTTGGCATTAAGGTGTATGGTTGAAACGTTGTATCTCTGAAACATAAAGCTTTATGATGATTAAATTTGGTATGGAATTGTACTAATTAGAGACAAAATCGACCATCTCACAAAAAGCGATCATGGTTGGACCAACTTAACGCTCACCGCCATAACTCAGGAACGTGATGTACAACTAAGATCTTATTTGGTGCATAGTTACTACATCTGACCGGAAAGTACTAATACAATTTTAGTCACATATAATGTGATTACCGGTGAGGTCAGGGCGTGGTTTGATCAATTTCACTTTTTAAAATAGATTACATTCATTTTACGCCCACAAAATAATTTTATGTATGATGATGCTCTATAGCTATATATATAAACAAAACGTATGTAGGGATTCAACGAGAAAAATAATAGTTGCCACGCCAACTTATTACGAGCACAATTTGTGAAATATGGTGTAAATATTCGCTAATTATGTAAATTTTGTTCATAAAAATCAGAAATTTGGTATCAGAGTTTGTATAGGCACTGCCGACAACTTTACCAAATGTATACTGGGATATTAACCCCGATGACCAATAAAAATTATAATCTTTTTCTAATAACTTAATAGATACAGAATTTTTAAATTCTCCTTCTATCCAAGGGCTTTCACAAATTAATCAAATATTTAATGTAAACAATAGAATTCTATATTTAACTAGCTGACCTGGCAAACTTCGTGCCGCCCAAAATTGATTTTTGGATTGAAATCATTTCGAGTATTTACAATTCCACACGAAATAAATATTTTTGATGTCGTTAACCGTATTTTAAGGGTTGTATGGTAGGTACCCCACCCCCTTTGTGGCTCCCGCTGTTTTTTATACAGTTATGCCGAATTTACAAGGTGGCGCAAAAGAAATCACCCTATTGGAAGATGCTCTCATTTTTGCAAATGGCCGCCAATGTCAAATCTGTGGACTAGACAGATACAGAATACAAGTGAATAAGCCATGGAGCGATACACTCCCCAAGAACGCGGAATAATTGTGTCTATTTTTTGCGTAACAATTCGTCTGTGGTGTTGGCGCAGCGCAAATTCCGTCGCCGATTTCCCGGCCGTCCGACACCGACTGCGCAAACACTGCGCCGTTTAGCCACTAACCTTGAAGAGTATGGGACCACACGAGACGTTGCCAATAGTGGCCGGCCCCGGAGCGCCCGTTCTGCCGAGAATATCGCCGCTGTAGCCGAGGACGTCGAAGTGAGGCCCGAAACATCGACCAGACGACGTGCCACGCAATTGGGCCTCAGCCGGCGGTCCCTGCAACGAATTTTGGTGAAAGATTTGAACATGTTCCCCTACAAAGTTCAGTCCGTGCATCAGCTGCTGCCTGCCGACCGCCAAACGCGCGTAGCTTATGCCCAAGCTATCCTCAATCTCGACACCGAAGTGGACGATTTTTCGACAAAAATCATAATGAGCGATGAGGCTCATTTTCACCTCAGCGGGTACGTGAACAAGCAAAATTATCGCTTCTGGGGAACCGAAAATCCGCGAGTGATGCACGAGAAACCATTACACCCGCTCAAAGTGACTGCGTGGTGCGCTGTTCACGCTGGAGGAGTCATTGGGCCATTTTTTTTCGAGAAAGCCGCGGGTCAAACGACAACAGTGGACGGTGCGCGCTATAGGGCAATGTTGACCGAGTTTTTTCTGCCCGAACTGGACGAATTAGGACTGGTGGACATGTGGTTCCAACAGGACGGAGCAACAGCACACACTGCACGAGCCACAACCGACATTCTGAAGGCCGCGTTTCCGGGTCGCTTAATTTCGCGTTTTGGCGATTTGCACTGGCCCGCCAGATCGCCCGATTTAACGGTCCCGGACTTCTTTTTATGGGGTTTTTTGAAGTCTCGTGTTTACATCAACAAGCCTGAGACCTTGGAAGCCCTCAAGGAAAATATCCGACACGAATGCGAGAATTTATCGCCCGAAACTCTCGCCGAAGTGATGGAAAATGCCATAAAACGAGCGCCCATTTATCCGATATCATCTTCTCGACTTAACACAATTAATTCTAAAGGTCTAAATAAACATAATCAAAAAACAGAATCGAAGTTTTTTATTTAGAAAAAAAATAAGAGCCAAACAACATCGGATGACTTCTTTTGCGCCACCTTGTATATCATATGACTTCATTTTAAAACCCAGTGCTGTAGGGCAAATAAAGAGGTTTTCAATAAGAGCGCTACAAAAGTTTTTTTAAATAAAACAAAAACGGTTTTTGATATCAATGAAATTCTTTATTCCTGTGAAAGTACATTCGATGCCATCATAGATTTCTTTTGCATGGCCAGCACGGGCACGCTTGCAGAAGTCTAGACGCTGAACCCAATTTTCAACGATTTACAAACATAAATCGGCCGATACGATTGATAAAGATATTGTGCTTGAACATCTTAAAATGTGAAGAGTAGTTAAAAGGTGGTCCCAATAATGTACCATCTTGCATTTTGAAAAATTGTTGTGAAGAAGAAATTGCTTTATAAATTACTCTTTTGTTTAAATACTATGTTAAATTTTTCCAGATATTTGAAAATTTATTTTATAATTCCGTTCGACAAATTAGGAAGTAAATTAATTATAACTAATTATCGCGACATAGGCAAATCAAGTGCAATTCCTAAACTTTTGGAACATATTGTTTGTAAACAACTTAGTCACATTGATATCCACTCTATATTTCCATATCAACTTGTATTTCTACTCGGAAAATCAACTACAACTAATTTGCTTGCATTTTCCTCTCGCGTTAAATGAAATTTAAAAAACGAATTCCAATCTGACGTTATTTACACCGATTATTTGTCCAAAAGGATTCAGCGAGTTATTTTTAATTCAGTAACATCAGTAGATTTTCAAGCAATTTCTTTGTGCCACAGAGAAGCCACATTGGACCACTTTTATTTCTTCGTTTTATTAATGATCTTCCATCCGTAATTAAAAATTGCAGAGTATTAATGTACGCTGATGATATTACAATTTTTTTGTACATTTAAAAATAAAAACGTTACTGCACCTTTGCAGTCTGATTTCGACAATCTTTCAAATTGGTGCAAAATTAATAATATGAATTTTAACGTTAGAAAATAAACTTGATATCCTTAAAAATGTCAATGTTCTTGGAGTTACAATGAACCCGAAATTAAGATTCAATATTCACATTAATATAACAAAGCCAACTCTGTTTTAGGATTTATTAATCGATGGGCAAAGGAGTTTGATAATCCATACATCCGATCTTAGAATATGCATATATGGTATGATGCCTTCGCTACAATTGTTGTATAAATAATAAAGAATCAGTTCAAAAACAGTTTCTTATTTTCTGTCTAGGTGGAATCCTGATTTAAACCTTTCCTCTTATGAAGGACGACTCAAGCTATTATCTCTTCCAACACTTAAAAATAGAAGAATATCATTATACTCATTTTAAAGATTCTTCGTGGTGAAATAAAAGGTGAATTTCTTTTGAGTAATCTAAATTTAAGGGTACCTTCCCGTATATAAGTAATTAACTTATGTGACTCTATAGCGGTTTCTAAGAACAAAATCATGAACTTTCTGCATCATAAAATTTCATAATTTATTTTAAATTTTTTAAATTGTTTATTAATGTTTTTGGTTATGTATTTTTTTATAATTTTTATGTCACGTTTATATTTATATTTATGCATGCCTAGAGTATTATATGAGACAGTATTTTTTTAATTTAATGCTGTAGAAATGTATTTCATAAATTTTAAAAGTATTAATCTTTATTATTTAATTAGTTATAGTTTTTGTGCACTGCTATAAAGCCTTTTTAGGTTTGGTAGTGCTTGCTCGGGCAGCACAAAGCACATTCCAAAAGGATCCCTCTGCCTCGAAATTGGTTCCGATCCTGGGCTTACAAAAATAATTGGACAACCAGCAATTTACCAGTATTGTTGGTCCGGCCTGGTAGGTCTTTTAAAATAAGTGCCAATGGATCGAAAAAGCTAAGCGAGTTTTAATGAATCTTCAGATCCTAACTGGGATCTTTACAAAAACCTTTTGACGCGAAACTTTTCTAAACCATTCCGAATTTCTCCAGGTAAGAAGTTGAAGCTGCGGCGGTACTCCTGGACTCTTAAATACTTCTTGTCTACGAGGGTTGCCTTTATATATTTCGGGATTGGGCAACCAATTATGCTGTCGTCTGGCAACTGACGTTTCCATAGTAACGTTTTGGCGTACGAACGCATTCTTGTTGTCTATAATAATTTGAAAAATTCAGGTCGACCAAAAAATAGAATTTAATCGTGATTATTTTTTACAACTTTCGTCGTAGATTAACCCAACAACAGTAAATCGAAGAACAAAATTTTTGGAGAAGGACCAGTTTTAACGATGGTTTACTGAATTTAATCGTGGTGTAGTGTACCCACTAGGCGACTAAGCCAAATGTTATGAAGTAGCGTACACTCTTGGTGAATAAGCAAAGTTTTATTTGGTTTTTTTGTGTTCGATTTCGTGTGATACATTTTCGTCACTAAATGCATTGTATACGAAAATGTATGCATTTCACTCAATGACCGAATTGCACTCAATTATTATTTCGTTCTTTGTTTTTGTTCTAGCCAATAGAAATGCGCCTTGGATAAGCAAATTATGTTGCGATCACCAATGGTATTTCTATCCCTTTTATATGCCCAATATTTCTGATAAATAATATAATATTGAGAATATTATATTAAGTATGAAAGTATGAAAGAGACCAATAGGCTCTTCCCAATATTGTAAAGCTTCGGAAATCAGCTATATAAAGCTGATCGCTAGCGTAGCTAAAGAATTCAGAGTTGAGCTGATATGCTCTTAGGCTTCGTCCCAATTAAGCTATCTCCAACTCTCCCGGAATTCGTGGCCTCGGCCAATTCCAACAAAACCCAAAAAACCAATCATAAAATAAAGTAAATTATTTCGTTTAAAAGAACAACTTCGTTATTCTTTATAGTGGCCGTAGTTTGCTCAACGAGTTTCATGTAAAATCGGTTATTTCGAAAAACATTGATTCAGTGCTACTGCAAGATCGTCATGTAATTTATCGTGAGATTAAGGCATTCTTGAACAGTAGCAAATTTATGGTACAGTTGCAGTATTTGTTGCAATTATACTCCTTGCCACTTGCAATCGCACTTCCACTGTCTAATAGACTATGCGTATACATGGCAAACATATTGGAAAATTTTACAATAAACTCCAAATACAACATTAAAGTCGAATTTAAAAACAAAATTAACAACACATGATCAAATAATAAATTTAAATTGCTTTCTTCTTCAAAGAATTACCAAGATAACGAGTTTTTAAATGCTATCTGGATTATCTCAAATAAATGTTTTTAATTAAAAAAACCGAATTCTCGACCTAATTTGCCAACAATACTCGGAAATTAAGAAATTTAAAAAGCATTACAAAAGATAAAAACAAGAACTAATTGATTTTGAGAAACATACTAAATCGCGCTACAATTACAACAACGCTTAAAGCTTAACCCGAAATCTTTTTGGAATTTTATAAATATAAAATTTAAAGAAGAATGGAGTTGAAACTGACGAAGTAATATAAATATGTAAACATTTCTTTAAAAAAATGTATTCAAGCTCTGCATATAAAAATAACTTATACCAAAATTATCTGACACCAGTTACTATTTCGCAACCAGTTAGTGATGAAGTCAGTGTCCTTAAGTATCTAATAATTATTTAAAATTATTTTGAAGAGGGCCTGACATCTTTTATTTCAAAAAATACAGTTCTGGCGAATTATTTTCAGCAATTACATCTTAATTTTAATATTTTTTAAAGTGCGCAAATTTTTCGAATAGTTGGAATCGTCATGTTTTATTCCTTTGTACAAATCAGGCATTAAATCAATTATATCGAATTATCGTGGTAAAACTAAACTATGCGCAATACCTAAACTATTTCAAAAATAGTTTAGGTATTTAAAAAGTAGTTTAGGTATTCAGCTAAACCATTACATCGTAAACTCGATAACATCTGTTCAAGATATATAATTATTTACCTGAAAAGTTAACAACTAATTTGATTGAATTTTCGTATTAAATAACAAATAGGTATAATACAGGACTTTAAACAGATGTAATTTATACCGATTTTAGTAAAGCTTTCGATGTTGTTAATCATAAGTTCCTAATTTTAAAATGGGCGTGGTTCTTACCCGGCGTGATCGGGGTCAGTTATTGCCAGTTAAACGAGAAATCTTGAATTTGTAATTCATTTGCAGAAAGGAGGGCGGACATCGTTAAATTGACTCAGAAACCGACGGTGATCATTTATATATATACTTTATCATACTTACCACGCCCCCTTCTGGCAGAATAAACTCAATATACTCTTCAGTAAGTGCACTTGCACTTGGAGAACGGTATAAAAATTGTAAACACATGTTTTTTGCAAGAAAAACACCATTTGTTAGAAAATGTGAAATTAATAATTATAAACTCGAAATCCTTAATAAAATTTAACATTCACATGATGTCCTTCAGCACTTCCCGGTGCTTGATAGCGATTCTGAGTTACGGGGGTGGGCGTTAAATTATTCAACCACGATATATCATCGCTGGCGATGATATTGACCCTACAAACTCAAACACCAAAATTAAAATTTTAAAAAGCAATATTAGCAATGTAATCGAATATTTTGAGTTAATTAAATACACTATGGACGTGGCAGATTTTGTATACATATAATTGTTCCCAGTACTAATTTCCTATCGTGTTGCTGATGGTTCTTCTTCTTAGTTAACTCTTCAGCCGATTATTAAGTCTTGGCAGCCTCTACAATGCCTCGCCAGTTGCTTCTGCTATTGCGCGCGCCGGTGCCAGTTAGTAAGACCAAGTGCAGTCAGGTTTCCCTGTACCTGGTCTTTCCAACGGAAATCAAACCAACTCAGATACAAATCGAATATTTTCATTTTTTTCACAAATTGAGGGTGTAATCGAAATATAAAATAAATAATAATCGGCAAAATCCCCCACTGAACCCTCCTCGAGGGTGCCGGCTGGTAATAGATACCACAGTGTCCGTTGGTAGGAGGTGTCTAGCTAAGATAAGGATGAAAATTCAGGTGTTTGTTACTCTTCAATAGTACAGCATTTGTGTCTGCATTTTTATCATGGTCGGGGGTGTTAGGGCTGGATCAAGGTGTCATACGACCCGTGCCGAGGATCAACCTTGCTGGGAGCCCTGTTTTTACAAAAATAGCCCAGTCTTTAACGTGAGCCTCACTGATACTTGGTCGGTGAGTAACTGTGACCTTACCGTGTTAATGGGGGCTATGACACGGCGGACCTACTTCCCCCCACACTCGTAGGATCTATTTATGGAGAAATCAAAACAACTACAAATATTAGCAGGAATTTATACTGCAACACAACTGGCAGATCAGGCGGAGAATCTTATTCGAGATACTGACCGCCAGGTTAAAACACCGAGAAACAAGACGGACAAACGGAAGGAAAGCAGAGGTACCAAGCCTTATATTGGACCGAAGCCCAGGACGGTTGGACCAAAATTGGGGGAAAGTTGTGGTTTAGTGGGTTCCAGTCAGGAACATCCACAACCATCAACAAGTACTGGACTGACATCCGGACAGACTATCAAAATGGGGGATGTACGGAAGTCCACAGGCTTGAGTGGCGCAGGTGCCAAATGGTACATGCGCTACATTAAGGACGGCTTAACGCCAGAGGAGGCCAAAAAGAAGGCACAAGACCGCTCCAAAGACTTGACGACGACCAATACAAGGAAAAGGGGCGCGGACGAAATCAGCCCGCAGGCAGGCAACTCGGCCAAAAAACCAAAGCCGATGAAAAGAAACGCGTGGCGCCAGAAACAAAAAACGGGAGCCAGGAAGCTCGGTGTTAGCTACGCTAGCGCCGCCAAGGCAATTCGACTGGCAGTACTCCCAAAAAAGTATCCCGAACATATACTCACGCGTGAGGAGCTTGGGCAAATTGAAGACGCCATCGTACAGGAGATGTACAAAGGTTGGAGGACCAAAATCCAATTTGATGGCATCCATTTCAGACCAGGTCTTATACTGGTAGACTGTGCTGGCGAGGATACGGCCGAATGGCTGATAATCACGGTCCCTAAACTGGCCAGCTGGAAGGGAGTTGAGTTGTCAACGTGCACGGGGGAAAACATACCCAGTGTACACTTAATGACAATTTATCTCCCCAAGGCTGCAGGAGTGGACACGAAGATGCTCCTAAAACTCATCATTGCACAGAATGAGGGTCTGCATACAGAACTATGGAGGATCTTCAGGAGCAAGGACGAAAGCAGGGGCAAGCTGCTGACGATTGGGGTGGATGACCGTTCGCTGGATACGATAAAAAACAACAACTGTTCGGTTCCATCCCAATCCACCTACACAAACCGCGGGAAAACAGACCGGGTACCAGCAAGCCCCCCTCTGGTGAAGTACCGAAGGAGGTCGAAGAAATTCCGAAGGCAATCGCTGAGGAAATTGAAGCGGCAAAAAATTAACAGGTTAAAGAAGTCGATCTACTACCACACGAAGATGATGGGCTTGACCTTGACCTGACCCTGCTGAATATGGAGGATGCCAACTCCCAAAAATGTGCCTTGTCAGAGGTTGACGACGAAGATACTCTGACAACGGAAGAAGAGTCCCAACAATAAGTTCGGTATGACCAGCACTAGGGTTGCACAGATAAACCTACATCATGCGAAAGCTGCCTCGACAGTAATCGCAAGAGCAACCACCAAGCATAATATTGGTATAGTGCTGGTCCAGGAACCCTGGGTCTTCAGGGGGCAGATAAGAGGTCTAGCAGGAAAATACACGCAGGTAATTTGGGATATTCGGTGTGAAAAACCAAGAGCTTGCATGTTATTAACCACTGGTTCTAAGTATCTTTGTCTTTCAGAGTTCCTGTCGGGAGACCTTGTTGCAGTTCAAATCCAGATGAACATCAGCGGAACCATACGCAATGTTGTTGTAGCGTCTGGATATTTCCCAGGAGACGACGTCCACGCTCCACCGGACCTGGTCGATAAACTGGTGAGATACTGCAACAATAAACAACTACCACTAATACTCGGGTGTGACACCAACGCTCACAACGAGGTGTGGGGGAGTACGGGCATCAACAAAAGAGGTGAGTACATTCTTGAATTTATTCTTAGTAATAGATTAGAAATTTTAAACTTGGGTAGTACACCAACTTTTGTAACTAGAATAAGAGAAGAGGTACTAGATATAACTCTAGGAAATACTTTTGTAAATGGATTAGTCAAAAACTGGAAGGTTTCGAATGAGCCATTAATGTCAGATCATAGAATAATAAGATTTGATATTAAAGGTTCTGCCGCGATCATCAGGAGAGTAAGAAATCCCAAGAAAACAAATTGGGATGTCTATATAGATAATCTGAGTAATAATACAACATGTTTAGAAGTTGGTAATCATATCAGAAACGAGCTAGAATTAGAAACAATGGTGGAAAATTTTAACAAGGTTGTCATTGATGCATATGAGGAAAGCTGTCCAATAAGTACAATAAACTCGTCCAAAGACGTACCCTGGTGGAACAAAGACCTAGCCAAACTGCGAACTAAAGTTCGCAGGTTGTTTAACCGAGCAAAACAAACTAGGGAATGGGCGGAATATAGAAGCTTACTAACGATTTATAATAATGGAATTAGAGAAGCTAAGCGTACAAGCTTTAGAAGGTTTTGTGAAAATATTGAGCAGAAAACAGATGCCTCAAGATTATACAAAGTCATGGAAAAAGATAAGACATTATCTTCCGTCAGCCTAAAAAGGAATGATGGAAGTTATACTGAGAATGAGGAAGAGAAGGCTCAATTACTTCTTAATACTCATTTCCCAGGGTCTTTTGAGCCAACAGAATATATTATAAAATCAGTACAAAGACCGAGTAAAGAAAACTGGAAGATAGCGGGGGAAATATGCTCAGAACTACGACTAAGGTGGGCGGTGGGTACTTTTAAACCATTTAAAGCACCTGGTGTGGATGGCATACTTCCCGTTCTGCTGCAAAAGGGAATTGAAATTCTTCTACGTCCACTTATGAAAATTGTTAGAGGAAATATAGCACTGGGATATATACCAAAGGCCTGGAGTCGAGTAAAAGTGGTTTTTATTCCGAATTCTGGGAAGAAGGATCCTCTTCACCCAAAATCCTTCAGACAAATTTGCTTGACCTCATTTGGACTTAAAACTCTTGAAAAAATGATAGATAACTATGTAAGGACAACTGTCCTAGTAAGTGCTCCTCTTCATTCTTGTCAACATGCAAACAGAACAGGTAGATCAACGGAAACTGCCCTTAAACAATTGACAGATGTTTTACAGGACACTCTAGAAGCAAAAGAGGTAGCTTTATGTGCGTTCTTAGATATCGAAGGGGCCTTTGATAACACCACACATGAAGCAATAAAAGAAGCTCTTATCCGCAGAGGGGTTAATAATACCTTGGCATGTTGGATGGGAACCATGTTGAAGATTAAAGCAGTCGAAATACCGATGAGTACAGGCTCTCTAGCAGCAAACACAACAAAAGGTTGTCCACAAGGTGGGGTAACTTCTCCACTAATGTGGAGTATTGTCATAGACGAACTTCTGGATGAACTAACAAACACTGGACTTATGATTTAGGGTTACGCTGACGATGTTGTAATAATTCGTAGAGGTAAATTTGAAAATACTTTATGTGAAATAATACAATTGGGACTAATAATCACGAAACGATGGTGTTTAAAAGTAGGGCTGAATATTAATCCAGCTAAAACTACAATTGTACCATTTACAAGGAAATATAAACTAAAAAACCTGAAGACCATTCGTTTGGATGGAACGGAGGTGGAACTACACACAGAGGTAAAATTTCTGGGAATTACCCTTGATCAGAAGTTACTCTGGAAAACGTATGTTAGTAACATAACCAAGAAAGCTACAAGAGCAGTTATGACCTGCAGATCCATCGCTGGGAAAAGTTGGGGCTGTACACCAAAAATTCTGCGATAGATGTATACGGTAATCGTACGACCAATGATTGCATATGGAGCGATCATATGGTGAGATCGAACAAAGCTGCAAACTACTGTCAATGATTTGAATAAACTTCAAAGATTAGCATGTGTTTGCATAACTGGGGCTATGAGAACGTGTCCAACGGCATCCTTTTAGAATTAACACCTCTTCACATTTATATCCAGACGCAGGCGAAGAGGGCCATTTATAGAATGTCTGGAGGAGATATTGGGTCAGGACATTGCATCAATCGGAAGAAATTAGACATTCTTACGAGGCAATTTCCTGAAATCACAATACCAAGAGATAACATGATAACGCAGTTTAGTTTTACTAAAAAGTTTACTACAAAACTAAGTAATAAAAACGATTGGGAAGGTATATCTAAAACCTACAAATTAAATCAAAAAATGATAACCTGGTATACAGACGGGTCTCTTACTGACGAAGGATCAGGAGCGGGGGTATATGGGCCAAGGATATGTAGGAATAGAAGGAAAAGAGAAGGCAGACGAACTAGCAAGAAAGGGGGCAGAAACCCCATTTGAAGAACCCGAACCCTTTTGTGGAATAGGAAAAAGATCTTTAACGATGATGTTAATGAAAGAAGAAGAACAATCACGAACACTATACTGGTATAATTTACCAGGAATGGAACAATCAAAAACTCTTTTAGGAACGTACAAACTAAAAAGATTTACTGAATGTATGAATTTATCAAAAAAGAATCCGAGAATTATAACAGGTATTCTAACAGGGCACTGCAGTCTGAACTATCACCTGACAAAACTGAGAATATGCAACAATGAGTTATGTAGGTTTTGTGAAGAGGACACCGAAACTCCGAAACACATCCTAGGAGAGTGTCCTGCGCTTATGCAAAGCCGGAAAATGTACCTGGGAGTCTATCAAATACCAGACGGCATGCTGAAAGACTTAAATGTAGGTTTCATACTAAAATTTATAACGGTTGTAGGACTTTTAGAAATACTATAAACCTTTCAAGAGTACAGGGCTAATAGGAATACTAAACAATATATATATATATATATATATATATATATATATATATATATATATATATATATATATATATATATATATATATATATATATATATATATATATATATATATATATATATATATATATATATATATATGTGTGTGTGTGTTAATTCGGTCCATTAAATTTTTCACAGGCAATTCACATCGAGCTTCTTTTTGTATTTGTCATTAAATTGTTCAAAACAGTTTGATGATGAATGTTTAGCTCCTCGGCGATGTCATGACTGCTTATGTGACGGTCCTGGTCAATCTTTTTCCATAATTTCATCGACTTTTGCAACGATAGGTCGACCAGAGCGACGGCATCTTTCACATCGCTTCATTGATATCCAAAACCGTTATTGTTTTATTTAAAAAAATCTTTTGTAGTGCTCTTATTCATCAAAGATGTGTGTGGTCTAACGTATATATATATATATTAGGTGTACAAATAAGTTTCCGCCGTTTTTTGTTAATAAAATAATATTTAAACGATTTTAAACGATGTGAGACTGCTTGCTGAGTGACTTCTAAACTAAGTGCAAGTTCTTTTTGTGTTTGAGACGAATCTTCACCCAATAATTTCTCCAAATCTGCATCCTCGTAAATTTTCGTCCTTCCACTGGATCTTTGTCTTTTATGTCAAAATCACCTTTTTTAAATTTTGAAACCACTCACGACATGTTCTCTCACTCAAAGCATCCTCATTATATGCTTCTACGAGCAATTGATGCGACTCAGCAGCAGATTTTTTTAAATTAAAAAAATAAATTAAAAGTTCCCGCAAATGACACTTAGTTGGCTCAAATTGAGACATTTTTAGATGAAGAAAAATATATGATGCTAATGCGAACTTAATAACATGATAAGGTTATGTTGTTCTGGAATAAACAAACTAATTTTCAAGTAGGTTACATCCAACGTAAACCTCGTGCCACGCCATCTTTCTCAAAACGGCGGAAACTTATTTGTACACCTAATATATATATATATATATATATATATATATATATATATATATATATATATATATATATATATATATATATATATATATATATATATATATATATTATATATATATTATATATAATTATTTATATATTATATATATATTATATATATATTATATATATATTATATATATATTATATATAATATATATATAATATATATATATTATATATATATATTATATATATATATTATATATATATATTATATATATATATTGGTAAACCTACTTGGCAGATGGTAACCTACCTGAAAATTAGTTTGTTTATTCCAGAACAACATAACCTTATCATGTTATTAAGTTCGCATTAGCATCATATTTTTTTCTTCATCTAAAAATGTCTCAATTTGAGCCAGCTAAGTGTCATTTGCGGGAACTTTTAATTTATTTTTTTAATTTAAAAAAATCTGCTGCTGAGTCGCATCGATTGCTCGTAGAAGCATATAATGAGGATGCTTTGAGTGAGAGAACATGTCGTGAGTGGTTTCAAAAATTTAAAAAAGGTGATTTTGACATAAAAGACAAAGATCCAGTGGAAGGCCGAAAATTTACGAGGATGCAGATTTGGAGAAATTATTGGGTGAAGATTCGTCTCAAACACGAAAGGAACTTGCACTTAGTTTAGAAGTCACTCAGCAAGCAGTCTCACATCGTTTAAAATCGTTTAGATATTATTTTATTAACAAAAAACGGCGAAAACTTATTTGTACACCTAATATTAATAATACCTAAATAATGAGTGCGTCATTAGAAATGTGTGCATCGAAAAATAAAAATATCTCAGTAACAAATAAATCAATTTTCCAAAAAATTACATTTTATCAAAGAAAATTTTATTCTAAGTAATAATAAAAAAAGTAATACAAAAAATAATTAATTAATGATAAAGTTATTGACTTTTTCCGCAACTCCTTTCATTAGAGCCTTTACAGTGTCTTCCTTGATCCTTTGGCTGGCAGCACACCATTTACGCCGAAAATCAACCACGTCCTTAGATACCCTTTGAGTGGTCTTCAATTCCCTTTTTACCAGAGCCCAATATCTCTCGATTGGCCGGAGCTCTGGGCAATTCGGTGGGTTCGCCTCTCTAGGGACAAACACAATGTTATTCTTCTGGTACCAATCCAAGACTGCTTTACTATAGTGGCACGAAGCAAGATCAGGCCAAAAGAAGGTAGACACTTTATGTTGTCTTAAAAATGGTAGAAGTCTCTTCTGTAAGCACTCCTTACTATAAATTTCCGTGTTAATTGTCCCGATGGTCACAAAAATTTTGCTTCGTTTGTCACAACTACAAATTGCTTGCCACACGAGAAATTTTTTTGGAAACTTTGCTTTTCTTTGGGTCTTAAATTTATCTAGGACATTTTCTCTAGCATCGGCAACATAAAAGTCTTGGCCAGGAAGCTGAGAAAAGTCGGAAAGAACGTATGTTTCGTCATCCATTATGCAACATTCGTACTTTTTCACAAAATTGTTGATAAGCTTTTGAGCACGCGTTTTTGCCTCAACATTTTTTGCTGCATTCCGATCTGGGACTTTTTGAACTTTGTATGTTTTCAGACCAGCTTCGCCTTTCGCTCGCCGTACAAAAGACTCAGAGCATCCAACTTTGCGAGCTACATTTCGTCCTGAGAGATTCGGATTTTTCTACAGCATGGTAACCACCGTCTTCGCTTTGTTTTGGTCACCAGAACCATTTTTTTTGCCTGTTCCTGGCTTCCGATTACAGCTAAGGTCCGCCTTAAACTTTTGAAGTACTTTAGATACTGTGTTCCGGTGAGCTTTCACAATTTTTGCAATCCTTTTGTATGTGAAATGAGGATTATTTATGAAATTTTTTATAATTTCCTCACGCACTTTTTGTTCTTCGCTCATTTTTTCGCTGAATAACCAACTATTAATGCAAAAATTTGCATAATACATATCCGACATGTTTTTCAAAGCTAACATGATCAAAAAATTTGAATTTTGAATTCTTATAAAAAAGTTACAGTAGAAAAACTGTGCACAAGTTTCTAATGACGCACTCCTTACTTGATTATGACCTTTAAACAATCTTGGTAACACTAAGGTCCATTACTGTGTGATTTTTTCCGATCTGCCAACGTAACCTAATCTAAGAGGGGTATCTAATTATTCACTTAAAAGCTTGCACTTTCACTTCGGTACAATCAATGGCTCATAGAAATATTTTTCGCTGATTTATAAATATATTGTTTGATATACATACCGAATTTGTTGTTGGTGGCAGATGAATTTGCGTTACCCTTTTCGTTGTTAATCTTGGACAAGTTTTCATATTTTAAATCATCTCGGCAGTTTTGAAAGCCTTTTGCATAACTAATATTCTCCATTAACTGGTATTTTATTACAGTACTTTCGTTTAAATAAGGAACACAATTATCATCATTAGTTTTAGCAAATGTTTCATTTGCTTCTAAAGGCATAGTTTTTAAAGTAACAAATTTTTTCTTTGACATTGAAACTCTTTTATTTATTCTTCCTTCCGTGTTGGAATTTAAGAAAGATTCACTTGTTGTGTTTTCCTGGCATACCTCCATTTTGTTTATATTTTTTAAGTCATTACCCGACCCGACCACATCAATGGAATTAGTGGCTTTATTTACAGTTTCTTTAGTCGATAAGTCTTTTGACAAAATATTGTTTGTAATACCAATTATTAAATTTCCGCAATTTTTGTTTGAGAATGATCGCTGGTCATTCTTATAGTTCGAAAATATATCAACCTCGTTCTTAGCAACAGCAGCAAATCCCCAATGTTCATCTTTTAACTCTTCATTTTGAAAATTATATTCTTTTGTAGACATATTTAAGTGCAGACTCTTCGAATTTTTAATAGAAATTTGTGGAACAAATATATTCGATTTTGATTCACTTTTATCAGAATCACAATCATCATCATCGTTTTCTTCGTCATTATCATCCTCATCATTGTCAAAGTCAGAACTTTCGCTACTACTTTCACTAGAATCAGAACCAGAACTTGTAGAAGAGCACGATCCAGACGTTGTACTGTCATCTTGATCATTATCATCACATTCAATGTTATCATCTTCATCACTTTCACTAGAAGAACTTGACGAAGATAAATCCGACAAGGTTCTTTTTCTGTTCTGCTGTTTTAAATCCACATCAATTTTGAAGAAGTTATGAAATTGAGTACGCTGTTTACTTATATTTAATTGCGAACTGTTAGGCTCACTTTCTTCAATACTTTGATTAATTTTAATTATGCAACTTGATGAAGTATCTCTAAAGGGCTTTTCTTTGTTATAAAATTTAGATAAATGTGAAGTTGTAGGACTATCATCAATGTTGAAGACATCATTTATACTCTGTCGTTTGACAGTTGTAGCAGAAGTTCTTCGTTTTTCTTTAAATTTTCCAGACATCCAACATTTTTTTCCAGCAGAACTTTGTGGTATCATTGAACGCTTGTTAACAGCCGACTTTGCCGAGGATTTGTTAAAGTCTGCATTGAGTCTGAAAACAAATATTAAAAATAGGAAGTGATTAGTAGAGACCGTAAATTTGCGTGGCGATAAATGGCAATCGGCTTCACGAAATGCCAATGCTAATTAAAAGCCGATATTAATAGTAAAAAAAAAACATTTTTAATTTTTGAATGTTTATATTTATAAATTTCAGCACATATACATCTATTAATATTTAAAGGTGACCAATTAGGAACTATAGGAAAAATTAACAAGTGTGAGAATCCAATAGATTCTGGCTTTATTCAACAAGCATACAATATATAAAATAGCACATCAATTAAATAGCCGCCGATAAAAGTCAACCATTTCGGCCGAAGTCGAGACAAACATGCGAGATGCTGTGTGGCTTGGGTGGGGGTACATCCTCTATTGTGAACAGGTTGATCGTTCGCACTCATATACTATCATGCCGAGAACATTTGCCTGCATGATGTTAATACAATTTTGTTGCCAAGATATGATGAAGGTTAAAATAAGGAATCGGTACTTTCATAGTTTTTGCCTATCTACCCTATGACTATATCATGACTTACTAAGGAGCTGATGACAGTCTTACGATATGCGGAATACAATAGCTTAGAACTAATATTGAAAGCAAAACCAACTTTCAGAATACTATTTCGGGAAATAGGCTTTCAGATTTTACAACTGGTAATTTAAAGTATTGTCACCAGCCCGACAATTGTTACTAATAAAAGACAGGAGGTTATTGATCTAACACTAACAAATAATTTAATGACTGATCCAATCAAAAATTGGCGAGTTCTTGAAGATGACTTTCTATCGAACCACCGCAATATAGGGTCGATTTAGATTCGGTATCCGCTGGATGAAACCCTCGTTAAGCTAACGTTCCAAAACTTCGGATAATATAAACAACTCTACTTTAGTTTGGCGAGTCTTGATTGAATGCTATCACATGGTGTGCCCGAAAAGCAGGATCAGACATGGCAAAGTGGACCAAATGATTCGCACATTTCTATAAATTTGAATCCATTTCTGTCAACTTTTGTATTTAATCGCCTTCAGATCAGGTTTCGATTGAAGTTCTTATTCGTTTTGGATTCTTAGCGTTAGAGTTTGTTCCTCTAAAAACAAAATATACTCGATCTCAACAACGACCTTGGATCAATAGTGGAATTAAAGAGTCATTGTTAAGCGCGATGTTGCTTATAGCCATTGGAAGAGATTCAAAACACCTCAATTCCATAAAGAATTTAAACATTAATAGTATTAAACAACAGTACAATTTATTATGTCAATACTGTAAAAATTTTTGGCATTATACAATATTTAACAGAACCCTAAAATGGAACAATCATATATGCAACACTATAGGTATATAAACTTCTATACATCACCAAGAAATGTTTGGTGTTGTTTGTTGTTTAATAAATGTGAAAAAAGCGATAGATAAGCAGTATCTAGTCCGTAAATGTCTGGTCATTTACTTAGTGATCAGCCAGTTTATTTAAGTTGCAAATCTTATCCTAAAAGATGTGTCTGGTCGTTTTATGATCAGCATATTTGTTTAGATATGATTGTTTAGGACGCTTGTCTATCGGCTGATAATAAAATAACTGGTATGTTATATTAGACTAGTAATAAGGGCCAGACTAGTAAATAGGAGCCAGTGTCTTTTTGTAACATAAACGTGAAGTGTGTATTATTATTTTTGTGTGTGATGTTCTGTTAACGTAGTTAAAACCAACAACATCATCAACAACAACTACAACACAAAGGCAGGTGATCAGCAGCAGCAGGAAATAAACAATAGGTAAAGGCTATGGAACGCTTAGAACTCTATGGACTACACAATATTTTACACCATTACGGATAAGAATTTTACTTGCCAAAACATATCTTGTCCCAACCCTTTTGTACTGTTGTGAAATTTTTTCAATATGCGACTGCATATGTATGCAAAAACTAAATGTGCTTTTTAATAACATCACCAGTTACGTATTTCACTTATATCTCGAAATTTTCTAAGAAAATTTTTAATATGACCTTTGAAAATTATCTAAAGTATCGCACGTTGTTGCATTTGCATAAGATATTTAGTACTAAAGAACCATTTTAACTCTATGATAAATAGACTTTTTCAAAATCAAATCGAGCTAATACTCCATATCATTCAATTAAGACATTTTTGTCTTACGTCAGAAAGACAGTTTTTTTTTTCAATACGTCTTTGGAACGAACTTCTTACTTATTTAAGAAAAATTTGCATTTCAAACGACTTGTTTATGACAGATATTACTTTATGCAATAATATATTATTAAGATTATTTCAATTGTATTTAAGTTAAAATCATTTAATTTAATATAATCATAAAAAAATCAATACTAAATAATCTATATATATAAAAATGAAATTTTCTATCTTTCTTTCTTTCTTTCTTTCTATCTTTCTTTGTCCCCTATGCGCGTATAAACCATTAATCCGATTGTGATAAAATTTTGGGAAGTAGTTGTGCTCACGCCAACTTAGGTTTAGGGCAAAGAAAATTTTGCCACGCCCACCTATTTCGCCCACAATTTGTAAAATTAAGTTAAAATATTCGATTATTTCGCTAATATTGCTCCAAAAAATCTGAAATTTGATATCTGACACTGTAAATAACATCCCCAAAAATGGGCGAGATTGGATCAATTTAACGCCCATTTTGAAAAAATAGAAAATATGCGATAACGTGGCTAATATTGCTCCTAAAAATCTGAAATTTGGTATCTGAATTTGTATTGGCACTGTCGATAACTTCCCCAAAAATGGGCTAGGTTGGATCAATTTAACGCACACTTTCAAAAAAAGGGTGGATCATTTTTACGCCTACCACCATTTGCTCAGAAACTTGATGTGCTAAATAGAAAACATGTAACGGGATGCACCGGGAAGAATAACAGGATATACAAAATTGTCCACGCCAACTTATTACGCCCACAATTTGATTAATTACGTGAAAATATACGATTACATTGCTAATATTGCTCCTAAAAATTTTGTTTCTGAGTTTGTATGCCGATAATTTCACAACCATAACTCAGAATCGTTACAACGGTGAATACCGAGAAGTTCCGCTATCTAACGGGAGTACCGGGAAGTACCGGAAAGTACCGAGAAGTACAGGGAAGTTCTGCTACCATTTTTTTAAGTGGCATTGCAACGCATGCCGGGCATTTGCTAGTGTTGTATATATGCATGTCGTGAATCTTATTTTTTTCTGTAATTGACACTTCGGCAGGTCCGAAACAGATATATGTTATTTCAACGTTTTGTTTTTACTTCATATAATTGCAATATTATTATTAAGATTTTTGTATTGCTATAATTGTTTTATGTTTTTTATCTTTTATATTATTATTGTTTCATGTTATATTTTTCTTGTAATTATAAAAAAAATATACAAATTTTTATTTTAATTGTTATTTTACATATCAATAATAATCATGCTGCCTGTGTAGATTTATAAGATATTTTTATTGTTACACTAGGAAGAAAAAATCTGATAATAAAAAAATAAATTAATAAATAAATAAATAAATAAATAAATAAATAAATAAATAAATAAATAAAAAATAAAGTCGAGGGTAAGACAATAAATTCCAAACTTCAGAAGGAAGCAGAAATAGTAAAACTAGATGAACAAGAAAAAAAATGTAAAAAAATAAACTAACAGAAACAAGTAAGAAACAAGTAAGAAATTATAGTCGGTCATACCGACTATTACAAATGCACCACATTGTTTATGACAGATATTACTTTATGCAATAATATATTATTAAGATTATTTTAATTGTATTTAAGTTAAAATCATTTAATTTAATATAATCATAAAAAAATCAATAGTAAATAATGTTGTATATATGTATGTCGTGAATCTTATTTTTTTCTGTAATTGACACTTCGGCAGGTTCGAAACTGATATATGTTATTTCAACGTTTTGTTTTTACTTCATATAATTGTAATATTATTATTAAGATTTTTGTATTTCTATAATTGTTTTATGTTTTTTATCTTTTATATTATTATTGTTTCATGTTATATTTTTCTTGTAATTATAAAAAAAATATTATACATATTTTTATTTTAATTGTTATTTTACATATCAATAATAATCATGCTGCCTGTGTAGATTTATAAGATATTTATATTGTTACACTAGGAAGAAAAAATCTGATAATAAATAAATAAATAAAAAATAAAGTCGAGGGTAAGACAATAAACTCCAAACTTTAGAAGGAAGCAGAAATAGTAAAACTAGATGAACAAGAAAAAAAAATATAAAAAAATAAACAAACAAAAACAAGTAAGAAACAAGTAAAAAATTATAGTCGGTCATACCGACTATTACAAATGCACCACATTGTAAAATATCAGATTCAAATTAGAGTGGTTCGTGATGCTATTAAAAATAAAATTGTAATCTTGAACCACCCTAATTTTATAAATCTTGAACCACCCTAATTAGATTACTCTACTTATTTAAGATAGTTTGAGTACCAAAATATTCTATTATACTTTTAAGTGCTATGATTAAACGTATAATAAAAAAATAAAAAACAAGGACCACCCTAATCGTTTGCAAAATTTGATCAGTTATTTCCAAGGACAACAGAATTTTCTGTACAAAGTTTCAACAAAATATCTTATATGGTTCTTAAGATATCGTGTTAACAAGAAATCACTATTTTTTGCAATATTGGGCGTGGTCATGAGTGGATTGGCTCGAAAAACTAATCAGTTCCTCGAGGGCATAAGAGCAACTAGTGTACAAAATTTCAGGTCAATATCTTTAACGGTTCTCCCGCTACCGTGTTAACAAGAAATGATGACAGACAGGCGGACAGATAGACAGACGGACATTGCTAAATCGACTCAGTTTTTGTTTCTAAACAACAATATATATACATGTCTGTATCTTTCTTGAGTATTTCTCTACGTTACAAACATTTTACCAAAACCAATATACACTACCGATAAGTTTGGGATCGCTGACTTAATTAAAAAAGTTATTGACAAAAAACATAAAATTAAGACAAAAATACACCAAACTATCGTCATTTATTATAACTAATTAGCAAAATATTTTTAGTTTAAACAATAAAATATTAAACCACAAAAAAAATAAGTTTTGAAAAATAAAATTTAATCATATCAGAAAAAAAGTTAAAGCAAAAATTATTTAAGCATATTTTAAACAAAAAACAAAAATTTAATTTATTTAAATTTACGCAGTAATAAGCTAAAATTAACTACATAAACAAAAAATATATTAAATAGGTAAACTTATTTGGGGATTATTATTGTGTTCTGGAAGTTCTATATAAATTCGATTTGTGTTGATATTACAAAAACAATGCTTGAAATTTATATTGCGGCAAAATTATAAATTTTCGACATAAGTCTGCACGCTTAACAATTTTCTCCAGAGAAATAGCTTCTTAATGGCAGGGAATTTCGGAAAAGCTTGTTTTTTTAATCTTCAAGTTGGCTTCGACCACAGCGTTTATCGACTCAAAATAAAAAGCCAAAGATTATTTCTGGTACTGCCGTCCGCTACAATCTTTTTGGCTTGCTAAATAAATGAATTGTTTAAGCGGCGGTACCGAAGACTTTCTGAATTTTTATACATAATGTTTGTAAGGATTTTCTCGAAACTAGAAAGCACACATCATCGGTATATGCCTGAATGTAAACACAAAATTCCTGCAATTAAGCAGAAGAAAGTCTACAATGAAGCACCAAACAAGAGGAGAGATTACACCCACTTGAGGGCAAAATTTTTGTATAAAATATACACTAGTTTTTTTTTTAAGATTTAACGAAGATTTGTCTTCTTACTAGAAGCTAACCAGCCACAAAGGGTATAGCGAAATCGAAAGTATATGAATGCGGTCTCATCGTCGGATGTTTTTATTTAAATATTTCTTTTTATTGCCGAAATTTGCTATAAATAAATTTAAAAAATAAATAAATAAATAAATATATATATATATATATATATATATATATATATATATATATATATATATATATATATATATATATATATATATATATACATATATATATATATATATATATATATATATATATATATATATATATATATATATATATATATATACATATATATATATTGGTATCCGCCGTTTTGAGAAAGATGGCGTGGCACGAGGTTTACGTTGGAATTCGCAGATGGTAACCTACTTGAAAATTAGTTTGTTTATTCCAGAACAACATAACCTTATCATGTTATTAAGTTCGCATTAGCATCATATATTTTTCTTCATCTAAAAATGTCTCAATTTGAGCCAACTAAGTGTCATTTGCGGGAACTTTTAATTTATTTTTTTAATTTAAAAAAATCTGCTGCTGAGTCGCATCGATTGCTCGTAGAAGCATATAATGAGGATGCTTTGAGCGAGAGAACATGTCGTGAGTGGTTTCAAAAATTTAAAAAAGGTGATTTTGACATAAAAGACAAAGATCCAGTGGAAGGCCGAAAATTTACGAGGATGCAGATTTGGAGAAATTATTGGGTGAAGATTCGTCTCAAACACAAAAGGAACTTGCACTTAGTTTAGAAGTCACTCATATATATATATATATATTTATATATATATTAGGTGTACAAATAAGTTTCCGCCGTTTGTTGTTAATAAAATAATATTTAAACGATTTTAAACGATGTGAGACTGCTTGCTTATATATATATATACATATATATATATATATATATATATATATATATATATATATATATATATATATATATATATATATATATGTATATATATATATATATATATATATATATATATATATATATATATATATATATATATATATATATATATATATATATATTGAAGGCCTTATTTAGTTCCTTTTAGTTCCTCTTAATTAGTCAGCGAGTAAAGCAAATTTTATTAGCGCTGCTAAGCACAATGAATTGATACTTATATTGGATAGAGGCACTGTGGTATTGCAGGACATAACTGCAATATCAGCATTGGGTCCAACACGAATTATTGGTATAAGTTCAGGGAAATTTGTGTAGGATCAGCGACTAAATGGACTCGATTCGTAGTTTATTGACGAAGCCATTCAGGCAGAAATGAGCCTCATCGCTGAAGAAGATTTTTCGATGAAAATCCGACACATTTGGGCTTTCTTGAACTGAAGCCTCAGCGGCAGCAATATTCTCGACACTACGGGCACTCTTTGTCTCACTGGCACGGGAACATTTAATACTGTGCCTGTGGATTAAAATTTTTCCACTAGACGCTCAATTTTTGATCTGGTAGGAAGATTATGACGACCATAAACTGGAGCGCTAAAGTTGAGGCCACTGACTCCGAATATCTGTAGTAAATTTTAATAATTTCGACTCGTTGTTGGCTCGTATATCTTTCCATGATGAAATGGCAAATCTTACTGAAGAGAAATGTCAAGAGAGCGGGAAAAAATATGGCGTCGTTTGCTGTCCCAATCGGTCTACTTTTGTAGCGTCCCTTTTGAAAAACCCGTTAGTAGATGATCCGACCTAAACTTTTGCAAAAATACTTATTGCTTCGTGTACCAATTGTATAGTAAATTAGTAGACATCCTTCTAAAGCTAAGAATAAATGACGTAAAAGAACTGGTTGGTGTAATCATGGGGCATAATACATTTGGTCAACATATGACCAACATGGACGTCATCAACGGTCCAATCTGTCAGTCCTATAGATATTGGGTAGTGATGTGCTTATTATAATTATTATACTCTCCATTTCCCTAATTTTCTGAAATTAATGAACTTCTTTTCCCATCAAAATAAATATTTTCTTCAGTCCTCTTGACTTAGTGCTACGGTTTCAAAACACTCAACTCTAACTTTGTTTTTTTTTAATAATTATCACACGCTCGACAGGCGATGGGTAATATAATGAAAAGCCTTTCTGAATATTTTGACAGCTGAATGTCATTATTTTAAGGTTACACTTAATCAAAAAAAAAAAACCAAAATAGCAATGAAAAACCATAATTACTATCTAGTTAACCTTTATAAAAAATAAAGAAAACATTATACTATTAAGATGATTATCTATACGTGACCCTGTACGGGGTTACAAAACCGCAGACGGGAGGTAGTTGCGGAGATAAAGGAGAATGCAAAGCCCGAAAAATTAAAAAAAAGCAATAGTACCCACAAAAATAATTCTGTCGAAACTACTAAAAAAAATCAATAATTAAAAACATTTTTTCAAACAGACTTTTTTTGTGACTTCCTCTACGTTGGTAGTCTCGGTGTAGAGACTTATTATAAGCTGAAACATGTCATATGAAATATTGTGAAATGATCCAGCACATAAACTAAGTACTATCTTCAACGCGCAGGTTGAAAATAGTTATCTACAATTCCTGGTCAGTCGTTGAGCAGTCTTGATGAGCAAGCAGCAGGACATGCCTCTCTAAGGGCATGCCTCTGGAAACAGCTCGGTTCATGGCAGTAAAACCATCAGTTGTGCCTGGCGAAGAGTTCCCGATCGGATAGTTCCACGCCGACATCGAGCTCCAATCCCAAAAAGCGATTCGCATCAGAGGGCAGCAAAATTGCTGGAAACGTGCCAACAGTGCCACCTTTTGCGCACGCTTTTTCGTCTTGTGGTAAGATGAAAGAGGTAGCAACTGCGCCTGTGGAAGAGCATAGTCCCAGCAGGGAGGTGACGGTGATCTTTAAAGGAGTGGCCTTGCAAGGCGCTCCTCCGGGGTTCCCTGTTCAAAGCCTACTTTAGCAGAGAGAAAATCTTCGTCGGCTACTTTCCTGGTTCAGCTTCTTTGCAGAAAGACCGAATTTTGTGACAAGTAGAGTCGCCAAATGTCAATGAATGGCGGGTGTTTCATCGATTGCAGAAAGGCGATCTTATCTAGTTAGCGATTGCTGTGGATCCCATGTCGGCTGTGCAACAAATTCTTCTATGGCTTTTGTAGTGCCCAGTTCAGACCTAGGGAATCAAAGTAAAAGCTGCTGAGGACAATGAGGTGCTATCGACATCTGCTTCGGCTCGTGCACACACAAGTAGCCAGAAGCCGAGAACGAGACAAACAACCGTAAAGCCTGCACTAAGTGCAGAGAAAGGGAAAACACATGCCAAACCCTCTGCTATCTCTGGTCGGCTAAAGAAATTGGAAAGAAAAGATCCGGATGCTGCGAAACACGAAGGATGGTAAGGTCCGGAGGGGCCGGTCTGGGAAATAATGTCCCAGATTTCACCAAAAAACACGCCAATTCGGAGACGGTTTAACTCCAAATAAATCTTCACCGAGCAATGGCAGCCTCCTAAAAACTGTGCTCTGGTGGAACAAAAGTGCCTGGACTTTGCCATACAAGTACCATGGGCCGCATATGGACGAATTAATGGTCAGACAAAGTAAGATAATCTACGACAGACCGACCAAGGGCGGCGCTAATGATCAACAAAAATATTTAATTTCTTTCAATTTCAGAGCGTATTTAAAGTTATCCGGTGGCGATACAGGCAGAAGTGCCTAGTGCCAGAGGGAGAGTAGAAATAATCCAGGCATCCTTATACCTCCCTGGCGACTCCGACAAAGCGGTATCACACGAGCTGCTGCAGCTCGTGTAAGACTCGCAACTTGCAATGGGTCGTGTGCTGTGAAGCGAATGCACATAACACGTTATGGGAAAGCACGGACGTCAATACACGAGGTGAGACTCTTCTTGATTTTATTACAACTAACAATATTGTCGTAGTTAATAAAGGAAACGTCCAACTTTTATAAGTGCAAAACATCTCAAATTGGAAGGTGTTGGATGAAGTCTCCTTGTCAGATAATCGATACATTAGCTTTGATCTGAAAGGGGAAGTTGAAGACACCTTTGAAATAAGAAATGTTAGAAAGACCAATTGATCACTTTACAACTTTTTTCCATAGGACAAAACATTGGACACCTAAGGGATAAAAATAACTAATTCTCAGGAACTAAATCTGGAAGTTAACAATTTAGAAAATTTAATAATAGATGCTTTTAAAAACAATTGCAAACTTGTAGTGAAGAAACGTTCTAGAAACATCCCATGATGGAGTGGGCAATTAAACGAGCTGCGCAAGAAAGCCCGTCATTTATTTAATAGAGCCAAGTCTAATGGCAATTGAGCACCTTACAATATTGCTCTAACGGTCTTTAATAATGAGCTGAAAAAATCTAAAAGAGAAACCTGGAGAAAGCACTGCGAACAGATTGAATCACTTAATAAAGATCATTCAAATAGCCTTTCTACAATTAAAAAGGCACCCGGAAATTTTACAAAAAGCCTAGAGGAAACAGGACAGCTACTGCTGCACACTCAATTACCAGGCTATTTCACCTGTGTATAGGACAGTGAAACCATCCGAGTGTCCTCGTCCTCACTCGCAAAATCTTTAACGTTAACAAAACTCTCCACCTTCAGCCCATTTAAATCTCCGGGTGTCGATAACATACAAACGTGTCTACTTCGGCAAGGAGTTGATATATTGGCACCGACGTTAACCAACATTTTTAGAATAAGCTTATAATTAGGCATGGTTCCTAAACGTTGGACGAAGGCTAGGGAAGCTTTCATACCGAAAGCAGGAAAAAAGGCGGATCACACGCCAAAAGCTTTTCGGCCCATTAGCCTAACGTCATTCATGCTTAAAGCTATGGAAAAAATTCTGGTTCAATATATCCGAGAAGTCTATCTGGAAGATATACATCTCTTCATATTGAACAATATGCTTACTAATCAGGCAAATTGACTGAGACTGCAATACATAGCCTAACGAGTAAAATCGAAAAGGCTTTGGAGGGTAAGGAAATTGCTCTCTGTACATCTATTGACATTACAGGGACCTTTGACAATGCTACTTTCAGATCTATTGAGGAAGGGATGGCCAGGAAAGAAATACACAGACTGGTTATATCTTGGGTTCTCAAAAGAACCCAAACTGATACATATGCAGTTTTTTTTAATTTTTTTTTTTGAAAAACCAAAATTTTTTGTTTTTAAAGGTGTTAATGCAATGTTTCTTTTTTATTAACAACTTAATCAATATGTATATTTTTATATTAAAAAGTAAAAAAAGAAAATTTGAGTATTCGGTTGTCAGCTGCTCTCTTGGGCCAAATAATTTGTCTATCAATTGCCAGTCTATCACACCTAACAATTTTTTATTTAATATTTTGTTAACAACTCTATATAACAGAAATTGAGAAAAATCATTTATCAACGTCATAATAATATTGACATCAAAGTAACGGATCGCGCAATGCGCAATCTCTTTATCTTTTAATCCTGACAAAAACCTATCAATTTTTATTTGCTACACAATTGTTATCAAATTGTCAGTTTTAGCCAGAATACGACTGTAAATTCAAAATTTCAGTGTTTCAAAAATGTTTGTAAAACCTATTATTCTATCAGTTAAAGTTAAAAGTATTGGATCTACCTTCAAAAATCCGTGTTGTGAGGTTGCAATTATTGATTTAACAAAATGTATTGATTGTTTTGTGATTATTTGTCAAATAATTTGGAAATAACATTAAGCGCCATCTTCACTGAAACCGTGTTTTCTAATGCTTGGTTTCCACTGTGTCATTTTTAATGCCATTTCGAAATGACTTTATATGACAAGGTGCCATATAACACATAATGTGTTTCCATTGCGCCATGAAAACTGGCAAAAAAAATTATATGACAGCGTTGCCATATTCTATTTTGGCGTTCCCACTATTGGCGTCATTTTGAAATTTAAAAACAGCTTTTTCAAAATTTCTTCGGTCTTGTTCTTCTTGTCATTTGCAAATTAAAATGCCAAGATGTTGGTTTTTTCATGTCATTTAAGGAAAATTGTTATCATTTAAACCGAATAAAAAATGAATAAAAAGAAGAATATACAAGTTGCTACAGCGGTTTTGTTGGCTGTGGTTTTGCAAGAACAAAAAAGACCACAAAGAAAAAGAAATCACGAATGGTGGGTACGTCCAGCTTTGGGGCTTCGAGGAATTTGAGATATGAAGACTCCCGGTGTTTTAAAATTTTTTTGAGAATGTCAGTTGACGATTTTGATTTTTTAGTGCACCGTCTGTGGCCGTATATAAAAAAGAAGAAGACACCCAATTTAGAAAAGCGATATCACACGGTGAGAGAGTGGCCGTAACGTTGCGTTACCTTGAATCGGGCGATAGCTTTTCTAGTCTTATGGTTTTTTTTTTATGGGTAAAACTACAATATGCAACATCATTCATGAAACGTGCATTACACACAAACATTTCCTTTTTAACAACTGCCGACAAAAAGTAAAGAAAGAAAAATAGCTTATTTATTTTTTCTTCTTTATCTTCTTTAAAAAAATTACTTGTATGCCATAAAATGTCTGCTAGTCATTTTATGCCATAATGGTTTGACGGAGGTGTTTCCACTAGGTCATAATTTGTTTTGCCATTGCGTAGTCAAAAATTGACTCCAAATGTAAATGACTGCCGTTCTCATTACAAATGGCACTATGACATATAAAAATGACACAGTGGAAACCAGGCATAAATTACATCAATATTAGAACATTGAATTAAAAAGCGTAATTCGTCAATCTTATTATTAAGGCATTAATATGACAAACCATGCTTCCCTTCCTCTTTCTGCTACGAAGTAAGTTATACACACTGTCCACTAGAACAAACTTTACTCTAGAATTTATGTCATATAGTCCATTATTAGTAATTTTGTAATATATTTTACAACAATTTGAGAGTCTCAGATAAGAATAAAATATGAAACGAAAGTATGATAAATATATTATAAATTCAAAAAATGTGACGAAGACGCAAAAGGTCATTGTTGTTGCGCTTGAAATTCGTAATCACATTCAGAACATTGTTTCTTTCAAAAAGGTGACTCAAATTTTACAATAACTACAGTGTAAGAGAACAAGAGTTTCGATAGCTTATTATGCGGAATATATTTTCAATAATGGCTTAAAGATTAAAGTGCTACATAAGTAAGAAAAGGTGATAAAGATTATCGTTTCCATAATAAGGTATACCATTTATTGCTCAGAAAGTTCTCTAACTTTGTGGCAACGAAAAAAGGGGGTTAGTAAAATTCAAAAAGTCTCGCAATGAAGGCTTGTAAAACGGTTTACATTATATGGCGAGGATCCTAATGATGCGCGTGGTGCCACTTGTATTTGATTTCAAACATTATTTCAAATTAAACTCAGTTTAAAATTGGACGTTCGGCTTAAACATTGCCGCCCGCCTTGCAGTAACACTGCAACAAATTAAACTTAAAGCTATTCTATATATTAACAATAACTAAGTAATTTCAATAATTTATCGTAAATATTGGCGTTCAATTTATTTGGTTGGAAGATAACTCATGTGCGGCTAGTAATAATATTAAAAAAATAACTCAGTATTTTCAATGGAATAGAATTAAAATATATATATTTCATGTATTGTATGTGTATACATATATTATTTTTTTAGTATGTACATTCTTTGGCTATATCGGATATATTCCAGATATTATGCATCCGAATATTGTGCTCTGCGCAATGAGTTGACCCGTCAACTCGGCACAGCCACCTGCATCAAGATACGTCCATGGACGTCTGCCCCCAACACCATGTAAATGGGTCCCGACCGCGAAAAAATTTTTGTCGGCTAACACACAATTTGTAAAACTATTTTTCACACGAATATCTAACGACTGCGATATTGTCGTTTCCTTGGCGATATATTTGGCGCTGTTGGGTTTTAGGCAGAACTATTGCGACTACTTATCATCTGCCGTGCATAACAACAGAGCTTGTAAGGCTGAGAACGACGGCCTTTCCGTGTTCGTTCAGCTGGAAGTGGACGCTGGAAGGGGGATGTGTTCGAGTTCGCTTGCCCAGACGGATAAGACCTCGGTATAGCTTGGTCATTCGCCGCCACTAGCGCGGACGAACAAGACCTGGGTCTAGGATGCGCAACCGGTTAATTGCAGGCGTGTCTCTAGATGTCGGCCCTGACATATGAGACTAGGGTCCGACCTAAATAGCAGTTTGATTAATAGCTGGCCCTCACGGAAAAGACCCGGGTCGGGCGAGAACATGAATGGACGATGATGATTGTAATAGTTGATTTAATAGTTGACAAGCTCTAATATCAGCTATACTCCATAAACTTTATCTCTCTATCTAAACGCCAGTCAATTAAACGCAAACATCGATTAACAGTGGACGCGTTTTTATTCGTTCCGTGCGTGAATCGTTTTTTCATGTGTAACAGCGTATTCTTTTAACCACAAAATAGCGAAATAGACGCTCAAAATAAATTGTGATCGTTTTGGCTTTTTAAGAAAGCTGCCAACGGCACAAAACAATTAAAAACATATAATTTAATAAAAAAAATCAAAACAAACAAACAAAAAAAAAAAAGGAGCAAAAACAACATCTATCCCAAAGCCAAAACAGATTGGAGCACTACCTTCGTATAAGGAACAACCCGCAACGCCGCCATCTGTAAGTATGTCAATAAGTGAGCGAACCGAATTGGTAGGTAGGCCAAAAGAACCGGCAGTACAGACTGGTATGGATCGCAACATACTAGTTAAACGGAAACTAAGTACACAAAACGGGAATAAAGGTAATGCTCCTAAAATGACCAAAATAAATTATGAATGGTTCATCATAACTGATCCCTTAAAAAATAATAGTTTTGCTCCATTAGGTAAAAACAATTTAGATGCATCAAATATTGATACGGAAGCTGCTCCTAGTGCTAAAAGCACCAAACCGCCGCCAATTAACTTGCGCGAGCGTAGCTCAAATGAGTTGGTTTCAAACATTACACGACTTATCGACAGTAATAATAGTCCCTCTGACTAAAGGGAACATACAAGAAACCAAATTACAAATCTACACTGAGAGTAATTACCGTTTTATTTCTAAATTTCTAAATGAAAGAAATAAAAACTACTACACATATCAGCTCAAAAGTAGCAAAGGCCTAGTAGTGGTCATTAAAGGCATAGAGTCCAGTGGAGATTCTAATGAAATTAAAGAAGCATTGGAAGAAAAAGGGTTCGGAGTAAAGTTGTGATCAACATAATAAATAAAAACAAAATTCCGCAACCAATGTTCAAAATCGAATTAGACCCTAATTCAACCAATTTAAAAAAAACGAAACTCATCCTATCTATGAGCTGAAATACTTACTGCACCGTAGAATCTCAGTAGAGGAACCACATAAGCGCAGTGGTCTGGTGCAATGTGCAAATTGTCAGGAATACGGAAGTCCTGGCCTACAGATAATAAGAAAATACCAGACCTTATAGACTTTGCTATCATAAAAAATTCAAGCAGAAATCTAATCACAGCTGATACAAGTTTCGATCTATCATCTGATCACTCTCCTGTAACCTTCTGCGTACTAAATAAGCCAATACTAGTTGAGTTTCCCACCCGACTAACCACCCATAAAACGAATTGGCTTAAATATAAAAATTATATCAGCAGTCATATCCATACAAACCCAAAAATAGAGTCAGAGGGGGGATATCGAAGACTTTGTCCAAATTTTTAATTCAATGGTGACATCAGCGGCGGAACATTCCACTCCTAGGAATTTCACTGATACAAAAATGGTAGCATTAAATAATAGCTACATAGAAAAACTCGTAACAGACAAGCGTCGACTGAGAAGAGAATGGCAAGCACATAGATCCCCTTTTGCAAAGCAAAGACTCGCTGATGCTACAAGGAAACTCAAGGAGGCCCTAAAGCTAGAAGATGACAAAAACCAAAGTAACTTTGTGAAAAGATTATCACCTATGTGTACAACAAAGTTCTCACTGTGGAAGGCAAACAAGAAGATAAATTTACCTGTAGAGGGCGAATCCGCAATCAGAAGCCCAGATGGTAACTGGGCACGCAGCGAAAAAGAAAAAGCCAAAGCATTTGCTAAATACTTGAGCCAGGTTTTCAAAACAAATCCGCCTACTCAGGGATTTGTAATTCAGTCCTTAACTAACCTTTCAAATTATAGAACAGTGTCAGTTGTTTTTTTTTTTAAAAACTGGCGGAACATTTTCTTCAGGCACCATCAATTCATAAGCTTCTCCATTTTTATTAGGATAATTCCACTTAACTTTCTTGTGAAGTTGAGGAGCGTGTTTTGGAGCTAATACCCTATGTATTTGTCGTAGATCAATATTTTCCATTTATATTCGATCGATTCTACCTTTTGCCAAAAATAACTTCATTAAGATTAAATTACCTAATTATTCCTAACCTTCAATGACCTTAGTTTATTTATTTAAAAAAATTAATATGAAAACAACTCTACTATATATCAGTATTCCTTTTGGTTTTTTGTCTGCATAATTATTCACAAAGCGTTTCTTTTTCCTCTTCTTTGGAACCTCTTCTAGTTCCCCAAACTTAGTTAGTTTATCATCTAGAGGCGCATTGTTGAAATATAAGACGACTGTTGAAAATGTTGATATCTGTTTCGGCAGGGAACCCGTAATTATCCATCCGAATATCGTCTGCTTCGCTACCAACGATTCATTTCGTCAAATACCATCCATTAAAATAGTAGCATATAAATCCGCACCTATCAAAACATAAACTTGTTGACTTTTATAAAAATTGGCATCAGAAAATTGAAGAACAGGTAACATTCGAATATATGATTAGTCGATATATTGTATAGACAGATGTCCTGTTAGCTGAGGCATGAGCAGGCCCTTTGCCTCTATCCTCAAGTTATTATCTATGGGGTATTCTAAAGTGAAACTACACATTCTTTGAATACGTACCGAAACCGTTTTGTTCAACTCTGATACCTGAGTGTTTACAGCTTTAGTTGGAAGTTTTAATATTTTCTGAAGTCTCTCTGAAAATTGCATTCATAACAGGAGACAATAAGTTCTCTAGCAGTATATACCGTACCCAAATGGCATATATTTACCATCGCGGTACCTAAAAGAATGTTCTTAGTGCTGACCAAAAAGTATGAATGAATATTGTTAATATTAGAATTGACAGAATTTACTTGAACATTGTTGTTATTTGGAGTCGAAAATATTTAATCTTGTAAATTTTATGGCCGTAAGGACCCTGCCTCCCAGGAGAAGCAGAAGCATTGGAATACCCACGATACGATGAAGAAGTGAGTTTTGACGTCTCTTACAAACCGAACAGTTGAAATTACTTTTACATTCTCTCACAAGATAAGAATGACCAAAACAATAAAGGCAAAGGTTAAGTCTTCTTACGGTTGCTTAACGGTTATAAATGTTCATATCTTGAAAACGCGACATATTCTTAGTGGATGCTGCTGGTTTGGACACAATTTACTGTTAGTATTCACTGCATTGTGGTGGGTTCAAAATTGTTTATTTACTGGCTGAAACCCCATTTTTTCCTCAGCAGTTTGCCTTCATTTGATATTGTCTCAAGCGTTTGAAACCTATTCGTTAAAAAATCATTTAATTCTTTCCAAAAGCTAACTTCTGTAGCCTTTCTTGACTGGTTTCGGTCGAAATGTCGATCTTCTCACTATATAGATATTGAGAAAATTTACAGGCCGATGGTATTAATCGAAAAATGGTTACGGAAGCTAACTTTCGAGTTGGTGAGCTGAAACTCTAAAAATAAAACAAAACTGGTTATTTATGCTGTAGCATGTTTTAATAATTTTTTTCTGCATGTAAATGAGTGGTTTTGGAGGTCGGCGTGGTGGGGGTGGTTCTTATCCGATCATGGCCATTTTTTGTGAGCAGTTTTGTCTTACTACTAAAAAGCTAATTATAATTATATTTGAACTGGATATCTCTACTGGAACTAATTTAATTAATTTTTTTTTCCGTATGGAAAGGGTTAGTTTGTATAGGAGTGGGTAGAAGTTTTAAAATACGGCTGTTATCGCTGGGCAGACGGACAGACGGACGGACAGCGTTAAATTGATCCAAAATCCGACGCTGATCATTTATATATATACTTTGTCATACCTACCACGCCCCCTTCTGGGCGTCACAAACGGAAGAACAAACTCAATATACCATTCGGTACGTGCGCTTGCAAGTGGCGAAGGGTAAAAAATACTTAAATCCCTTTGATCGCTTTCGTTAAAAGCAACTTCAAATTCAAAAAAAACTTCAACTAGCAAATTAAAATTTTCTATTTTCGACATTTTAATTTAAAAAATTCAACTAGATTGTAAAAATCTAAAAAAAATGTTCAAAAAAATAAAACGTTTTTATTGAATACTAGCGAATGCCCGGCATGCGTTGCAATGCCACTTAAAAAAAATGGTTGCAGAACTTCCCGGTACTTCCGTTAGTAACGGAACTTCCCGGTACTCCCGTTAATTAGCGGAACTTCTCGGTATTCACCGTTGTAGCGATTCTGAGTTATGGCTGTGAAATTATCGGCATACAAACTCAGAAAAAAATTCCCAAAATTTTAGGAGCAATATTAGCAAAGTCATCGTATATTATCACATAGTTAATCAAATTGTGGGCGTAATAAGTGGTCGTGGACAATTTTGTATATCCTGTTATTCTTCCCGGTGCATCCCGTTACATGTTTTCTATTTAGCACATCAAGTTTCTGAGCAAGTGGTGGTAGGCGTAAAACTGATCCACCCTTTTTTTGAAAGTGTGCGTTAAACTGATCCAACCACGCCCATTTTTGGGGAAGTTATCGACAGTGCCAATACAAATTCAGATACCAAATTTCAGATTTTTAGGAGCAATATAAGCCACGTTATCGCTTATTTTCTATTTTTTTTAAAGTGGGCGTTATATTGATCCAACCTTTGGGGAAGTTATCGACAGTGTCTATACAAACTCAGATACCAAATTTCAGATTTAATCGAAATAATCGAATATTTTAACTTAGTTTTACATATTGTGGGCGTAATAGGTGGGCGTGGCAAAATTTTCTTTGTCCTAAACCTTAGTTGGCGCACAGCAAATTTCATCAAAATCGGATGAATGGTTTAGACGCAAATTTGGTACAAAGATAGAAAGAAAGAAAGATAGAAAGAAGAATTTATTTATATATATATAGATAAAATTATATAAAAATGGAGTATTTATAACGTTAAGGGTTTTTAAAAGGGAGGCTACAAAAGTAGACCGATAAGGACAGCAAACGACGCCATATTTTTTCCCGCTCTTTTGATATTTCTCTTCAGTAAGGTTTGCCATTTCATCATGGAAAGATATACGAGCCAACAACGAGTCGAAATTATTAAAATTTACTACCGGAATTGAGTCAGTGGCCTCAACTTTAAGAGCGCTACGTCCAATTTATGGTCGTCGTAATCGTCCTACCAGATCAACAATTGAGCGTCTAGTGGAAAAATTTGAATCCACAGGCACAGTACAAAATGTTCCCGTGCCAGTGAGATAAAGAAGTGCCCGCAGTGTCGAGAATATTGCTGCCACTGTGGCTTCAGTTCAATAAAGCCCAAATGTGTCTCTCACACGTCGTTCTCAAGCGTTGGGCATCTCTGTGACGACGTCGTTGTGGCGAATTTTGCGAAAAGATCTTGGCCTACATCCTTACAAGATCAAATTGACGCAAGAACTGAAGCCGTTTGACCAGCAGAAGCGTCGTATGTTTGTGAATTGGGCTGAACAAAAACTTGAAAATGATTCGGATTTTCAACGAAAAATCATTTTCAGCTATGAGGCTCATTTCTGGCTGAACGGCTTCGTCAATTAGCAAAATATGCTTTATTGGTCAGGCAGCAATCCACACGTACTCCATGAGTCATCATTGCATCCCGAAAAAATTACGGTTTATGGGCCGGCGGAGTCATTGGGCCGTACTTCTTCCGTGATGATCAAGACCGGCACGTTAAAAGGTATTTTAAAGTTAAAATAATTTAATAAAGGTCTGGCAATCTAAAAACAAATAAGTCAACAAGTTTATGTTGATGTGCGCAGTGATAACACCCCAAAGGTATATGAAAAAACAAAAATATTGAAATTGTAATTAATATTTCGTGTAATCACCCCAATGGTGTCACGAATGGAAAATAATCGAAAAAAAAATTAAATTTTATATTTTCCAAAGCTACCTCACCAAAATGGTGTCTTATTGAAAAAAAATATTTAAAATTATACATTTTATATTAAATAAAATCCTAATGGAGTTGTAAAATGTAAAATTATATAATATAAAAAATTTGGTAAACAAAATTTTGTTATTTATAACAACCACTGTATTGGAAATTGGTAATATTTCAAGTTTTTTTTTTTTTGCACACTTTAGTTTTCGAGAAAACCTTAATCACTTTAATTTTAATTTATTGTAGTCAACTTTTGGAAATCACATTTAAACACAAGCTGAAAAACATAACACTGATTGATGGTTTAATGGATGGTAGGTTTCTTTTTTTTTATTTTATTTCACACCACGCGTTTTAATATTGAAATAAAATAGTTTTCGGCGTAAAATGTCCGTCCGCGCTTAAGAACAAATTAAAAGACCACGGACATAGCACAAAGCAGAATCGAAAACATTTCGTGAGCGAGGCTGCAGCTGGTAAATATGTACGTGTGGTTGTGTATTTGTACATAAGCTGCACTTTGCAATGAGCGCAATGTTAGAGCATAAAAAACCAAACAAGAAGAATTTGATCATTTAAATAAGCGCTTTTTTTGTTTTTCTACAAGAAAATAACCAAAAGGAAGATTTGGCGAATATTTGTATGTCTATTTACAAATTAATTTGCACAATAGCGCAAGTGTTTCCACTATGTATTTTTTGTCTGTGTTAGGTATATAAGTATGTGGTGTATAAGGAAGCACCGAATCACTCTGCGGGTTTTTGCACAAGTTTAAAGTTTGATTGAATTAAAACGCACTTCTTTTAGGTTTTCAAACTACCAAATGAAATGAATTAATATGAAGAAATGCAAAAACTTGATTGTTATTGTTGAAAAAATGGGAAATAGAAGATTTCCAGCTCGAAAGAACAAAATGTTGCTCAGAAAGTTCTCTAACTTTGTGGCAACGATGTCCGTCCGTTTGTCTGTTTGTCCGTATGTCCCAGCGATTACAGCCGTAGTTTTAAAGCTATCGAGCTGAAACTTGGTATGTGAGCTCATATTCTTCAAGCGAAGGATAAACTGGAAGATCGGACCAAACTACTACCCCTGCCATACAAACCACCCCTTCCATAGCGAAAATTTTTTTTTAAATAATTCCAGTGCATATATGCAGTTCAAATTCAATATTTAGTACTTTAGTAGTAACACAAAACTGCTTACAAATAATGTGAATGATCAGATATGAACTACGCCCACCTCCCATACAAACTACCCCTTTCAATGCGAAAAACAAGTTATTAAAAATAGTTACAGTGTAAATAACCAGTTCAAATTCGGTAGGAACACAAAACTACTAACAAAAAGGGGCGTGATCTAATACGAGAAACACTCACTTATTATATACACATGTAGCACTTATGTGCTAAAAGAAGCACATTTTTTAATCCGTCTGAAAAATACGGCGAGTGATTTTTTCAAGTTAGGAAAAAAAGAAGCAAGAGGCCAAATCTGGAGGATGTGGCAGCTGTTAGTAGCCCAATTTAGCCGTTGTAATTCTGGAAAAGGAAATACGACACCCATCGCGACGACAAATAATACCGGAAGTTTAAAAATGCGAGTATGCAGCATGAAGATTTAAATTTTTCTCTGTTATTGGCGAGAGAGGCGTAGAAATCATTGAAAAAATGCTTCAAAACTGGAATTCGATATCTAAATTGAATTGACAGTGTCAAGTCGACAACTTTACCAAAAATTATCGTGGTTTAATAAATTTAACAACATAAAACCAGCGGCGTCATTGGGCCGTACTTTTTCCGTGATGATCCAGACCGGCACGTTACTGTGAATGTGAATCGCTACCGTTCAATGTTAACCGTATATTTTTGGCCTCAATTGGATGATATGGACTTGGAGGGACGGCGCCACAAGCCACACAGCGAATGTCAATCAATTTATTGGAAACCATGTTTGGTAGACGTGTTATCTCACGAAATGGCCCAGTCGATTGGGGCTACGTCAAGTCTATGGTCTATGCCAACAAGCCAGCGACGATTGATGAACTTCGTACGAATATCGAATGTGAAATTGCAGCAGTATCGGCCGATTTATGCTTGAAAACCGACGAAAATTGGGTTCAACGTCTAGACTTCTGCAAGCGTGCTCGTGGTGACCATGCATATGAAATCGAGTTCCATACATAATGGCATCGAATGTACTTTCACAGGAATAAAAAATGTCATTGATATCCAAAACTGTTTTTGTTTTAATTAATTAATTTTGTAGCGCTCTTATTGAAAAACCCTTTATAACGAAAGTTGAATGCCAAGCTTATTTTCTTAAAATATTTAATTTTCAAACCAATGAAAATCGCAATAAAATCTAATTAGAATTCAACTTTTAAGTGAATGACTCTTTTTAACCACTCTAATCTGGAAAATAACAATTTAAAAAAATTTAAGCATTTTAAAACAATAACCACTCCAAGTTAATTTTAAAAGTTTTAAACATATTATATTTTATAATATTTCACTCTTGTGCTAATTTTTTAAATTTCCGTAAAAATAGAAAACATTTTCTATAAAACCACTTTAAAGGTATTTGAATGTTAAAAGAATTTAATAAAAGTCTGGCAATCTAAAAACAAACAGGTAAACAAGTTTCTGTTAATGTGCGCAATGAAAACACCCCAAAAGTATATGAAAAAACAAAAATATTGAAATTGTAATTATTATTTGGTTATTAATGGTGTCACGAATGGAAAATAATCGAAAAAAAAATTAAATTTTATATTTTCCAAAGCTACCTCACCAAAATGGTGTCTTATTGAAAAAAAATATTTAAAATTATACATTTTATATTAAATAAAATCCTAATGGAGTTGTAAAATGTAAAATTATATAATATAAAAAATTTGGTAAACAAAATTTTGTTATTTATAACAACCACTGTATTGGAAATTGGTAATATTTCAAGTTTTTTTTTTTTTGCACACTTTAGTTTTCGAGAAAACCTTAATCACTTTAATTTTAATTTATTGTAGTCAACTTTTGGAAATCACAATTAAACACAAGCTGAAAAACATAACACTGATTGATGGTTTAATGGATGGTAGGTTTCTTTTTTTTTATTTTATTTCACACCACGCGTTTTAATATTGAAATAAAATAGTTTTCGGCGTAAAATGTCCGTCCGCGCTTAAGAACAAATTAAAAGACCACGGACATAGCACAAAGCAGAATCGAAAACATTTCGTGAGCGAGGCTGCAGCTGGTAAATATGTACGTGTGGTTGTGTATTTGTACATAAGCTGCACTTTGCAATGAGCGCAATGTTAGAGCATAAAAAACCAAACAAGAAGAATTTGATCATTTAAATAAGCGCTTTTTTTGTTTTTCTACAAGAAAATAACCAAAAGGAAGATTTGGCGAATATTTGTATGTCTATTTACAAATTAATTTGCACAATAGCGCAAGTGTTTCCACTATGTATTTTTTGTCTGTGTTAGGTATATAAGTATGCGGTGTATAAGGAAGCACCGAATCACTCTGCGGGTTTTTGCACAAGTTTCAAGTTTGATTGAATTAAAACGCACTTCTTTTAGGTTTTCAAACTACCAAATGAAATGAATTAATATGAAGAAATGCAAAAACTTGATTGTTATTGTTGAAAAAATGGGAAATAGAAGATTTCCAGCTCGAAAGAACAAAATGTTGCTCAGAAAGTTCTCTAACTTTGTGGCAACGAAGTCAATTAAACGATGTCCGTCCGTTTGTCTGTTTGTCCGGATGTCCCAGCGATTACAACCGTAGTTTTAAATCTATCGAGCTGAAACTTGGTATGTTAGCTCATATTCTTCAAGCGAAGGATAAACTCGAAGATCGGACCAAAACCACTACTCCTGCCAATCAAACCACCCCTTCCATAGCGAAAATTTTTTTTTAAATAATTCCAGTGCATATATGCAGTTCAAATTCAATATTTAGTACTTTAGTAGTAACACAAAACTGCTTACAAATAATGTGAATGATCAGATATGAACTACGCCCACCTCCCATACAAACTACCCCTTTCAATGCGAAAAACAAGTTATTAAAAATAGTTACAGTGTAAATAACCAGTTCAAATTCGGTATTTAACACTTCGGTAGGAACACAAAACTACTAACAAAAAGGGACGTGATCTAATACGAGAAACACTCACTTATTATATACACATGTAGCACTTATGTGCTAAAAGAAGCACATTTTTTAAAACGTCTGAAAAATACGGCGAGTGATTTTTTCAAGTTAGGAAAAAAAGAAGCAAGAGGCCAAATCTGGAGGATGTGGCAGCTGTTAGTAGCCCAATTTAGCCGTGGCGACGGCGGAGCCGGTGCGTTGTAATTCTGGAAAAGGAAATACGACACCCATCGCGACGACAAATAATACCGGAAGTTTAAAAATGCGAGTATGCAGCATGAAGATTTAAATTTTTCTCTGTTATTGGCGAGATAGGCGTAGAAATCATTGAAAAAATGCTTCAAAACTGGAATTCGATATCTAAATTGAATTGACAGTGTCAAGTCGACAACTTTACCAAAAATTATCGTGGTTTAATAAATTTAACAACATAAAACCAGCGGCGTCATTGGGCCGTACTTTTTCCGTGATGATCCAGACCGGCACGTTACTGTGAATGTGAATCGCTACCGTTCAATGTTAACCGTATATTTTTGGCCTCAATTGGATGATATGGACTTGGAGGGACGGCGCCACAAGCCACACAGCGAATGTCAATCAATTTATTGGAAACCATGTTTGGTAGACGTGTTGTCTCACGAAATGGCCCAGTCGATTGGGGCTACGTCAAGTCTATGGTCTATGCCAACAAGCCAGCGACGATTCATGAACTTCGTACGAATATCGAACGTGAAATTGCAGCAGTATCGGCCGATATATGCTTGAAAACCGTCGAAAATTGGGTGCAGCGTCTAGACTTCTGCAAGCGTGCCCGTGGTGGCCATGCAAATGAAATCGAGTTCCATACATAATGGCATCGAATGTACTTTCACAGGAATAAAGAATTGCATTGATATCCAAAACTGTTTTTGTTTTAATTAATTAATTTTGAAGCGCTCTTATTGAAAAACCCTTTATAACGAAAGTTGAATGCCAAGCTTATTTTCTTAAAATATTTAATTTTCAAACCAATGAAAATCGCAATAAAATCTAATTAGAATTCAACTTTTAAGTGAATGACTCTTTTTAACCTCTAATCTGGAAAATAACAATTTAAAAAAATTTAAGCATTTAAAAACAATAACCACTCCAAATTAATTTTAAAAGTTTTAAACATATGATATTTATGATATTTCACTCTTGTGCTAATTTTTTAAATTTCCGTAAAAATAGAATACAAAAAACATTTTCTATAAAACCACTTTAAAGGTATTTGAATGTTAAAAGAATTTAATAAAAGTCTGGCAATCTAAAAACAAACAGGTAAACAAGTTTCTGTTAATGTGCGCAATGAAAACACCCCAAAAGTATATGAAAAAACAAAAATATTGAAATTGTAATTATTATTTGGTTATTAATGGTTTCACGAATGGAAAATAATCGAAAAAAAATTAAATTTTATATTTTCCAAAGCTACCCCACTAAAAAGGTGTCTTATTGAAAAAAAAATATTTAAAATTATAAATTTTATATTAAATAATATCCTAATGTAGTTGTAAAATGTAAAATTATATAATATAAAAAATTTGGTAAACAAAATTTTGTTATTTCTAACAACCAGTGTATTGGAAATTGGTAATAAAGAAAGAAAGAAAGAACAAAATGTTGCTCAGAAAGTTCTTTAACTTTGTGGCAACGAAGTCAATTTAACGATGTCCGTTCGTCTGTCTATTTCTCCGTCTGTCTGTCCCAGCGATTACAACCGTAGTTTTAAATCTATCGAGCTGAAACTTGGTATGTGAGCTCACATTCTTCAAGCGAAGGATAAACTCGAAGATTGGACCAAAACCACTACCCCTGCCAATCAAACCACCCCTTCCATAGCGAAAATTTTTTTTTAAATAATTCCAGTGCATATATGCAGTTCAAATTCAATATTTAGTACTTTAGTAGTAACACAAAACTGCTTACAAATAATGTGAATGATCAGATATGAACTACGCCCACCTCCCATACAAACTACCCCTTTCAATGCGAAAAACAAGTTATTAAAAATAGTTACAGTGTAAATAACCAGTTCAAATTCGGTAGGAACACAAAACTACTAACAAAAAGGGGCGTGATCTAATACGAGAAACACTCACTTATTATATACACATGTAGCACTTATGTGCTAAAAGAAGCACATTTTTTAATCCGTCTGAAAAATACGGCGAGTGATTTTTTCAAGTTAGGAAAAAAAGAAGCAAGAGGCCAAATCTGGAGGATGTGGCAGCTGTTAGTAGCCCAATTTAGCCGTTGTAATTCTGGAAAAGGAAATACGACACCCATCGCGACGACAAATAATACCGGAAGTTTAAAAATGCGAGTATGCAGCATGAAGATTTAAATTTTTCTCTGTTATTGGCGAGAGAGGCGTAGAAATCATTGAAAAAATGCTTCAAAACTGGAATTCGATATCTAAATTGAATTGACAGTGTCAAGTCGACAACTTTACCAAAAATTATCGTGGTTTAATAAATTTAACAACATAAAACCAGCGGCGTCATTGGGCCGTACTTTTTCCGTGATGATCCAGACCGGCACGTTACTGTGAATGTGAATCGCTACCGTTCAATGTTAACCGTATATTTTTGGCCTCAATTGGATGATATGGACTTGGAGGGACGGCGCCACAAGCCACACAGCGAATGTCAATCAATTTATTGGAAACCATGTTTGGTAGACGTGTTATCTCACGAAATGGCCCAGTCGATTGGGGCTACGTCAAGTCTATGGTCTATGCCAACAAGCCAGCGACGATTGATGAACTTCGTACGAATATCGAATGTGAAATTGCAGCAGTATCGGCCGATTTATGCTTGAAAACCGACGAAAATTGGGTTCAACGTCTAGACTTCTGCAAGCGTGCTCGTGGTGACCATGCATATGAAATCGAGTTCCATACATAATGGCATCGAATGTACTTTCACAGGAATAAAAAATGTCATTGATATCCAAAACTGTTTTTGTTTTAATTAATTAATTTTGTAGCGCTCTTATTGAAAAACCCTTTATAACGAAAGTTGAATGCCAAGCTTATTTTCTTAAAATATTAAATTTTCAAACCAATGAAAATCGCAATAAAATCTAATTAGAATTCAACTTTTAAGTGAATGACTCTTTTTAACCACTCTAATCTGGAAAATAACAATTTAAAAAAATTTAAGCATTTTAAAACAATAACCACTCCAAGTTAATTTTAAAAGTTTTAAACATATTATATTTTATAATATTTCACTCTTGTGCTAATTTTTTAAATTTCCGTAAAAATAGAATACAAAAAACATTTTCTATAAAACCACTTTAAAGGTATTTGAATGTTAAAAGAATTTAATAAAAGTCTGGCAATCTAAAAACAAACAGGTAAACAAGTTTCTGTTAATGTGCGCAATGAAAACACCCCAAAAGTATATGAAAAAACAAAAATATTGAAATTGTAATTATTATTTGGTTATTAATGGTGTCACGAATGGAAAATAATCGAAAAAAAAATTAAATTTTATATTTTCCAAAGCTACCTCACCAAAATGGTGTCTTATTGAAAAAAAATATTTAAAATTATACATTTTATATTAAATAAAATCCTAATGGAGTTGTAAAATGTAAAATTATATAATATAAAAAATTTGGTAAACAAAATTTTGTTATTTATAACAACCACTGTATTGGAAATTGGTAATATTTCAAGTTTTTTTTTTTTTGCACACTTTAGTTTTCGAGAAAACCTTAATCACTTTAATTTTAATTTATTGTAGTCAACTTTTGGAAATCACAATTAAACACAAGCTGAAAAACATAACACTGATTGATGGTTTAATGGATGGTAGGTTTCTTTTTTTTTATTTTATTTCACACCACGCGTTTTAATATTGAAATAAAATAGTTTTCGGCGTAAAATGTCCGTCCGCGCTTAAGAACAAATTAAAAGACCACGGACATAGCACAAAGCAGAATCGAAAACATTTCGTGAGCGAGGCTGCAGCTGGTAAATATGTACGTGTTTTTGTGTATTTGTACATAAGCTGCACTTTGCAATGAGCGCAATGTTAGAGCATAAAAAACCAAACAAGAAGAATTTGATCATTTAAATAAGCGCTTTTTTTGTTTTTCTACAAGAAAATAACCAAAAGGAAGATTTGGCGAATATTTGTATGTCTATTTACAAATTAATTTGCACAATAGCGCAAGTGTTTCCACTATGTATTTTTTGTCTGTGTTAGGTATATAAGTATGTGGTGTATAAGGAAGCACCGAATCACTCTGCGGGTTTTTGCACAAGTTTCAAGTTTGATTGAATTAAAACGCACTTCTTTTAGGTTTTCAAACTACCAAATGAAATGAATTAATATGAAGAAATGCAAAAACTTGATTGTTATTGTTGAAAAAATGGGAAATAGAAGATTTCCAGCTCGAAAGAACAAAATGTTGCTCAGAAAGTTCTCTAACTTTGTGGCAACGAAGTCAATTAAACGATGTCCGTCCGTTTGTCTGTTTGTCCGGATGTCCCAGCGATTACAACCGTAGTTTTAAATCTATCGAGCTGAAACTTGGTATGTTAGCTCATATTCTTCAAGCGAAGGATAAACTCGAAGATCGGACCAAAACCACTACTCCTGCCAATCAAACCACCCCTTCCATAGCGAAAATTTTTTTTTAAATAATTCCAGTGCATATATGCAGTTCAAATTCAATATTTAGTACTTTAGTAGTAACACAAAACTGCTTACAAATAATGTGAATGATCAGATATGAACTACGCCCACCTCCCATACAAACTACCCCTTTCAATGCGAAAAACAAGTTATTAAAAATAGTTACAGTGTAAATAACCAGTTCAAATTCGGTATTAATCATTGAAAAAATGCTTCAAAACTGGAATTCGATATCTAAATTGAATTGACAGTGTCAAGTCGACAACTTTACCAAAAATTATCGTGGTTTAATAAATTTAACAACATAAAACCAGCGGCGTCATTGGGCCGTACTTTTTCCGTGATGATCCAGACCGGCACGTTACTGTGAATGTGAATCGCTACCGTTCAATGTTAACCGTATATTTTTGGCCTCAATTGGATGATATGGACTTGGAGGGACGGCGCCACAAGCCACACAGCGAATGTCAATCAATTTATTGGAAACCATGTTTGGTAGACGTGTTGTCTCACGAAATGGCCCAGTCGATTGGGGCTACGTCAAGTCTATGGTCTATGCCAACAAGCCAGCGACGATTCATGAACTTCGTACGAATATCGAACGTGAAATTGCAGCAGTATCGGCCGATATATGCTTGAAAACCGTCGAAAATTGGGTGCAGCGTCTAGACTTCTGCAAGCGTGCCCGTGGTGGCCATGCAAATGAAATCGAGTTCCATACATAATGGCATCGAATGTACTTTCACAGGAATAAAGAATTGCATTGATATCCAAAACTGTTTTTGTTTTAATTAATTAATTTTGAAGCGCTCTTATTGAAAAACCCTTTATAACGAAAGTTGAATGCCAAGCTTATTTTCTTAAAATATTTAATTTTCAAACCAATGAAAATCGCAATAAAATCTAATTAGAATTCAACTTTTAAGTGAATGACTCTTTTTAACCTCTAATCTGGAAAATAACAATTTAAAAAAATTTAAGCATTTAAAAACAATAACCACTCCAAATTAATTTTAAAAGTTTTAAACATATGATATTTATGATATTTCACTCTTGTGCTAATTTTTTAAATTTCCGTAAAAATAGAATACAAAAAACATTTTCTATAAAACCACTTTAAAGGTATTTGAATGTTAAAAGAATTTAATAAAAGTCTGGCAATCTAAAAACAAACAGGTAAACAAGTTTCTGTTAATGTGCGCAATGAAAACACCCCAAAAGTATATGAAAAAACAAAAATATTGAAATTGTAATTATTATTTGGTTATTAATGGTTTCACGAATGGAAAATAATCGAAAAAAAATTAAATTTTATATTTTCCAAAGCTACCCCACTAAAAAGGTGTCTTATTGAAAAAAAAATATTTAAAATTATAAATTTTATATTAAATAATATCCTAATGTAGTTGTAAAATGTAAAATTATATAATATAAAAAATTTGGTAAACAAAATTTTGTTATTTCTAACAACCAGTGTATTGGAAATTGGTAATAAAGAAAGAAAGAAAGAACAAAATGTTGCTCAGAAAGTTCTTTAACTTTGTGGCAACGAAGTCAATTTAACGATGTCCGTTCGTCTGTCTATTTCTCCGTCTGTCTGTCCCAGCGATTACAACCGTAGTTTTAAATCTATCGAGCTGAAACTTGGTATGTGAGCTCACATTCTTCAAGCGAAGGATAAACTCGAAGATTGGACCAAAACCACTACCCCTGCCAATCAAACCACCCCTTCCATAGCGAAAATTTTTTTTTAAATAATTCCAGTGCATATATGCAGTTCAAATTCAATATTTAGTACTTTAGTAGTAACACAAAACTGCTTACAAATAATGTGAATGATCAGATATGAACTACGCCCACCTCCCATACAAACTACCCCTTTCAATGCGAAAAACAAGTTATTAAAAATAGTTACAGTGTAAATAACCAGTTCAAATTCGGTAGGAACACAAAACTACTAACAAAAAGGGGCGTGATCTAATACGAGAAACACTCACTTATTATATACACATGTAGCACTTATGTGCTAAAAGAAGCACATTTTTTAATCCGTCTGAAAAATACGGCGAGTGATTTTTTCAAGTTAGGAAAAAAAGAAGCAAGAGGCCAAATCTGGAGGATGTGGCAGCTGTTAGTAGCCCAATTTAGCCGTTGTAATTCTGGAAAAGGAAATACGACACCCATCGCGACGACAAATAATACCGGAAGTTTAAAAATGCGAGTATGCAGCATGAAGATTTAAATTTTTCTCTGTTATTGGCGAGAGAGGCGTAGAAATCATTGAAAAAATGCTTCAAAACTGGAATTCGATATCTAAATTGAATTGACAGTGTCAAGTCGACAACTTTACCAAAAATTATCGTGGTTTAATAAATTTAACAACATAAAACCAGCGGCGTCATTGGGCCGTACTTTTTCCGTGATGATCCAGACCGGCACGTTACTGTGAATGTGAATCGCTACCGTTCAATGTTAACCGTATATTTTTGGCCTCAATTGGATGATATGGACTTGGAGGGACGGCGCCACAAGCCACACAGCGAATGTCAATCAATTTATTGGAAACCATGTTTGGTAGACGTGTTATCTCACGAAATGGCCCAGTCGATTGGGGCTACGTCAAGTCTATGGTCTATGCCAACAAGCCAGCGACGATTGATGAACTTCGTACGAATATCGAATGTGAAATTGCAGCAGTATCGGCCGATTTATGCTTGAAAACCGACGAAAATTGGGTTCAACGTCTAGACTTCTGCAAGCGTGCTCGTGGTGACCATGCATATGAAATCGAGTTCCATACATAATGGCATCGAATGTACTTTCACAGGAATAAAAAATGTCATTGATATCCAAAACTGTTTTTGTTTTAATTAATTAATTTTGTAGCGCTCTTATTGAAAAACCCTTTATAACGAAAGTTGAATGCCAAGCTTATTTTCTTAAAATATTAAATTTTCAAACCAATGAAAATCGCAATAAAATCTAATTAGAATTCAACTTTTAAGTGAATGACTCTTTTTAACCACTCTAATCTGGAAAATAACAATTTAAAAAAATTTAAGCATTTTAAAACAATAACCACTCCAAGTTAATTTTAAAAGTTTTAAACATATTATATTTTATAATATTTCACTCTTGTGCTAATTTTTTAAATTTCCGTAAAAATAGAATACAAAAAACATTTTCTATAAAACCACTTTAAAGGTATTTGAATGTTAAAAGAATTTAATAAAAGTCTGGCAATCTAAAAACAAACAGGTAAACAAGTTTCTGTTAATGTGCGCAATGAAAACACCCCAAAAGTATATGAAAAAACAAAAATATTGAAATTGTAATTATTATTTGGTTATTAATGGTGTCACGAATGGAAAATAATCGAAAAAAAAATTAAATTTTATATTTTCCAAAGCTACCTCACCAAAATGGTGTCTTATTGAAAAAAAATATTTAAAATTATACATTTTATATTAAATAAAATCCTAATGGAGTTGTAAAATGTAAAATTATATAATATAAAAAATTTGGTAAACAAAATTTTGTTATTTATAACAACCACTGTATTGGAAATTGGTAATATTTCAAGTTTTTTTTTTTTTGCACACTTTAGTTTTCGAGAAAACCTTAATCACTTTAATTTTAATTTATTGTAGTCAACTTTTGGAAATCACAATTAAACACAAGCTGAAAAACATAACACTGATTGATGGTTTAATGGATGGTAGGTTTCTTTTTTTTTATTTTATTTCACACCACGCGTTTTAATATTGAAATAAAATAGTTTTCGGCGTAAAATGTCCGTCCGCGCTTAAGAACAAATTAAAAGACCACGGACATAGCACAAAGCAGAATCGAAAACATTTCGTGAGCGAGGCTGCAGCTGGTAAATATGTACGTGTTTTTGTGTATTTGTACATAAGCTGCACTTTGCAATGAGCGCAATGTTAGAGCATAAAAAACCAAACAAGAAGAATTTGATCATTTAAATAAGCGCTTTTTTTGTTTTTCTACAAGAAAATAACCAAAAGGAAGATTTGGCGAATATTTGTATGTCTATTTACAAATTAATTTGCACAATAGCGCAAGTGTTTCCACTATGTATTTTTTGTCTGTGTTAGGTATATAAGTATGTGGTGTATAAGGAAGCACCGAATCACTCTGCGGGTTTTTGCACAAGTTTCAAGTTTGATTGAATTAAAACGCACTTCTTTTAGGTTTTCAAACTACCAAATGAAATGAATTAATATGAAGAAATGCAAAAACTTGATTGTTATTGTTGAAAAAATGGGAAATAGAAGATTTCCAGCTCGAAAGAACAAAATGTTGCTCAGAAAGTTCTCTAACTTTGTGGCAACGAAGTCAATTAAACGATGTCCGTCCGTTTGTCTGTTTGTCCGGATGTCCCAGCGATTACAACCGTAGTTTTAAATCTATCGAGCTGAAACTTGGTATGTTAGCTCATATTCTTCAAGCGAAGGATAAACTCGAAGATCGGACCAAAACCACTACTCCTGCCAATCAAACCACCCCTTCCATAGCGAAAATTTTTTTTTAAATAATTCCAGTGCATATATGCAGTTCAAATTCAATATTTAGTACTTTAGTAGTAACACAAAACTGCTTACAAATAATGTGAATGATCAGATATGAACTACGCCCACCTCCCATACAAACTACCCCTTTCAATGCGAAAAACAAGTTATTAAAAATAGTTACAGTGTAAATAACCAGTTCAAATTCGGTATTTAACACTTCGGTAGGAACACAAAACTACTAACAAAAAGGGACGTGATCTAATACGAGAAACACTCACTTATTATATACACATGTAGCACTTATGTGCTAAAAGAAGCACATTTTTTAATCCGTCTGAAAAATACGGCGAGTGATTTTTTCAAGTTAGGAAAAAAAGAAGCAAGAGGCCAAATCTGGAGGATGTGGCAGCTGTTAGTAGCCCAATTTAGCCGTGGCGACGGCGGAGCCGGTGCGTTGTAATTCTGGAAAAGGAAATACGACACCCATCGCGACGACAAATAATACCGGAAGTTTAAAAATGCGAGTATGCAGCATGAAGATTTAAATTTTTCTCTGTTATTGGCGAGATAGGCGTAGAAATCATTGAAAAAATGCTTCAAAACTGGAATTCGATATCTAAATTGAATTGACAGTGTCAAGTCGACAACTTTACCAAAAATTATCGTGGTTTAATAAATTTAACAACATAAAACCAGCGGCGTCATTGGGCCGTACTTTTTCCGTGATGATCCAGACCGGCACGTTACTGTGAATGTGAATCGCTACCGTTCAATGTTAACCGTATATTTTTGGCCTCAATTGGATGATATGGACTTGGAGGGACGGCGCCACAAGCCACACAGCGAATGTCAATCAATTTATTGGAAACCATGTTTGGTAGACGTGTTATCTCACGAAATGGCCCAGTCGATTGGGGCTACGTCAAGTCTATGGTCTATGCCAACAAGCCAGCGACGATTGATGAACTTCGTACGAATATCGAACGTGAAATTGCAGCAGTATCGGCCGATATATGCTTGAAAACCGTCGAAAATTGGGTGCAAGCGTGCCCGTGGTGGCCATGCAAATGAAATCGAGTTCCATACATAATGGCATCGAATGTACTTTCACAGGAATAAAGAATTGCATTGATATCCAAAACTGTTTTTGTTTTAATTAATTAATTTTGTAGCGCTCTTATTGAAAAACCCTTTATAACGAAAGTTGAATGCCAAGCTTATTTTCTTAAAATATTTAATTTTCAAACTAATGAAAATCGCAATAAAATCTAATTAGAATTCAACTTTTAAGTGAATGACTCTTTTTTACCTCTAATCTGGAAAATAACAATTTAAAAAAATTTAAGCATTTAAAAACAATAACCACTCCAAATTAATTTTAAAAGTTTTAAACATATGATATTTATGATATTTCACTCTTGTGCTAATTTTTTAAATTTCCGTAAAAATAGAATACAAAAAACATTTTCTATAAAACCACTTTAAAGGTATTTGAATGTTAAAAGAATTTAATAAAAGTCTGGCAATCTAAAAACAAACAGGTAAACAAGTTTCTGTTAATGTGCGCAATGAAAACACCCCAAAAGTATATGAAAAAACAAAAATATTGAAATTGTAATTATTATTTGGTTATTAATGGTGTCACGAATGGAAAATAATCGAAAAAAAAATTAAATTTTATATTTTCCAAAGCTACCCCACTAAAAAGGTGTCTTATTGAAAAAAAAATATTTAAAATTATAAATTTTATATTAAATAATATCCTAATGTAGTTGTAAAATGTAAAATTATATAATATAAAAAATTTGGTAAACAAAATTTTGTTATTTCTAACAACCAGTGTATTGGAAATTGGTAATAAAGAAAGAAAGAACAAAATGTTGCTCAGAAAGTTCTTTAACTTTGTGGCAACGAAGTCAATTTAACGATGTCCGTTCGTCTGTCTATTTCTCCGTCTGTCTGTCCCAGCGATTACAACCGTAGTTTTAAATCTATCGAGCTGAAACTTGGTATGTGAGCTCACATTCTTCAAGCGAAGGATAAACTCGAAGATTGGACCAAAACCACTACCCCTGCCAATCAAACCACCCCTTCCATAGCGAAAATTTTTTTTTAAATAATTCCAGTGCATATATGCAGTTCAAATTCAATATTTAGTACTTTAGTAGTAACACAAAACTGCTTACAAATAATGTGAATGATCAGATATGAACTACGCCCACCTCCCATACAAACTACCCCTTTCAATGCGAAAAACAAGTTATTAAAAATAGTTACAGTGTAAATAACCAGTTCAAATTCGGTAGGAACACAAAACTACTAACAAAAAGGGGCGTGATCTAATACGAGAAACACTCACTTATTATATACACATGTAGCACTTATGTACTAAAAGAAGCACATTTTTTAATCCGTCTGAAAAATACGGCGAGTGATTTTTTCAAGTTAGGAAAAAAATAAGCAAGAGGCCAAATCTGGAGGATGTGGCAGCTGTTAGTAGCCCAATTTAGCCGTTGTAATTCTGGAAAAGGAAATACGACACCCATCGCGACGACAAATAATACCGGAAGTTTAAAAATGCGAGTATGCAGCATGAAGATTTAAATTTTTCTCTGTTATTGGCGAGAGAGGCGTAGAAATCATTGAAAAAATGCTTCAAAACTGGAATTCGATATCTAAATTGAATTGACAGTGTCAAGTCGACAACTTTACCAAAAATTATCGTGGTTTAATAAATTTAACAACATAAAACCAGCGGCGTCATTGGGCCGTACTTTTTCCGTGATGATCCAGACCGGCACGTTACTGTGAATGTGAATCGCTACCGTTCAATGTTAACCGTATATTTTTGGCCTCAATTGGATGATATGGACTTGGAGGGACGGCGCCACAAGCCACACAGCGAATGTCAATCAATTTATTGGAAACCATGTTTGGTAGACGTGTTATCTCACGAAATGGCCCAGTCGATTGGGGCTACGTCAAGTCTATGGTCTATGCCAACAAGCCAGCGACGATTGATGAACTTCGTACGAATATCGAATGTGAAATTGCAGCAGTATCGGCCGATTTATGCTTGAAAACCGACGAAAATTGGGTTCAACGTCTAGACTTCTGCAAGCGTGCTCGTGGTGACCATGCATATGAAATCGAGTTCCATACATAATGGCATCGAATGTACTTTCACAGGAATAAAAAATGTCATTGATATCCAAAACTGTTTTTGTTTTAATTAATTAATTTTGTAGCGCTCTTATTGAAAAACCCTTTATAACGAAAGTTGAATGCCAAGCTTATTTTCTTAAAATATTAAATTTTCAAACCAATGAAAATCGCAATAAAATCTAATTAGAATTCAACTTTTAAGTGAATGACTCTTTTTAACCACTCTAATCTGGAAAATAACAATTTAAAAAAATTTAAGCATTTTAAAACAATAACCACTCCAAGTTAATTTTAAAAGTTTTAAACATATTATATTTTATAATATTTCACTCTTGTGCTAATTTTTTAAATTTCCGTAAAAATAGAAAACATTTTCTATAAAACCACTTTAAAGGTATTTGAATGTTAAAAGAATTTAATAAAAGTCTGGCAATCTAAAAACAAACAGGTAAACAAGTTTCTGTTAATGTGCGCAATGAAAACACCCCAAAAGTATATGAAAAAACAAAAATATTGAAATTGTAATTATTATTTGGTTATTAATGGTGTCACGAATGGAAAATAATCGAAAAAAAAATTTAATTTTATATTTTCCAAAGCTACCTCACCAAAATGGTGTCTTATTGAAAAAAAATATTTAAAATTATACATTTTATATTAAATAAAATCCTAATGGAGTTGTAAAATGTAAAATTATATAATATAAAAAATTTGGTAAACAAAATTTTGTTATTTATAACAACCACTGTATTGGAAATTGGTAATATTTCAAGTTTTTTTTTTTTTTGCACACTTTAGTTTTCGAGAAAACCTTAATCACTTTAATTTTAATTTATTGTAGTCAACTTTTGGAAATCACAATTAAACACAAGCTGAAAAACATAACACTGATTGATGGTTTAATGGATGGTAGGTTTCTTTTTTTTTATTTTATTTCACACCACGCGTTTTAATATTGAAATAAAATAGTTTTCGGCGTAAAATGTCCGTCCGCGCTTAAGAACAAATTAAAAGACCACGGACATAGCACAAAGCAGAATCGAAAACATTTCGTGAGCGAGGCTGCAGCTGGTAAATATGTACGTGTGGTTGTGTATTTGTACATAAGCTGCACTTTGCAATGAGCGCAATGTTAGAGCATAAAAAACCAAACAAGAAGAATTTGATCATTTAAATAAGCGCTTTTTTTGTTTTTCTACAAGAAAATAACCAAAAGGAAGATTTGGCGAATATTTGTATGTCTATTTACAAATTAATTTGCACAATAGCGCAAGTGTTTCCACTATGTATTTTTTGTCTGTGTTAGGTATATAAGTATGTGGTGTATAAGGAAGCACCGAATCACTCTGCGGGTTTTTGCACAAGTTTCAAGTTTGATTGAATTAAAACGCACTTCTTTTAGGTTTTCAAACTACCAAATGAAATGAATTAATATGAAGAAATGCAAAAACTTGATTGTTATTGTTGAAAAAATGGGAAATAGAAGATTTCCAGCTCGAAAGAACAAAATGTTGCTCAGAAAGTTCTCTAACTTTGTGGCAACGAAGTCAATTAAACGATGTCCTTCCGTTTGTCTGTTTGTCCGGATGTCCCAGCGATTACAACCGTAGTTTTAAATCTATCGAGCTGAAACTTGGTATGTTAGCTCATATTCTTCAAGCGAAGGATAAACTCGAAGATCGGACCAAAACCACTACTCCTGCCAATCAAACCACCCCTTCCATAGCGAAAATTTTTTTTTAAATAATTCCAGTGCATATATGCAGTTCAAATTCAATATTTAGTACTTTAGTAGTAACACAAAACTGCTTACAAATAATGTGAATGATCAGATATGAACTACGCCCACCTCCCATACAAACTACCCCTTTCAATGCGAAAAACAAGTTATTAAAAATAGTTACAGTGTAAATAACCAGTTCAAATTCGGTATTTAACACTTCGGTAGAAACACAAAACTACTAACAAAAAGGGACGTGATCTAATACGAGAAACACTCACTTATTATATACACATGTAGCACTTATGTGCTAAAAGAAGCACATTTTTTAATCCGTCTGAAAAATACGGCGAGTGATTTTTTCAAGTTAGGAAAAAAAGAAGCAAGAGGCCAAATCTAGAGGATGTGGCAGCTGTTAGTAGCCCAATTTAGCCGTGGCGACGGCGGAGCCGGTGCGTTGTAATTCTGGAAAAGGAAATACGACACCCATCGCGACGACAAATAATACCGGAAGTTTAAAAATGCGAGTATGCAGCATGAAGATTTAAATTTTTCTCTGTTATTGGCGAGATAGGCGTAGAAATCATTGAAAAAATGCTTCAAAACTGGAATTCGATATCTAAATTGAATTGACAGTGTCAAGTCGACAACTTTACCAAAAATTATCGTGGTTTAATAAATTTAACAACATAAAACCAGCGGCGTCATTGGGCCGTACTTTTTCCGTGATGATCCAGACCGGCACGTTACTGTGAATGTGAATCGCTACCGTTCAATGTTAACCGTATATTTTTGGCCTCAATTGGATGATATGGACTTGGAGGGACGGCGCCACAAGCCACACAGCGAATGTCAATCAATTTATTGGAAACCATGTTTGGTAGACGTGTTATCTCACGAAATGGCCCAGTCGATTGGGGCTACGTCAAGTCTATGGTCTATGCCAACAAGCCAGCGACGATTGATGAACTTCGTACGAATATCGAACGTGAAATTGCAGCAGTATCGGCCGATATATGCTTGAAAACCGTCGAAAATTGGGTGCAAGCGTGCCCGTGGTGGCCATGCAAATGAAATCGAGTTCCATACATAATGGCATCGAATGTACTTTCACAGGAATAAAGAATTGCATTGATATCCAAAACTGTTTTTGTTTTAATTAATTAATTTTGTAGCGCTCTTATTGAAAAACCCTTTATAACGAAAGTTGAATGCCAAGCTTATTTTCTTAAAATATTTAATTTTCAAACTAATGAAAATCGCAATAAAATCTAATTAGAATTCAACTTTTAAGTGAATGACTCTTTTTTACCTCTAATCTGGAAAATAACAATTTAAAAAAATTTAAGCATTTAAAAACAATAACCACTCCAAATTAATTTTAAAAGTTTTAAACATATGATATTTATGATATTTCACTCTTGTGCTAATTTTTTAAATTTCCGTAAAAATAGAATACAAAAAACATTTTCTATAAAACCACTTTAAAGGTATTTGAATGTTAAAAGAATTTAATAAAAGTCTGGCAATCTAAAAACAAACAGGTAAACAAGTTTCTGTTAATGTGCGCAATGAAAACACCCCAAAAGTATATGAAAAAACAAAAATATTGAAATTGTAATTATTATTTGGTTATTAATGGTGTCACGAATGGAAAATAATCGAAAAAAAAATTAAATTTTATATTTTCCAAAGCTACCCCACTAAAAAGGTGTCTTATTGAAAAAAAAATATTTAAAATTATAAATTTTATATTAAATAATATCCTAATGTAGTTGTAAAATGTAAAATTATATAATATAAAAAATTTGGTAAACAAAATTTTGTTATTTCTAACAACCAGTGTATTGGAAATTGGTAATAAAGAAAGAAAGAACAAAATGTTGCTCAGAAAGTTCTTTAACTTTGTGGCAACGAAGTCAATTTAACGATGTCCGTTCGTCTGTCTATTTCTCCGTCTGTCTGTCCCAGCGATTACAACCGTAGTTTTAAATCTATCGAGCTGAAACTTGGTATGTGAGCTCACATTCTTCAAGCGAAGGATAAACTCGAAGATTGGACCAAAACCACTACCCCTGCCAATCAAACCACCCCTTCCATAGCGAAAATTTTTTTTTAAATAATTCCAGTGCATATATGCAGTTCAAATTCAATATTTAGTACTTTAGTAGTAACACAAAACTGCTTACAAATAATGTGAATGATCAGATATGAACTACGCCCACCTCCCATACAAACTACCCCTTTCAATGCGAAAAACAAGTTATTAAAAATAGTTACAGTGTAAATAACCAGTTCAAATTCGGTAGGAACACAAAACTACTAACAAAAAGGGGCGTGATCTAATACGAGAAACACTCACTTATTATATACACATGTAGCACTTATGTGCTAAAAGAAGCACATTTTTTAATCCGTCTGAAAAATACGGCGAGTGATTTTTTCAAGTTAGGAAAAAAAGAAGCAAGAGGCCAAATCTGGAGGATGTGGCAGCTGTTAGTAGCCCAATTTAGCCGTTGTAATTCTGGAAAAGGAAATACGACACCCATCGCGACGACAAATAATACCGGAAGTTTAAAAATGCGAGTATGCAGCATGAAGATTTAAATTTTTCTCTGTTATTGGCGAGAGAGGCGTAGAAATCATTGAAAAAATGCTTCAAAACTGGAATTCGATATCTAAATTGAATTGACAGTGTCAAGTCGACAACTTTACCAAAAATTATCGTGGTTTAATAAATTTAACAACATAAAACCAGCGGCGTCATTGGGCCGTACTTTTTCCGTGATGATCCAGACCGGCACGTTACTGTGAATGTGAATCGCTACCGTTCAATGTTAACCGTATATTTTTGGCCTCAATTGGATGATATGGACTTGGAGGGACGCGCCACAAGCCACACAGCGAATGTCAATCAATTTATTGGAAACCATGTTTGGTAGACGTGTTATCTCACGAAATGGCCCAGTCGATTGGGGCTACGTCAAGTCTATGGTCTATGCCAACAAGCCAGCGACGATTGATGAACTTCGTACGAATATCGAATGTGAAATTGCAGCAGTATCGGCCGATTTATGCTTGAAAACCGACGAAAATTGGGTTCAACGTCTAGACTTCTGCAAGCGTGCTCGTGGTGACCATGCATATGAAATCGAGTTCCATACATAATGGCATCGAATGTACTTTCACAGGAATAAAAAATGTCATTGATATCCAAAACTGTTTTTGTTTTAATTAATTAATTTTGTAGCGCTCTTATTGAAAAACCCTTTATAACGAAAGTTGAATGCCAAGCTTATTTTCTTAAAATATTTAATTTTCAAACCAATGAAAATCGCAATAAAATCTAATTAGAATTCAACTTTTAAGTGAATGACTCTTTTTAACCACTCTAATCTGGAAAATAACAATTTAAAAAAATTTAAGCATTTTAAAACAATAACCACTCCAAGTTAATTTTAAAAGTTTTAAACATATTATATTTTATAATATTTCACTCTTGTGCTAATTTTTTAAATTTCCGTAAAAATAGAATACAAAAAACATTTTCTATAAAACCACTTTAAAGGTATTTGAATGTTAAAAGAATTTAATAAAAGTCTGGCAATCTAAAAACAAACAGGTAAACAAGTTTCTGTTAATGTGCGCAATGAAAACACCCCAAAAGTATATGAAAAAACAAAAATATTGAAATTGTAATTATTATTTGGTTATTAACGGTGTCACGAATGGAAAATAATCGAAAAAAAATTAAATTTTATATTTTCCAAAGCTACCTCACCAAAATGGTGTCTTATTGAAAAAAAATATTTAAAATTATACATTTTATATTAAATAAAATCCTAATGGAGTTGTAAAATGTAAAATTATATAATATAAAAAATTTGGTAAACAAAATTTTGTTATTTATAACAACTACTGTATTGGAAATTGGTAATATTTCAAGTTTTTTTTTTTGCACACTTTAGTTTTCGAGAAAACCTTAATCACTTTAATTTTAATTTATTGTAGTCAACTTTTGGAAATCACAATTAAACACAAGCTAAAAAACATAACACTGATTGATGGTTTAATGGATGGTAGGTTTTTTTTTTTTTTTTTCATTTTAAACCACGCGTTTTAATATTGAAATAAAATAGTTTTCGGCGTAAAATGTCCGTCCGCGCTTAAGAACAAATTAAAAGACCACGGACATAGCACAAAGCAGAATCGAAAACATTTCGTGAGCGAGGCTGCAGCTGGTAAATATGTACGTGTGGTTGTGTATTTGTACATAAGCTGCACTTTGCAATGAGCGCAATGTTAGAGCATAAAAAACCAAACAAGAAGAATTTGATCATTTAAATAAGCGATTTTTTTGTTTTTCTACAAGAAAATAACCAAAAGGAAGATTTGGCGAATATTTGTATGTCTATTTACAAATTAATTTGCACAATAGCGCAAGTGTTTCCACTATGTATTTTTTGTCTGTGTTAGGTATATACGTATGTGGTGTATAAGGAAGCACCGAATCACTCTGCGGGTTTTTGCACAAGTTTAAAGTTTGATTGAATTAAAACGCACTTCTTTTAGGTTTTCAAACTACCAAATGAAATGAATTAATATGAAGAAATGCAAAAACTTGATTGTTATTGTTGAAAAAATGGGAAATAGAAGATTTCCAGCTCGAAAGAACAAAATGTTGCTCAGAAAGTTCTCTAACTTTGTGGCAACGATGTCCGTCCGTTTGTCTGTTTGTCCGTATGTCCCAGCGATTACAGCCGTAGTTTTAAAGCTATCGAGCTGAAACTTGGTATGTGAGCTCATATTCTTCAAGCGAAGGATAAACTGGAAGATCGGACCAAACTACTACCCCTGCCATACAAACCACCCCTTCCATAGCGAAAATTTTTTTTTAAATAGTTTTAGTGCATATATGCAGTTCAAATTCAATATTTAGTACTTTAGTAGTAACACAAAACTGCTTACAAATAATGTGAATGATCAGATATGAACTACGCCCACCTCCCATACAAACTACCCCTTTCAATGCGAAAAACAAGTTATTAAAAATAGTTACAGTGTAAATAACCAGTTCAAATTCGGTAGGAACACAAAACTACTAACAAAAAGGGGCGTGATCTAATACGAGAAACACTCACTTATTATATACACATGTAGCACTTATGTGCTAAAAGAAGCACATTTTTTAATCCGTCTGAAAAATACGGCGAGTGATTTTTTCAAGTTAGGAAAAAAAGAAGCAAGAGGCCAAATCTGGAGGATGTGGCAGCTGTTAGTAGCCCAAGTTAGCCGTGGCGACGGCGGAGCCGGTGCGTTGTAATTCTGGAAAAGGAAATACGACACCCATCGCGACGACAAATAATACCGGAAGTTTAAAAATGCGAGTATGCAGCATGAAGATTTAAATTTTTCTCTGTTATTGGCGAGAGAGGCGTAGAAATCATTGAAAAAATGCTTCAAAACTGGAATTCGATATCTAAATTGAATTGACAGTGTCAAGTCGACAACTTTACCAAAAATTATCGTGGTTTAATAAATTTAACAACATAAAACCAGCGGCGTCATTGGGCCGTTTTTTTTCCGTGATGATCCAGACCGGCACGTTACTGTGAATGTGAATCGCTACCGTTCAATGTTAACCGTATATTTTTGGCCTCAATTGGATGATATGGACTTGGAGGGACGGCGCCACAAGCCACACAGCGAATGTCAATCAATTTATTGGAAACCATGTTTGGTAGACGTGTTATCTCACGAAATGGCCCAGTCGATTGGGGCTACGTCAAGTCTATGGTCTATGCCAACAAGCCAGCGACGATTGATGAACTTCGTACGAATATCGAACGTGAAATTGCAGCAGTATCGGCCGATATATGCTTGAAAACCGTCGAAAATTGGGTGCAGCGTCTAGACTTCTGCAAGCGTGCCCGTGGTGGCCATGCAAATGAAATCGAGTTCCATACATAATGGCATCGAATGTACTTTCACAGGAATAAAAAATGTCATTGATATCCAAAACTGTTTTTGTTTTAATTAATTAATTTTGTAGCGCTCTTATTGAAAAACCCTTTATAACGAAAGTTGAATGCCAAGCTTATTTTCTTAAAATATTTAATTTTCAAACCAATGAAAATCGCAATAAAATCTAATTAGAATTCAACTTTTAAGTGAATGACTCTTTTTAACCACTCTAATCTGGAAAATAACAATTTAAAAAAATTTAAGCATTTTAAAACAATAACCACTCCAAGTTAATTTTAAAAGTTTTAAACATATTATATTTTATAATATTTCACTCTTGTGCTAATTTTTTAAATTTCCGTAAAAATAGAATACAAAAAACATTTTCTATAAAACCACTTTAAAGGTATTTGAATGTTAAAAGAATTTAATAAAAGTCTGGCAATCTAAAAACAAACAGGTAAACAAGTTTCTGTTAATGTGCGCAATGAAAACACCCCAAAAGTATATGAAAAAACAAAAATATTGAAATTGTAATTATTATTTGGTTATTAATGGTGTCACGAATGGAAAATAATCGAAAAAAAAATTAAATTTTATATTTTCCAAAGCTACCTCACCAAAATGGTGTCTTATTGAAAAAAAATATTTAAAATTATACATTTTATATTAAATAAAATCCTAATGGAGTTGTAAAATGTAAAATTATATAATATAAAAAATTTGGTAAACAAAATTTTGTTATTTATAACAACCACTGTATTGGAAATTGGTAATATTTCAAGTTTTTTTTTTTTTGCACACTTTAGTTTTCGAGAAAACCTTAATCACTTTAATTTTAATTTATTGTAGTCAACTTTTGGAAATCACAATTAAACACAAGCTAAAAAACATAACACTGATTGATGGTTTAATGGATGGTAGGTTTCTTTTTTTTTATTTTATTTCACACCACGCGTTTTAATATTGAAATAAAATAGTTTTCGGCGTAAAATGTCCGTCCGCGCTTAAGAACAAATTAAAAGACCACGGACATAGCACAAAGCAGAATCGAAAACATTTCGTGAGCGAGGCTGTAGCTGGTAAATATGTACGTGTGGTTGTGTATTTGTACATAAGCTGCACTTTGCAATGAGCGCAATGTTAGAGCATAAAAAACCAAACAAGAAGAATTTGATCATTTAAATAAGCGATTTTTTTGTTTTTCTACAAGAAAATAACCAAAAGGAAGATTTGGCGAATATTTGTATGTCTATTTACAAATTAATTTGCACAATAGCGCAAGTGTTTCCACTATGTATTTTTTGTCTGTGTTAGGTATATACGTATGTGGTGTATAAGGAAGCACCGAATCACTCTGCGGGTTTTTGCACAAGTTTCAAGTTTGATTGAATTAAAACGCACTTCTTTTAGGTTTTCAAACTACCAAATGAAATGAATTAATATGAAGAAATGCAAAAACTTGATTGTTATTGTTGAAAAAATGGGAAATAGAAGATTTCCAGCTCGAAAGAACAAAATGTTGCTCAGAAAGTTCTCTAACTTTGTGGCAACGAAGTCAATTGAACGATGTCCGTCCGTTTGTCTGTTTGTCCGGATGTCCCAGCGATTACAACCGTAGTTTTAAATCTATCGAGCTGAAACTTGGTATGTTAGCTCATATTCTTCAAGCGAAGGATAAACTCGAAGATCGGACCAAACCACTACCCCTGCCAATCAAACCACCCCTTCCATAGCGAAAATTTTTTTTTAAATAATTCCAGTGCATATATGCAGTTCAAATTCAATATTTAGTACTTTAGTAGTAACACAAAACTGCTTACAAATAATGTGAATGATCAGATATGAACTACGCCCACCTCCCATACAAACTACCCCTTTCAATGCGAAAAACAAGTTATTAAAAATAGTTACAGTGTAAATAACCAGTTCAAATTCGGTAGGAACACAAAACTACTAACAAAAAGGGGCGTGATCTAATACGAGAAACACTCACTTATTATATACACATGTAGCACTTAAGTGCTAAAAGAAGCACATTTTTTAATCCGTCTGAAAAATACGGCGAGTGATTTTTTCAAGTTAGGAAAAAAAGAAGCAAGAGGCCAAATCTGGAGGATGTGGCAGCTGTTAGTAGCCCAATTTAGCCGTGGCGACGGCGGAGCCGGTGCGTTGTAATTCTGGAAAAGGAAATACGACACCCATCGCGACGACAAATAATACCGGAAGTTTAAAAATGCGAGTATGCAGCATGAAGATTTAAATTTGTCTCTGTTATTGGCGAGATAGGCGTAGAAATCATTGAAAAAATGCTTCAAAACTGGAATTCGATATCTAAATTGAATTGACAGTGTCAAGTCGACAACTTTACCAAAAATTATCGTGGTTTAATAAATTTAACAACATAAAACCAGCGGCGTCATTGGGCCGTTTTTTTTCCGTGATGATCCAGACCGGCACGTTACTGTGAATGTGAATCGCTACCGTTCAATGTTAACCGTATATTTTTGGCCTCAATTGGATGATATGGACTTGGAGGGACGGCGCCACAAGCCACACAGCGAATGTCAATCAATTTATTGGAAACCATGTTTGGTAGACGTGTTATCTCACGAAATGGCCCAGTCGATTGGGGCTACGTCAAGTCTATGGTCTATGCCAACAAGCCAGCGACGATTGATGAACTTCGTACGAATATCGAACGTGAAATTGCAGCAGTATCGGCCGATATATGCTTGAAAACCGTCGAAAATTGGGTGCAGCGTCTAGACTTCTGCAAGCGTGCCCGTGGTGGCCATGCAAATGAAATCGAGTTCCATACATAATGGCATCGAATGTACTTTCACAGGAATAAAGAATTGCATTGATATCCAAAACTGTTTTTGTTTTAATTAATTAATTTTGTAGCGCTCTTATTGAAAAACCCTTTATAACGAAAGTTGAATGCCAAGCTTATTTTCTTAAAATATTTAATTTTCAAACTAATGAAAATCGCAATAAAATCTAATTAGAATTCAACTTTTAAGTGAATGACTCTTTTTAACCTCTAATCTGGAAAATAACAATTTAAAAAAATTTAAGCATTTAAAAACAATAACCACTCCAAGTTAATTTTAAAAGTTTTAAACATATGATATTTATGATATTTCACTCTTGTGCTAATTTTTTAAATTTCCGTAAAAATAGAATACAAAAAACATTTTCTATAAAACCACTTTAAAGGTATTTGAATGTTAAAAGAATTTAATAAAAGTCTGGCAATCTAAAAACAAACAGGTAAACAAGTTTCTGTTAATGTGCGCAATGAAAACACCCCAAAAGTATATGAAAAAACAAAAATATTGAAATTGTAATTATTATTTGGTTATTAATGGTGTCACGAATGGAAAATAATCGAAAAAAAATTAAATTTTATATTTTCCAAAGCTACCCCACTAAAAAGGTGTCTTATTGAAAAAAAAATATTTAAAATTATAAATTTTATATTAAATAATATCCTAATGTAGTTGTAAAATGTAAAATTATATAATATAAAAAATTTGGTAAACAAAATTTTGTTATTTCTAACAACCAGTGTATTGGAAGGAAATTGGTAATAAAGAAAGAAAGAAAGAACAAAATGTTGCTCAGAAAGTTCTTTAACTTTGTGGCAACGAAGTCAATTTAACGATGTCCGTTCGTCTGTCTATTTCTCCGTCTGTCTGTCCCAGCGATTACAACCGTAGTTTTAAATCTATCGAGCTGAAACTTGGTATGTGAGCTCACATTCTTCAAGCGAAGGATAAACTCGAAGATTGGACCAAAACCACTACCCCTGCCAATCAAACCACCCCTTCCATAGCGAAAATTTTTTTTTAAATAATTCCAGTGCATATATGCAGTTCAAATTCAATATTTAGTACTTTAGTAGTAACACAAAACTGCTTACAAATAATGTGAATGATCAGATATGAACTACGCCCACCTCCCATACAAACTACCCCTTTTCAATGCGAAAAACAAGTTATTAAAAATAGTTACAGTGTAAATAACCAGTTCAAATTCGGTATTTAACACTTCGGTAGGAACACAAAACTACTAACAAAAAGGGGCGTGATCTAATACGAGAAACACTCACTTATTATATACACATGTAGCACTTATGTGCTAAAAGAAGCACATTTTTTAATCCGTCTGAAAAATACGGCGAGTGATTTTTTCAAGTTAGGAAAAAAAAAAGCACGGGGCCAAATCTGGAGGATGTGGCAGCTGTTAGTAGCCCAATTTGGCCGTGGCGACGGCGGATCCGGTGCGTTGTAATTCTGGAAAAGGAAACACGACACCCGTCGCGACCACAAATAATACCGGAGGTTTAAAAATGCGAGTATGCAGCATGAAGATTTTAATTTTTCTCTGTTATTGGCGAGATAGGCGTAGAAATCATTGAAAAAATGCTTCAAAACTGGAATTTGAAATATACATTGAATTGACAGTGTCAAGTCGACAACTTTACCAAAAGTGATCGTGGTTGAATAAATTTAACAACATAAAACCAACAACGAAATAGTTGGTTTTATTTTTGTTACCGCAGCTGGATGTCCAACCACCATACCGCCATAAACTCAGATACTTTCAGATTTTTTGAAGCAATATTAGCGATAATCGAATATTTACAATTTGAGCACGTAATAAGTGGGTGTAGAAGATTTCATATGCCTTATATTCATATATTTATTTCAGGCGCAGTTACAAGTAGTTCCTGAGCTTTAATGGTAAACAATTTAATATTTTATATTTTATTTTTAACTTTTCAATGCTAATTACGTTTGTGTATAATGTTAATACATACCTTTTACTTGATGGTACTTTCTTTGTAATAGTCTTTACTACATCAAAGTTTTGCTTTATACAATTTCTGCATCTGTAAAAAATTTCGTAAATAAATTTATTTAGGATTTGAATAATAAAAGAAATTTGAAGAATTAAAGATAACATTTATTTAACTCTAGCCCGGAAAACTAATTTAATTAATTTAATTGTATTGCTGAAAATTCATTCGCTAAATGTTTTATTAATGTATTGTTTTATAGAAAGTTATTCACTCCTCTTGCAGCATTGATTTGAAACCTCTGGATTAAATGGTTTGTCATAAAAGATACCTCAACATTGAAGACTGCTTTAATTCGACCTGTATCCACTTTATGCACGAGGTGCGTGTAAATATTTTTAGACATGATCGTTTAAAGGCAATTTTATGGAACCGTCCTTGTTCTCGGTATCTTGCGAATACTTATTTGAGTAAAGATTGTCGTATTAAAGGTAGATGTAAGGTGTTTAAATTAAACCACCACTTTTTGCTTCATATACCTAATAATCGAACACCCATGGGGGATAGACGTGAGATCGGTTCGTCTTCTTAATTATTTTTTTACAAACAAAATTAAAAAAACAACAATAATAAAATAATAAATAAATAAAAATATTACAATAATAAAATTATTCGCATCCGTCTTAATTATTAAATTTTTTCTTCTATGTTTCTGTACCGTGAACATTAGTGTCGTTTACTTAAATTACAACAAAAACAAAAGGACCAGCAGCTTCTCATTTTTTAAAACAAGAAGAATAACAATAACAGACCATAGTAGTTAGTTTTTATTGACCGTCTCTTAAATAGAGACCCACTTAGGGTAGAACTCCTTTGTGATTCCATGCGGTATACGAGCTATACCGCTATATCCTTTACTGTTTATGAACTGAATAGTATTTATATTCGATTTGGATATAACTACTAGGCCTACGAAGAAGTGGTTCCCTAGATGTATATATCGTTTATTAGCCAAAGCATATACAAAGATGTGTTCCTCCTCCTCCTCATCTCTACTAGTCTGTTAACTAAACCAGGGCTCTCAGAGCAACTTGACTGTCTGATAGAATAAGGATGTCAATAGCTGATATCCTGTTCTCCAGAAGCCAAGAAGTTGCCTTGTGTATAGCGGCCATTCATTTCTAGATGAATACGTTGAAATACTTATCAAATACAAGCATTGGTGTGATGTAGTCTACTTGTTACGGCATTTTTACGCCAGACCATACGAAGGGCGTTTCTATGCCCTCGACTAATACACTGCATTTTTGTTGCTTTGGTTTTATTTTCTTTATCCGTCTTTTCCCCACTCCCAATCCGTTAGGTTTAAGACTGCACAGTGGGCATAAAAGGTACTGAGGCAAAGGCATAACACTTGCTTTAGTGCATTTTTTAATATGTTTTATTTTACTGTAGGGTATGTCGCGGAAATTTCGTATAGATTTCTGCAACATTCGTGGGCTTAGGGCAAATTATTTTTGTTTTTGCGCATGTCTCGCTACATTCCCCTCATGTTTTGTCATGTAAGACCCAGGTCAGTAGGGATGCAGATCCTCTAGATTTTCATCTGCCTGGTTATCAACTTTTCTCAGAGGTCTCTGCCTTCATATCCGCAGTGATGTTGCGTGTCAGCGACCATTCATCATTGAGGATCCAGAACTTAGCTCCATGTGGGTTGAGTTCAGGACCGATGCGCATAATCTGCACTTCTGCTTTGTTTATCGATCCAGAATTTGGACAGAATTACTTTCAATAAGTTAGACTCTATGCCCGATTCAATTACCAAAATTTTGAAGTAATTTCCAGACAGTGAAATTGTTGTCGCTGGTGATTTTAATGCCCATAACTCCTCTTGGCTGAGCCATTCTGGCCAATCAACACCAGAAGGTCGTTATTAGAGATTTTTGCCGAGTCAAACTTATTGACTCAACTTGTGAATGAACCAATATATGTTAGTAGGCATAGCCACTCTGTTCTAGACCAAAGAATCATTCTTGGTTTAATGTGCCGTCCAAAATTGCCGTAAGGTCCAAAGAAGAATCATTTAAGAATTGGTGCTCCAATAAGAACACTGAAACTGAAATGCTTCGCAGACAGGCTAGAAATAGCTGTAATGCCATTATTAAGCGCGACAAGTTTTTGTACGAACAATGCGCCCGCCAAACGGTACTTAGGACCATAAAAGGCGAAAACAATTTTTGGTTCTGCATTAAGAGAGTGAAGAATCAGACGAATTCGTCTATTCCAACTCTTTTAAATGTTTGCAGAAAATTCTACACTCATTGTTTTATGTAATCGATTTCAAATTCATATTTATTTAAATTAATTTTCCATCGTTGAAGTTTTGAATTTGGTTCTTTAATGGAATTTAACCAAATCAAAGGACGATGATCAGAAAGAATTTTAAATTTTCTACCAAATAGGTCAGAACGTTTATGTTTGATTGCCCAAACGATTGACAGAAGCTTTTTCTCTATGGTAATATAATTTCTTTCATGACAATTTAAAGTTCTTGAAGCTAAAGCTTTGGGTGATCATTTTGGGAAAGTACAGCACCAAGAGCTGAGTTACTAGCATCGGTAGTTAAAGTAAATATTTTATTGAAATTAGGGTATGCTAAAACTGGGGAAGTTCATATAAGTTCTTTAAGTTTGTTAAAGGACTCAATGTAAGAATTTTCAGTAATATTAATTTTTGATTTTTTTTGTAAACATTTGGTCATTGGAAGGGCTACTTTAGAGTAGTTTTTAATAAACCTACGGTAAAATCCAGTGATACCTAAAAATTATCTTATTTTTTTTGTTGTTTGAGGTATTTTGATACCTATAATTGTTTCTATTTTGTTTGGGTTTGGTTTTATTCCGGTATCAGATATTAAATGTAATAAATACTCGGTTTCCCGTTGCAAAAAGTTGCATTTATCGATTTATACTTTTAAATTATATTCAGTCAATCTAGTAAATATTTTACTTATTAAAACTATATGTTCTTAAAAAGAAGTAGAGAACATTAATATATCATCGAGATAAACAACACAAATATTATTAATATAATCATGTAAAAATTCATTCATCATTCGTTGGAAAGATGCTGGCGCGTTTTTTAAGCCAAACGGCATGCGCTTGAACTCGTAATGACCATCTGCAGTAGAGAATGCAGTTTTATGTCCATCTTTTTCGCAGACGTTTATTTGGTGGAAACCTTTTGCCAAATTTATAGTCGTAAAATATTGAGAATTCCCTAATTTTGAAAGAATGTCTTCTATTTTTGGTATAGGAAACTTGTCTTCTACAGTGTTATCGTTTAGCTTTCTATAATCGATAACAACACGCCATTTTTGTTGACCTGAATTATCAATTTTTTTTTTCACTATCCAAATGGGTGCATTGTATGGACTACTTTACTTTACAATTACGCCAGAATTTAACATTTCTAATATTTGTTTATCTACTTCTCGTTTGTGTATTCTGGATATCTGTATGCTTTAGAAAATACAGGAATGTCATTTTTAGTTGGTATAATATGTTTGTATTTCGTTGCTGTCGATAGATTATCTCCATCAAAGTAAAAAACGTTTTTAAATTTTTTTATTGTTTTAGTTTTAGTTAACTTCTTCTTCATTAAGGTTATCAAGCCTTAATTTGTATAAAATGTGTTCAAATTCCGGTGGTTTATATTCAATATTTAATAATTGATTTGCAAAGATGTTTATTTCAGTATCAGTTAAAGTTTTTTGCGAATTATCAAATATTAGTGGTAAAATTGCATTTTTTTGTAATTAACAATGATTTTTCCAAATCAATTCGTGCTTTTAAAGGTTTAAGTATATTGCAACCAATAATACCGTCAAAATCGATATGAATTTTTGTTTCTAACATTTCAACGTTAACATTATGTGCTTTAAATTCTTTAAATAGTGGGACCGTTATTTTAGAATCGATTGTTGTTTTTGAATTAATTGTTTGTAAAGAAATTGGTTGATCTAATTTTGAATTGTGAAATAATCCTTTTTGAATTAAAGACGTTCCACCACCAGAATCTACTAAAAGTTTGATAGGAATTGATTTTGTTTGTATTACTATGCAGGGAAGAGTACGGAGGCTGTCAACGGAAAATTTAAAACTTGAGCAAGTTGAGAGTTGTCTACTTCCATAGGTTCTTGCCATTGACTATTCCTAGAAGTATTGAGATTTTGTTTCTTGGATATTGATCCGAAATTTGTGAATTTAGTTTAGAGTTTTCACTGTTATTAAATTTGTTATTTTGATAATAACTTTTATTTTGAAAATTACCATTGTTAAAGTGTTGTTGTTGAGAAAAATGTTTGTTATTGTTGTTATGATTTTGAAAGTTTTTCTGTCTATAATTGTCCGATTTGAGTTGTTAGTATATTGTCTTACTTGTCGAGTATTGGTAGTGTTTTCTCGACATTGGCCAGAATTCGTGGTATTCTGTTCAAAGCCTTTCGAATTGTTTGAATCAAATTTATTTTGATTATGTTTATTATTTCTATAATTTTTTAAATTGTTTGTGTTGTTCGTGAGACTTGTTTTGTAAAAATTATCTGTCTCTGTTAAAATTTGTTTTGCATCTAATAATGAATTTGGTTTTCTAACGTTTAGAATTAATTTTGGAGAATTTGGCAGTTTACTTAAAAAAATTTTTAATGCAATTTTTCATTTTGTTTGCTATCATACCTTTACCTTTTGGTTTTACTTAAACTAGTTTCAATATTAAGCCTTGTCAAATTAACCAAAATTTGTTCAAATAAATCTTCAACAGAACCTTTCTTTTGTTTGTTTATTTTTTCAATTTAAAATTAATCTATGTCGTAAGCGAGTTTTTCAGGTCGAATGAATTCTTCAGTTTTAGTTTCTTAGTTTTTCAGTTTTCACGAAAACATTTTTATTAGTTAGCACTGTACCAACTGTACTTGCTTTAACCTAGAATAAGCACTTTAAAGTTTGATCGCTTCTATGTACTTTTATATACGAGTATATATGAACGATTTTATTGTTCACTTAAACTATTAATATGAAGTTTAAAGACGATGTTCAAAATTATGTTCTTTTTTTGTGGTTTTATCGTTTTTTTTCATATATTGTTTTTGATGAGAAGTCAAAGTCAGGAACTTTACGAGTTTTTTGTTTGGAAATTTATTGTTGAAATATTCGTCATTAAAATCTAATTGTTCTGTATATTTCACAAAAAAAATATAAAATTGTTATCGACCGACCGCGCCATTTAAATTTCTTTGTTGCGATTTAAAAACAATAAAATTTATTTTTTTGTTGATTGCGATATATAAGCAATTTCTTTGCGCATTTAAAAAACAAAGTTTTCGTTTTCGCGTTCAGCGCTTAACTGATCTTGTCATTTATTTCTATTTTACAAGTTAAAACTTACTTATATGTACATATATGCTTATATCTAATTTTTACTAATACATAAATATAGCTAATTATAAATGAAAGCATATTACAGTGGGACTCAAGTTCAGCTTTCTGAAAATAATGGGAAATTTATGTTTTTGAGAGGCACAATAATCCAGGTATCCGATTTCAGCGTGCTTTCTTTACTATTTCTAAAACTTTTAATATGTCATAAATAGTAATATGTAACTGGTTACAATCAGTCATTGCCCTTTATCGAACATGCGCCCTTTGCTATGCCAAGGATTCACTTTTGAACGAGAACTGTTGAAAGTCCTTTGCAAATCTTTATATTAATAAAACTTCTGGGCTACCATCAGACCATTTGTTGATAAAGTTTGCCTCATCACTGGCTCGTCTACTACCCAACCTCTTGCACATCTCCTACAAGTGTGGAGAAATTTTATCATTTTGGAAGGTTGTTAACGTTCAGCCAGTAAAAAAAAAAGGCGAGACTACGAACTCCGCGAATTACCGGCCCATTGCAATTTGCTTTGCACTAACAAAAGTTATGGAAAGCATTGGTAATGTGTTCATTATTTCGTTGAAAGTAAAGTTGTTGCTCTGGATATCTTTAAGGCATTTGACCGAGTATGGCATAAAGCACTCATAGAAAAGCTGGTATTGCTATTACGGAGTCAGATGCTCTTGACGTTCTTGTCATATCAGTTCGATTTGATTTTTGTTGGAATGATTATATCTTTGATGTGTCAAAAGAAGCTGCCAAGTGCTTAGGTTTCTTCAAACGGTGTAAGACCTACATCACTCCCACTGATCTCCGACCTATCTTCACCTCCTATATTCGCCCCAAAATGGAGTATAATTCGCATATTTGGACAGGAGCCTCAAAATCCTCTTTGGAGTTCCTTGACCGAATCCAACAACATGCGATTTATTTGATTAGTAATACCAACATCACCTCCAGTATTCAATCCCTTGAGCACCGACGCAATGTTGGGTGTGTTACTCAATTTTCTCGGCGCTATAACAGCGATACGGTTCTCGTTATCTGACCACTTCATGGTGAATGCTGACACAATTTTGAATTCCCGTTACAGACGTATTTAAGTCCCTACTAATTATATAAATGATCAGCGTCAAATTCTGAGTTGATTTAATGCCCACTATTTCAAATTGGATATCTGAATTTATAAAGTCACTGTCAATAGCTTCAAAACAAAAGTGCGTCGTTGGATCAATTTAACGGAAGATTGATTTCTACGGTAGCAAAACCCTCAAAGGTAAAAAGGGAAGTTCAGTATGCTGGTTCATTAAAATTTGTTGTAAAAATATCCAAATTGCATCATATGTACATATACAAACATATATAGAAAGAGAGCAGAAAGTGTTCAAGCCTGGACATATAAACTTTTAAATAAATATATTTTACTTTATAACAGAAAAAAATTTCTGGCACCAGTTGTGCGTTTTTGTAACAGCGACATGTTGCCGATTTTCGTGAAGACACAATGTTTTGATCCGTACTATTCGATTTGTTCAAAATCGGTTTTTATACACATTAAGTAAAATATAGTCTGTGATGGAATGAAACAAAAAACGGCAGAGAATAAATGGTATTGAAACAAATTTCAAAATATTAATGTGAATTTGCATTTAAGCAGTAAGTGCATTTTTATTAAACAAATTTGTTGCTTATCGTTACCGCCGTCAGACATAACTACTTTTTACCAGAAGATTTCCAACAATCAATCCTACAAATAATGTAAATGCAATTAACTAACTATTTGTTAAATATTATAATAGTTTTTTTTTTCATTGTTCAGCCTTTTTCATAAAACCTCCCATGGCATTTAGCTCCTCCGTGACAGCTGTCCGAAATGTTCCGTAATCCCTTTTTGCGTCCTTTGTTTTGTATTAGCGCTTTCCAACGCTTCTCCTTCATGAGCTCCAGCAGCCTTCTCCTCTGTAGTCTTAATAAGCTCCCAGTCAGAATTCTATAAAAAAAATTAAATAAATTAATATTTGTACAATAATATGTTAAACAAATAAACTTACCTTTTTTACTTCAGTCATATTTGTGGTTTAATTTCGATGATTTTTTTAGTGGCTTCGATTATTTTATTTTGAACACGTGGCCTTGACTTGAACACATCAACTCCCCAAAATTTCATCGCAATCAGATAAATGGTTTAGATGCTCATATGGTAAAAAGAAAGATAGAAAGATCCATCCATTTGTATATACAAGCCCTAACCACTATTGGTTCTAACAGCTACATTTTTTTGCAGTTGAAAATTTGGAAAATTTTCTTGGATCACCTACTGATTATATTTTTAAATGATTTACACTTTTGAAAAGCTTTTACTCAGCTACCAATAAATATTCATAAAAAATTTAGTAAATTTATAAAATTAATACATTTTTTCAGAAGTATTAATTAAAAGCATACAAAAAAGAATGACCACTATTACTTCGTAGTCACTTTAACTTATGGTTAAAATTTTGTTAGTCCCCTTTTACCTTTATTATCTCCTCGATTCTTAGAGGCATTGTTTTTGTTAAATTTAAGCACTCATTTGGAGTAAAAGAATCCGGGATTTCTTTAATTTTGTTCTTTAAGCAATCAACAGTACTTTGAGGATCATTTCGGAGTCTTATTTTCATAAGTGCCCATAAGGATTCAATAGGATTAAGGTCCGGACTGGAAGATGTCGAATCTAAAACAATTATGTTTTTATGTTGAAACCAATTTTTTGTCATTTTGGCAGTATGGAAGGCTACACCATCTTGTTGAAATATGAACTCATCTGCTTCAGTTAGATGAGACACAGATGGAATCAAATTATTTTCTAAAATATCGATGTAGTTGTGGGCTTTAACAGTGCCATCTATTGAATGTAGATTTCCTACGCTTTTTGAAGACATATTACCCCACACCATAATACTCTTTGGAAACTTAACCACTCTCCTCAGACAATCTCTATGATAAGCTTCGTTTTTAGTTCGTATAACGTGAGATCTGCTATCGCCGACGCATACATCGAATTTAGATTCATCACTAAAAATGACAAGAGTCCTACCGTCAGCGCACCCACAACCGTCTGGACTTGGCCCACAATAACCGCTTTCGCTTTTGGAGAGCAGTTAATAAGGGCTTCTTTTTGCCTTAAAATTAAAAAAAAAAAGTTTGTGTAATGTAATGATATCTATTAAGACTGTACCCACCATATCTTATAGAAATTATAATCAAGTTTATGTAGCTGTACACGAGTCCATTCGCGTCCCACACGTTTACCAATTTTCTGTGACCATTCTGTAGCCAAGTTTTTAATTTTTTAATTTAATTTATTAGCTTGAAATCCTAGCATTACAAGATTAAAATCTAAATTATAATTAATGCTAGTCACAGTAGGTTACATTTAATATAAGAACAAAAGTAAATAAGTAATGTAATATGTATGTATATTTATACGTAAAGAATATGATAAAGATATAATATTAGGTGTACAAATAAGTTTCCGTTTTGAGAAAGATGGCGTGGCACGAGGTTTACGTTGGAATTCGCAGATGGTAACCTACTTGAAAATTAGTTTGTTTATTCCAGAACAACATTACCTTATCATGTTATTAAGTTCGCATTAGCATCATATATTTTTCTTCATCTAAAAATGTCTCAATTTGAGCCAACTAAGTGTCATTTGCGGGAACTTTTAATTTATTTTTTTAATTTAAAAAAATCTGCTGCTGAGTCGCATCGATTGCTCGTAGAAGCATATAATGAGGATGCTTTGAGTGAGAGAACATGTCGTGAGTGGTTTCAAAAATTTAAAAAAAGTGATTTTGACATAAAAGACAAAGATCCAGTGGAAGGCCGAAAATTTACGAGGATGCAGATTTGGAGAAATTATTGGGTGAAGATTCGTCTCAAACACAAAAGGAACTTGCACTTAGTTTAGAAGTCACTCAGCAAGCAGTCTCACATCGTTTAAAATCGTTTAAATATTATTTTATTAACAAAAAACGGCGGGAACTTATTTGTACACCTAATACAAAACCATAAAAATTGATTTTTGGATTGAAATCATTTCGAGTATTTACAATTCTACACGATCCGTTCTTGAGTTATGCGTGTTCATAGGTATGCAACTTTGTTTTATATATATAGATGCCGAATTGATATCATATGACTTCATCTTAAATCCCAGTGCTGTAGGGCAAATAGTTTCAGAGATGGAGAGTAAACAAAATTAGGGTTGTATGGGAGGTACCCCCCCCCCCCCACCTTTCTTTGATCACCGTCATTTTTTTGTAGTTATACGGCATTGGTTTTATATGACTACATGTCAAATTTCAATATTGTAGTGCAACAATTTTGCGACATAGTGTGCTTTAAAGGGAAAAATTTGTCACGCCCACTTTTTGAATATACCAATTTTTAATACCCCTATGTTCATCCTTGGCCGCAAACTAACACAACAAACAAAAATAATTCAAATCGGACGATCCGTTCTTGAGTGATGCGTGCTCATAGATATGCAACTTTGTTTTATATGCATATGTATATAGATTAATATAGTTTTGATATGCTTAGATATAACAATTATAACTTATACAACAAAATATTTGACAAAAAGATACACAGGCAGGTTCCAGAAACGGTTGCGGGAATGAAAAGTAATTAATTTGAGTACGAGGGGAATTATTTTTGGTATTCTAGAAAACGTACGTTTTCAAATTTTGCAATTTTCCAATTTTTTCCTATTCAACTCGTTAAAACCTTTCTACTCGTAATTTTTCTGAACAGCTGATTGCTGTTGCACGAAGAAAAACAAAAACATATTTTGTGGGCAATAATGCCAATAAAAGTAAATATTCACAGGAAAAAATCAAAAGAAGGATTTTGCGCGATCACCTAACCTTCTGGAAAATTTGTGCAAGTCACTGAAATGCATGAAATAAAACAAAAATTTTTATTACACAATTTCTTTAGTTTCATTGCGCACTACCTAGTCAACAAAAATGTCTTTCTAAAGTGCTGTTCAATGTTTTAATACCGAGCCTGAAAACACCTTCTAGTCCAACGCATGTTCAGCTGGCTGCTACTTTAAGTTTTCTGGCAGAAAGTTGATTCCAAAAAACTGTATGAAAAGACAGCGACATTGAATTAAGGCGAAACACTGTGACAGAAATAATAAACAGCATACCAGAAATTCTGGAAAATCTGGGTCCTGTGGATAAATTTAATTTATTAAATACTAGTTAATGCCCGGCATGCAGTGCAATGCCACTTAAAAATTTTTTTTAGCAGATCTTCCCGGTACTCACTGTTGTAGCGATTCTGAGTTACGGCGGTGAAATTATCGGTATACAAACTCAGAAACAAAATCTCAAATTTTTAGGAGCAGTATTAGCAATGTCATCGTTTTTTTCTCTTAATTAAACAAAATGTGGGCGTAATAAGTGGTCGTGGCAGATTTTATATATCCTGTTATTCTGCCCGGTGCATCCCGTTACATGTTTTTTATATAGCGCATCAAGCTCCTGAGCAATGATGGTAGGCGTGAAATTGATCCACACTTTTTTTGAAAGTAGGCGTTAAATTGATCCCACCATGCCCATTTTTAGTGAAGTTATAGACAGTGCCCATACAACCTTAGATACCAAATTTCAGATTTTTAGAAGAAATATTAGCCATGTATTTTTTTTTTTTCAACCACGCCCATTTTTGGTGAAGTTGTCGACAGTGTTTATACAAACTCAGATACCCAATTTCAGATTTTTAGAGACAATATTAGCGAAATAATCGAATATTTTAACTTAGTTTTACAAATTGTGGGCGTAATAGGTGGGCGTGGCAAAATTTTCTTTGCCCTAAACCTAAGTTGGCGCGAACACAGCAACTCCCCAAAATTTCATCACAATCGGATGAATGGTTTAGACGCCCATTTGGTACAAAAAAAGATATACAGATAGAAGAATACATTTTTTTATATATATATAGAAGATAGAAGATGTGAAATCAAACTGATTTTTTCATGCGGAATCGATTTCTGGAACCTGCACATTTTTGCGAAAGTGGTTGTGAAAACGGTGAAAAAGTAACGCAAGCGGAATGTAGAACACCAAAAAACTAATTTCGATGCAAACCAATTTCGATTTTTGCGGAAGTGAAATGTAGAACCTGCCTGACAGATACAATTTTATAAATAACTAGCGAATGCCCGGCATGCGTTGCAATGCCACTTAAAAATAATGGTAGCAGAACTTCCCGGTACTTCCGTTAGTAACGGAACTTCCCGATACTCCCGTTAATTAGCGGAACTTCTCGGTATTCACCGTTGTAGCGATTCTGAGTTATGGCTGTGAAATTATCATCATACAAACTCAGAAACAAAATCGCATATTTTTAGGAGCATTATTAGCAATGTCATCGTATATTTTTATTTAATTAAATAAATTTAGGGCGTAATAAGTGGGCGTGGACAATTTTGTATATCCTGTTACATGTTTTCTATTTAGCACATCAAGTTTCTGAGCAAATGGTGGTAGGCGTAAAAATGATCCACCCTTTTTTTGAAAGTGTGCGTCAAATTGATCCAACCACACCCATTTTTGGAGAAGTTATCGACAGTGCCAATACAAACTCAGATACCAAATTTCAGATTTTTTGGAGCAATATTAGCGAAATAATCGAATATTTTAACTTAGTTTTACAAATTGTGGGCGTAATAGGTGGGCGTGGCAAAATTTTCTTTGCCCTAAACCTAACTTGGCGTGAGCACAGCAACTCCCTAAAATTTCATAAAAATCGGATGAATGGTTTAGACGCCCATTTGGTACAATGATAGAAAGAAAGAAAGATAGATAGATAGATAGATAGATAGATAGATAGATAGATAGATAGATAGATAGATAGATAGATAGATAGATAGATAGATAGATAGATATATAGATAGATAGATAGATAGATAGATAGATAGATAGATAGATAGATAGATAGATAGATAGAAAGATAAAAAGAAAGATAAAAAGAAAGATAAAAAGAAAGATAAAAAGAAAGATAAAAAGAAAGAAAGAAAGAAAGAAAGAAAGAAAGAAAGAAAGAAAGAAAGAAGAGTTCATTTTTATATTTATAGATTTTACATACAATATTTAACAAAAAAAAAATTTTTTTTAATTTTTGTGGGGCGTTTATACATCTTTTGGACATTTTAAAAACGCACTTCATAAACTTAAAATTGAAGTTCGGACGTAAGTGAACTAAATCTAAAATGTGTTATTAAATTTTTTTACGCACTAGGCGTAAAAAAGTCAATCTTGTATAAATATTTTGGCTTTTTAATTATGATGTTGTGAAGTAATATAATTGCTAGACATTTTAGTAAATTATCCAGAGAAATTCCAAAGATTCGAATTGAAAATTTAGATACGTATTCAAAACGCTTTAACCCATATACATATCTGGCGATGTTATTGGATAGTGTTTAGCTTTTTCCTACAAACGGAATCAGTATTAGCGAAAATCTCACAACCATATGTCAACGTGGGTATCAGATATATTTTTACCAATAACATTCTAAAATTTTTAGGTGTGAAGTTTTGTATAACCCAAAGAGTGCGCAACATTCCATACACTTTACCAATTACCGTAAAATCATGATTGCTCCACGTCAAAGTCCTATTGAAAACTATTCCTAGATTTTTGCTGTTTCTTCATAGGAAATTTCTGATTGTTTAGGAGTAATAAAACAGTTTTTGTTAAGAAAATTGAGCATTTGATATAAATGGCAGTATTGCTATTGGTCGAAAATCTTTACCAGTTTTCGGAATTGGTAAAATTGCACATTCTCAGGCTTATGGATAATTGGAAGTAGTAAGTATATAATTAAAAATAAGTGTAAGAAAAGGAAGAAGTGTTGGAAGTAAGACCTTTAGAAACACAGGATGTAGAGTCAAAGACGACTGCATTTGATTTAATAGATAAAATAGCTTCAAGAGTATCAGTTTGATTAACACAGACAAAACTAAAACAGCCAGTCATATATTGCACATTGAAGACTAAGCCTATTAAGACAAAAAGCAGAAATTATATTATTAGGTACAGTTTGAGATTGCATGTAGGAAGAACTGGTTGTATATTGTAATTTTTCATTTACAATAGTGTCAGTTTCGATATTATTTTTAATTTGTAAGTTTAAAATTTTTTTATTTAGTGTGTTAAGTTCTGTTATGTTTATTTGACATGAATTATTGCTTTTGCCTAGGACTATTTCTTTAATATGTTTCCAAGTTTGTTTAGTTCCTATAAAAGAATTGAATTTATTTTTGTAATATTGTGTTGTAGCTAATTTAATCATCTTCACCAAAGTTATTCTTAGTATTTTGTATTCATTATACATGCCTGCAACTTTGTATCTTTTCCATATTGCAAACGTTTTATTTCTTTCATTGATTTTATGTTTAGTTTCATTGCTAAACCACTGTGGATTCCTAAATTTATGAGATATTTGTTTAACTGGTACAAAATTTATAAATAACTTGGTCACATTATCTTGAAGAAAATTTTTTTGGTTGTCAACTGAAATACAATTCCAAATGTTATGCCAATTAATTTTTCCAATTTCTATCGAAAGTGCACATTAGTTTATGTTTTTAAAATCATAATATGAAAAGGATTTCGGTGAATTGTTAAATGTTACAAACAAAAAATCATGTTTCGAGAAAAATAGTGTAGAATTTTCTTACTGTTGCTCGTAAAAATTAAATCTAACAAAGTATTATTAGTTTTTGTAAAGTGCGTTGGAGTAATTGTATTTGTAGGAAAAAGATTAAGTGACATCATGCTATGTAACAAATCACATCTCCGTATTCAAATAAAATGGTTTCAAGCAATTCGAATAACTCAGCAGTAGGAGTATTAATATTATGATGTGGCGTGTATATACAAACTACAAGTATATTGCCTGATAAGCTACTGACCTCCACAAAAATCCATTCAATTTTATCTCCAAGTTTTGATTTACCAATAACTTTACCTTTAATATTTTCTTTTATATATAAAGCTACACCGATATAAATTAAATAATTTATCATTAAGACTTGGCAAAAACCATGTTTCCGAAACACAAATTATATCAATGCAATTTTTCTCAAAAAAAATTTTGTGTTTTAAACTTTGTGCATTGATAAGACACACATTTAAACCAGATTGTTGTTTACCTAGAATTTGTAAAAGATTATGAGAACTATCTTTGAGACAACATTTTGTAACGTTAGACAACATTAAATTGAGAGTTATAAACAACCATCACATCAAAAACTTTAAAAAAAACATTTAAAATGAAACTGAAAATTTTGTATCTATGAACATAATAGAAACACAATATAACGATAATTATAGTTAAAAGATAAAAATAAAATACTTAACATACAAATCTTAATGTTAGATATCCTTACTAATATTATAAAGGAAGGTGTATTTATTTATTTATTTTCGTTTGTACCGTTTTTACACTTAAACGGCTGAACCGATTTGCTTCAAACTTGGAACTTATATCGAGATGGGTCTGGAAGGAATGATAAGCTATATTAAATCTGCCACGCTCACATATTACGCCCACAAGTAGTAAAATTAGGTCAACAAAATCGATTATTTCACTAATAAAATTCCAAAAAATCTTAAATTTTGAATATGAGTTGGTATGGTCACTGTCGACAACTCCACGAAAAGTGGGCGTGGTTTTATCAATATAACGCCCACTGCTGTAACTCCGGAACGCGATGGTCTACAATGATAAAACTTGGTATGTAGGCGTATGGTGACAAAATCCACCACCTCAAAAAAAGTGGGCGTGGTGAGATCAATTTAACGTCCACCGCTATATATCAGGAACGCGATGCTCTACGAAGTTAAACGTTTGTATAAAGGTGTATGGTGACTAAATCTACCATCTTACAAAAAGTGGGCGTGGTCGGGTCAATTGAACGCTCACCGTTGCAGCTCAGAAACATGATACTGTACGATGATTAACTTTAGTGTGAAGGTGTTTGGGAACTATATCTACCATCTCAGCAAAACTGGGGTTAATTTAACACCCACCGCCATAACTCAGGAACGTAATGTACTACTATGAAGAAATTTGGTTCTTAGTAACTAAATCTGACCGGAAAGTGCTATTACAATTTTAGCTACATACAAATGCAAATACCGGGGAGGTTAACAGTTGCGAAACTCAGTTTATAGGTAGATGGTGACAATAGTTATAAACACACAACGTGGAGTAACGGGAAGTTCTGCATACAAATTTGGTATAAAATTATCAAATTAACCAAATATTCATACACATATAATTCCAAAAATGGTAGGCTAGGTTGGAAAGTTTATTAATCTTAATTAACAAATAAGACTTGATTCTATTAAAAAAGAACCCGGGCACCGCCGGGTAATTTAAGCTAGTGTTAGATATGTTATAGAAGTAATATTTCCAAAAACAGGCATTGGCATAAGGATTAAAATTGAATTTAAAGTGAATTACAATCTTTTGTTTGCTGACCTTCGATATGTTCTGCATTACGAAAAAACTCTCCAGCAGTACGCTGCCCCACGTTGATGTTGTTGTTTGCGATTGTTGTTGTGAGCCAGCACTAGTTTATTGAGTTGCTGAATGGAGTTTATGCATTTAGCTGCACTATTCTAAGTGAGTTTGACATGAACTAGTCCATATATGCTTACTCTTTTTTGACCGAATAGCTTCACGTAATATAAAATGATTTGCTGAAGTCAAACTCTCATTAAGATATACTTACATATAGGAACAGCTGATGCGATTCTTACATGTTTGAGGCAAAGTGTTTTTTTTTTTGTTTTGGTTCGTCCATAATCTCCAGCAGCTTTAAGAATCGTGTTGTGGATGTAAGGAGTTTTAAGTTTAATTTTTATAGGCGGGTCGGTTATTGTACGAAATTGAGGATTAGTTTTTAAATGGTAAATACTATTTACAGCTGGAGATGAAATTTCCAAAGAATTGCAAAGTGTAGTGAAAATGTTCGTGAGATTCTCGTCACTTTGCATAGGAACTCCGTGCAGGCGAAGATCACACGACACCGCAGTGTTTTCTTGTTTCGCTAGTTTTTGCTTGAGTTGCGAACAGAAACTCGCCTATTTCTTTTAATTATTGTACCCAAAGCACGAATGTTACGATTTGTTAAATTTGATTACCGACCGATTTCGTAAAATTTTGTGCAACAGATTTTTTTATAATTTCCTATTATATTGGGTTGTCGAAAAAGTCTTTTCGTATTTCTAATCAAACTTCAACTCATTTTTTTTATATTTATAATGAACTTTATTGAACCAAATATGTACCATTTTGGTCGACCACCTTTTGCCATTTTTCCGCTAGAGACATTATTCCATCAGTGTAAAACTTTTGTGGTTTCTCGGCGAAAAACTGCGACAAGTACTTTTCACAGGCTTCTCTTGAAGCCAACTTTACTCCATTAAGGGAGTTCTGCATTGACCGAAACAAATGGTAGTCCGATGGTGCAAGGTCAGGGCTACATGGTGGATGCATCAAAACTTCCCGGCCTCTCCTAGTTTTTGCCGAGTCATCAAAGATGTGTGTGGTCTAACGTTGTCGTGATGGAGGACGTCGCCCTTTCTGTTGATCTGTTCTGGTAGTTTCTTTCGATTGCTTGATTCAATCTTATCAGTTGTTGACAGTAAAGTGTAGAATCAATCGTTCGCCAAGCTGGAGCAGCTCATAGTGGATGATTACTTTCCAATCCCACCAAACACTCAGCATAACCTTTCGAGGCGTCAATCCTGTCTTTGCGACCATTTGTTGAGCTTCACCACGCTTGCACCATGATCTTTTTCGCACATTATTGTCGTATTTGATCCACTTTTCGTCTCCTGTTACCATTCGCTTCAGAAATGGTTCGAATTCATTTCGCTTCAGCAAAGAATCGCAGATGTTAATTCGGTCCATCAAATTTTTCACACACAATTCATGTGGTACCCAAACATCGAGCTTCTTTTTGTAGCCAGCCTTTTTTAAATTGTTCAAAACCGTTTGATGATGAATGTTTAGTTCCTTGGCGATGTCATGGCTGCTTATGTGACGGTCCTGGTCAATCTTTTCCATAATTTCATCGACTTTTTCAACGATAGGTCGACCAGAGCGAGGTGCATCTTTCACATCGTAATTTCCAGAACGGAAGCGAGCGAACCATTGTTGTGCTACATGAACTGATACAGCATCGTCTCCGTAAACTTCATTGGTGGCTTGCGTGGCATTCTTACCTTTTTTATACAAAAATTTCAAAATATAGCGAATTTCTTCATTATTTTCACTCATTTTTGAACAGCTGTAACTTTTTTACAACTTCTCCGAATTTAATTTAAATGAAGCTTAAAATGTCACCTTCCCAACACCATTTGGTATGACACAATGTGATTGATAGACGCCTCGATTGACATCTATTGACAAAATACGAAAATACTTTTTCGACAACTAATACTTTGTATTGTTGACCTCGACAAGTTTAATTCCTTGGCAATTTCACCATAACTGCGAATTTTATCAGAAAGTGGCTTTCCGCGTGCCATTGTGAAAAGTTGATACGAAACTTAATCCAATATTTTATAGAATTATAACGTTAATGACATGGCATACCATGATTTTATTTATTTTGAATTTAACCAAGTTTTTTCTTGGATTTTCTAACTGTACGAAGTTATAGTGGTCATTTATTTTTGTATGTTTTTAATTAATACTTCTAAAAAATATATTTATTTTTTCAATTTACTTATCTTTTTTTTATTAATATTTGTTGGTAGCTGACAGTAAAAGCTTCTCAAAAGCGTAAGTAAGTGTAAAAAATTCGCCAAATATTAAAATGCAAAAAAAGTGTAGCTGTACAAACTAATTGTGGGCAGGGCTTGTATATAGATGGGAAATACTAAAAATCTGACTCGACATCTCCAAAACATTTAAATCTGTAATTTTATACTAATCTGATAATTTTGAAGCGAGCCATACTAAGTCGACACACTGTTTGACGTTTAGTCGACTCAAATATGAGTCATTTTCAACTTTTTTATTTTTCTAATTTAATAAAAAAAATAAAATATTTTCATAGCCTTTTGTAGCACTATACAATAAATTTTTTTTTATAAATATGTACATAGTCATTTACCTGTATGGATGTTTTGGTTTTTTATCTGGCACAGTATCCAAACATGTCAAATGAAATTTTTTTTGGCAAGCCATACATTGCAGAAGACACGGTCCCCTGTCAGAATTATCGCACATGCTGCACTTACTGCAACTCTTACAAAACCATGCAGTCCCCTTAGTTACCAGCATATATAACAGTACGTAGGACTGAGACTTACAGTTTCCGGCTATATTTGCACATGTTGTATGTAATGAAATTCCGCATTGCTTGCAAGAGCTCAAAGGCTCAGGTATTCCATTTTTATTTTTTTGAGAATTTCCATTGCAATGAGTGCACTTTTCGTCACCCTTTAATAAAACAAAAAAAAAATGTAATTATATTTAAAAATGATTTAAATTTTTTCTTGAAATTTAACAAACTAGCCTTGCTTAAGTGATGTATATATAATTTATTTATTTTGAAATATTTTACGAATAAATTTATAAAATAATTTTAGTGCAGAGTAGACCATATTAGGCCATATTGCACTGGTTAAAATTTAAACTTCCTATAACACATTGTGTGTTTTTAGTGCATATTTGACTATATCCGAAGATTCTTTCTTTCAGGTATTTTATTTCGATAACGGACATTTATATATGTTAAACAGACATGATTATTGTGCAAATGTTACATTGCATAGGCTCCGATTTCGTGTATAGTTGCTTTGTACTGAATAATGTTTTTACAAGTAACATTTTCGCCAGTGTAATGCAATCTTCAGGCTAAGTCACTATTGTATTTTGACCTCATTATATTTGTTAAATTTTTTATAGTTTCTCTCTGCGTAGCATCAATATTGGAAAGAGCCATCAGTGTACTTATAGTGCCATTTCAGGTCTAAATTCTTACAGCGATCGTAAAAATTGTGTTCAAAAACTAAATAATTTGTGTTGTGTTTAACGTATATGCAAAACGATATGTAAATACAAATATTTCTAGAAAATTTGTAGCTGTTTTTAAAATTAGGTTTATCTTGTATAGGTAACTTTAGATTAAGTATATTTTTAACTCCGCATATATTCTATCCATTTGTTCTATTAATTTTTAATTCGTTAAACTTATCCCAAAATTATGTAAACTGGCACAAGATGGTTTGGGGGAACATGGTCTACTCGATAGAGGAGGATAACGAGCGTACAGGACGAAACTTCATATCTCTATCGTGTAGGCAAATCGGATTCCACCTCCACTTGGTGCTTCCTGGTAACCGAGTCCAGTCACGTTTCGGGTCGGGCCAACGGAAACGGCGACCTCCCTCTTTCTTCTCCTTGACCCTAAAAACCGATTGTTTTTTTCCTATCCCTACTTATACAAAACCGAAGTCAGTCCATAATCATAACCTAACACATTAAAAAAAACAAAAGATCTCCAAAACCCTCGTAAAATCCAGGTACCAGAAGGCACTTTTCATTCTTGGGAAGATTGTTAAAAATTAAGCTGCCTGTACCCTTGACAAGCGAGATCTTGATGATAATCAAAAATGTACCGCGATAGTAGCCGAGTACGAGAAGAACCAGGCCATCAAAGCATTAGAGGTGCCGAAGGAGACGTTGAAGAGGAACATTTTCCTTAAGGAATATAAGAGGGCAAAGGTCTCCAAAGCAGCGTCAAATTCTGTACCTTCCGAAAAAGTTCCTCCGAAGGCGTTTAGTGAAGTGTCACAGGATCCGCTTCTCGTAGCGCTCATTGAAGCGAGCACCAACAGCGGCTGACGTGGGTTGAATTAGAGGCCAAACTTTCTGCGGACGTAATGGAATACGTCCTCGGTAGCAAGGGTGGTCCTCTACCTGTTTTTGACTCCTTCGAGGTAGTCAGAGACTGCAAGGTGGTTAGATGTGGAGACGCGTTTTTTAGGGAATTTTTTGAGAAAAGCATTGCCAAACTTGGCAATGTCTGGAATGATTTGAGATCAAACCCATTCCAGCCAATGATTTTTTAAGTCAACCGCGTGCTCGAATCTGGTTGCCCGTAATGAAGCTCGACCACACGAAATTGGTGTTTTACCTCAAGCTACATAACCCAGAGAAGCCGATGGATAACTGGTTCGTCATCTGAGCAGAGGCCGCTCATAAGTTATGTATGTCTTTCCTCCTCTCCATTAGTGTTGAGAGACTTGCTCCACTAGAGGTTGGATAATAAGCTTATTATTATTATTAGAGGACAGGAAGCACGGCGACCAACAAGATATATTGTGCATGGCCTATATTTTAAACCCCATAGGCTTTTAATAAAATTTAGCACTAATTGGGGATTGTTGTTCCAAAGTTTACAGGGATTTACAACAGTGTCACCGAAGTGACAAAATCTTTGTCTGCCGAGTGTAGGACATTCGCAGAGTATATGCTCTGAACTTTCAGTATCCATTTCACAGAAATGACAGATGTCAGTGTCAGAAAAACCTAACTTTTTTTGGATGATATCTTAGGTTACAATGACCTGTGAAGTACCCAGCTAAAATGCGTAAGTCCTCTCTACTAAGCGAAAGTAACTTGTTGGATTTTTCCTTTGATGGAATGAAGTATCGTTTTGCTTGATGTTGACCTGTGCTGTTGGGCCAGTGATCGGCAAATTTCTTTTGCACCAGTTTCCTGATAGCTTCGTTGGAGTGGCTTTTTGAAAAACCGCAGAAGGGCTCAGGACCAATTAAGGGTATATTTTCTCCTTGTTTTGCTAAGTAATCAGTTTTTTCATTTCCCTCATGACCTTCATGTACCGGTACCCATCCTAATAATACAGTGTTAAAATATCCCAGTATATTTAGCAGATGTAGGCAGTCCATATGCCATTTTTGAGATGAATTTGGTTAATTGTAGGGCTTTCAAGTCCGCTTGACTCTCTGAGAGAATGCAGATATGTGCTCCTATCAATTTCCTGCGAAGGCGTTCCTTGGCACAGATTTCAATAGCATGCATTTTTGCTTGGAAAATTGTTGGGTATACACACATTGGGATTGATTTTTTGAATTTCGGGTCAAATATTCCCGACCCTGTTCTACCATTTAAAAGTTTTTATTCGTCTGTAAACCATATTTGGGAGCCCGGTTTGAAATTAAAGGAATTGATTCTCCAGATTTCGCGATCATTAATAATGATTTGGAATTTTTTTGAAGATTGGTTTTGAGGATAAGCTATCATCTCTCTGTTACAAGGGACTTTTTAGTTCGGCGATACCCTCTAATCTCAAGACGCCACTACTGGCTTATTTTTCTATTAGGATTGGTAGTGGAGGGGTGTTTAAGAGCACCCCTAATGCATCAGTTTGACGCATAAGACATGCGAAGCTTAAGATCTTCTGAGGCAATGCTGATGGCACAAACAAGGTCGGAGATGCCAGTAAGCTACTTGACGAATTCAGCATCGTCAAGAATGTCGCCACACAACCATCCTGCTAAGTGTCGTGCAGATAAATCTGCAGCACTCGAGGTGTGCTACAGACAATCTGGCTGTCTTCCTCAGGCAGGAAGGCATCGACAACGCCATAATTCAAGAGCCCTAAGAGAAGAGTAACAGCATCGGGGGGGCTCAGGAATAACAACCACATAATATTCTACAAATAGAACGTAGGTAGGCCAAGATCTTAGTTCAAAAATATATCAAAGCATTTTTTTGCAGCAATTCCAGTTCCTTTAATGTGACAGTCGTCAGAATAGAATTAAATTAGTCATAGTATCTGCGTACATGACGCACGACCGGCTTGCTCAACCAGACGAAGTGAGGCAGCTTGATCAGAACCTGTAAAAGGATGAAACTTTAGTTTTGGGCTGCGACGCACTCTGGACTGAAAATTTAATTCAGTGTTTATAGTTAATGTACTAAAAAATTATTTGTAAATCACTATATTTTTGTTAAATTTCAACTTTAATAGAATAGAACTTTTTTTCGCGGGAGACTTAGGGTGGAAAAAATGGTAACCTGTATAGGTGACAGTATCCTCTAAATTTTCCTAGAAGTTTTATGAACCGCCCGAACCCGCCCGTAGAACTATTTTTATTTTAATGAAATTAGAAACCACAAAATTTTTTTTTGATAGAATTGACATTACTTGAAAAAGTTTAAGAGTTTAAGAGATATCAAACTGAAATTTTGTATGTGTGTATAAATTTTTTTCCACATGAAGTTAAGTTCTAAGATGGATCAGATCGGATCAAAACTACTACCCCCTTTCCATTCAAACCACCCCTTTCCAAGCGAAAACAATTTATTTTAAATAGTTTCTGTTTAAATTCAATACTAAGCACTTTAGTAGTAACATAAAACTACTGACAAAAAATTGGCGTGATCCGATAAGAACAACGCCCACTTCTGATAAAGACATGTAGCACTTATGTGCTAAAGAAGCACATTTCTTGGTGTCACTGAAATGGCGGAGAGTATATGAGTTTCGGCATAGCCGAAGATAATTCTCTCACTAGTATTGAAATTGAAATATATTTTTCATAGATAACAAGCAAATTTTTTCATGCAAAAACTAAAAAAAAAAAAAATTAACATTGTCCTTAAGTTGCTCTTAAACGACTAAGTCGTTTTTCATGAATTTTTAACTCAGAAAAGATCAAGGAATTTATTATTGAAGTGCACAAATTTTTTTATAAACAATTATTTTTTGCTAGCTAACCAACAAATTTCTTCAAACAAAACTAAAAAAAATTGCTCTTTAACGACTTAATCGTTTTTCATGAATTTTTAGCAACAAAGAAATATCTATTAAAGTACATTAAATTTTAAAAATAAAAAAACAAATTGCATAGAAAACAAGCTTATTCTTTCATACAAAAACTTAAAAACTTTGACCTTTAAGTGCTCTTAAACTACCATGTCGATTTTTATGAACTTTAATCTCAGAAAAGTTCAAGGAATTTCCTGTCATTATTTAACATTATTGGTTCAAAAGGCCGCTGAAAAAGGCTTTCAGTCCACTGTGCGACGCCAACTTGATGATAGGGCAAGTTACTCGCAGTAAGAGTAAATTCCTGCCGTGATGGAACGATGGCCTGACAAACCTTAAAAAGCTTGTCAGAAATGAGTTCAAAAATTATGGCACTCCTACAGGGAATGTCTAAAAACATAAAAAAAAGCGATCAGCTTGACGAAAACTAGCTCTTGTCAAATTGCCCATCCTTTATTAAAAGGACGGATGGGTCTTGGGCTAAATCTCCTAATGAATCTTTGACTGCCCTTATGGATGCCCACTTTCCAAGTGATCATGATGGGATGAATCTAACTACAGAAGATGCACAGCGCGACAATTTATTGGTTTTAGCTGACTCTTTTATAACTAGGGAACGTATTATATGGCAGTCAAGAGTTTCTCTCCTTTTAAATCTCCAGGTTCGGATGGTATACTTCCGGTCATGCGTTGGACTCTCAGAGACACAGTGGTCCTATAACTGGAGCAACTTTTCAAGCAAAGTATCACTCTTAGCTATATTCCCTCAAGTTGGAGGAATGTTAAAGTGGTCTTTATTCCTAAGGTTGCAGGCGTGGACATGAGTCCATGAAGGACTTCAGACCCATCAATCTGTCCTCCTTCGTACTTAAAACACTAGAAAGAATTATTGACTATCATATTCGACTTTCACTCTCAGATGGAGAGTTGTCGAATTCCCCGTATGCTTACCTCAAATGTAGATCCAGGGATACGGCACTGCATGAGGTAATCCGTGTAATTGAAAGATCTATTAACACCAAGCAGTATACTTTTGGAGAATTTCTGGACATTAAAGGTGCTTTTAACAATAGCTCTGAAGTCATTAAAAATTATCATAGAGAGAGCCTCATGTACATGCTGGAATTGTATACTGGACTATGTCTATGTTGCAGTCAAGAGTAATTAAGGCGAGCTTGGGCTGTTACCATATCACCAAATCAGGGAGGCGAACTATCACCAATTTTTTAGCTTATTGGTATGGATGATATGCTGAAACCTTTTGAACAATACCGTTGCATACACTGATGACGTGGTGATTCTGGTATCGGGTCTCTTTCCGTCTGTCTTAAGAGAAATCATGAGGAGATCTCTGCATACACTTAGTACAAAGGCCACTAGGTGTGGCCTCTCAGAAACCCGGCGAAGACAGAACTCCTGCTAATCACTTAAAAAACCAAGATACCTTAATTCAAATTACCGGAACTTAACGGACAACCACTTACTTTATCTTCTAAAGATAAACATAACTGTGTTACTTGTTTTGGTGTAGCCGCACCAACTTTCACTTTACTACTACTACTGGTGTTAAAATTATTGCAGCAAGCGTTATGTAACTTGTTTTGTAGTTAATGGCTCTTTATTTTGTTGGTCCAACTGGTTAGCAGTTTTCAACTAATTCTACTGTTAGTGATTTATGTACATATTTCAGTAACAATGAACAATGAAATAAAGAAAATTTTAATTTTGCGTAATTTATTTTAAATTAAACTTATTTGTTTGTGAAAGGTTTAGTTAAAGTAACACCGAGAATCCATTTTGACTTCTTCTCATATAAAAACATCGTTGTACAAAATAAAACCGTGCTTTTTTGTATATATATATATATATATATATATATATATATATATATATATATATATATATATATATATATATATATATATATATATATATATATATATATATATATATATATATATATATATATATATATATATTATAGGTGTACAAATAAGTTTCCGCCGTTTTTTGTTAATAAAATAATATTTAAACGATTTTAAACGATGTGAGACTGCTTGCTGAGTGACTTCTAAACTAAGTGCAAGTTCCTTTTGTGTTTGAGACGTATCTTCACCCAATAATTTCTCCAAATCTGCATCCTCGTAAATTTTCGGCCTTCCACTGGATCTTTGTCTTTTATGTCAAAATCACCTTTTTTAAATTTTTGAAACCACTCACGACATGTTCTCTCACTCAAAGCATCCTCATTATATGCTTCTACGAGCAATCGATGCGACTCAGCAGCAGATTTTTAAATTAAAAGTTCCCGCATATGACACTTAGTTGGCTCAAATTGAGACATTTTTAGATGAAGAAAAATATATTATGCTAATGCGAACTTAATAACATGATAAGGTTTTGTTGTTCTGGAATAAACAAACTAATTTTCAAGTAGGTTACCATCTGCCAAGTAGGTTTACCAATATATATATATATATATATATATATATATATATATATATATATATATATATATATATATATATATATTTATATATATATATATATATATATATATATATATATATATATATATAGGACAGATTGAAGACGCCATCGTAGGAGAAATGTTTAAAGGTTGGAGATCAAAAATCCAATTCGACGGTATTCATTTTAGGCCAGGTCTCATACTGGTGGACTGCGTTGGCGAGGAAACGGCTGAATGGCTGAAACTAACGGTCCCAAAACTGGCCAGCTGGAAGGAAGTTGAGTTGTCAACGTACACTGGGGAGAACATACCCAGTGTGCACATGATGACTATTTATCTCCACAAGGCTGCAGGAGTGGACACGAGGATGCTCCTAAACCTCATTATTGCCCAAAATGAGGGTCTGCACACAGACCTGTGGAGAATCTTCAGGAGTAAGGATGAAGGCAAGGGCAAGCTAATGACGATCGGAGTGGATGACCGATCGCTCGACGCGATCAAAAAAAAACGACTGCATCATTCGATACAGGTTCGGCTCCATCCCAGTCCATCTGCATAAACCGCGGGTAACTAAACCGGGTAATACTGCAGCTTCCTCGGGCGATCCACCGAAGGAAAAGGAAGAACTTCCAAAAGAGGTAGCTGAAGTTATCGAAGCAGCTGAAAAAGAGCAGGTCGAGGAAGTCAATTTGCTTCCACACGAAGTAGATGGGCTTGACGACATCGACCTCACCCTGCTGAACATGGATGATGAATCCCAGGAAGACGCCTTGTCAGAGGTCGATACTCTGACAACGGATGAAGACTCGCAGCAATAAGTTCGTATTGACCAGCACTAAGGTTGCGCAGATTAACCTGCATCACGCGAAAGCTGCCTCGGCAGTAATCGCAAGAGCAGCCACCAAGACCAAGACCAATTGGATTAGTGCTGGTCCAGGAACCCTGGGTTTTCAGGGGCAGATTTGAGGTCTGGCAGGAAATATACGCAGGTAATTTGGGATATTCGGTGCGAAAAACCAAGAGCCTGCATATTAATTAACAAATGTTTGAAGTATATTTGTCTTTCAGAATTCCTGTCTGGGGACTTAGTTGCGGTTCAAATAACGATGGCCATCAATGGTAGCATTCGGGATGTTGTGGTATCATCGGCATATTTCCCAGGAGACGACGTCCATGCTCCACCGGATTTGGTCGATAAACTGGTGGGATACTGCAGCAAGAAACAACTACCACTAATACTCGGATGCGATGCCAATGCACACAACGAGGCGTGGGGGAGCACGGACACCAACAAAAGGGGTGAGTACATTCTTGAATTCATTTTCAGTAATATATTAGAAATTTTCAATCTGGGTAATACACCAACATTTGAAACTAGAACACGAGAAGAGGTACTAGACATAACACTAGGAAATACTTTTATGAGTGAGTTAGCCAATAACTGGAGGGTGTCGAGTGAGCCATCCATGTCTGATCATAGAATAATAAGATTTGACATTGTAGGTTCTCCCACTATCAATAGAATAATTAGAAACCCCAAGAAAACAAATTGGGACCTGTATCTAGATAATCTGAGTAATAATACAACTATCTTAAAGGTTGGCAACTATATCAGAAATGAATTAGAATTAGAATCAATGGTGGACAATTTTAACAGGGTCGTCGTTGATGCATTTGAGGAGAGCTGTCCGATAAGTACAGTAAACTCATCCAAAGACGTATCTTGGTAGAACAAAGACCTAGCTAAACTGCGAATTGAGGTTCGCAGGCTGTTTAACAGATCAAAACAGACTAGGGATTGGACAAGATATAGAAGCTTACTAACGACATATAACAATGGAATTAGAGAAGCGAAGCGAATAAGCTTTAGAAGATTTTGTGAAAATATTGATCAGACTACTGATGCCTCAAAGCTATACAAAGTCATGGCAAAAGATAAAACCATATCTTCCGTCAGCTTGAAAAGAGAAGATGGAAGTTATACTGAGAGTGAGGAGGAAAAGGCCCAGCTACTTCTCAATACTCACTTTCCTGGATCTTTTAAGCCAACGACATTACATAACCCAGAATCGTTGTGTGGAACAAATAAAGAAAACTGGAAGGTAGCGAAGGAAATATGCTCAGAACCACGACTAAGGTGGGCAGTGGGCACTTTTAAATCATTTAAATCACCGAGTGTGGATGGCATATTTCCCGGCCTGCTGCAAAAAAGTATAGAAGTTCTTCTACATCCACTTATGAAAATTGCTAGAGGAAGTATAGCCCTGGGTTATATTCCAAAGGCGTGGAGACGAGCAAGGGTTGTCTTTATTCCGAAGGCAGGGAAGAAGGATCCTCTTCACCCTAAATCCTTCAGACCAATATGCTTGACTTCATTTGTACTTAAGACTCTCGAAAAAATGATAGATAATTATGTAAGGATGACAGTCCTAGTAAGTGTACCGCTTCATCCTTGCCAACATGCATACAGGGCGGGTAGATCGACCGAAACTGCCTTGAATCAATTAACAGGTGTACTACATGACACCCTTGAAGCAAAGGAAATAGCTTTATGTGCGTTCTTAGATATCGAAGGGGCCTTCGATAACACCACGCATGAAGCAATAAAAGAAGCTCTCATCCGAAGGGGGGTTAATAATACCCTGGCACGTTGGATGGGAAACATGCTGAAGACTAGAGCAGTCGAGATATCAATGAGTTCAGGCTCTCTGGTCGTAAATACGACAAAAGGTTGTCCACAAGGTGGGGTAACGTCTCCACTAATGTGGAGTATCGTCATAGACGAACTTCTGGAGGAATTAACAAATACTGGACTTATGATCCAGGGTTATGCTGATGACGTAGTAATAATATGTAGAGGCAAATTTGAAAACACTCTATGTGATTTAATTCAATTGGGACTGAGAGTCACGAAGAGGTGGTGTTTAAAAGTAGGGCTGAATATTAACCCAGCAAAAACTACAATCGTACCATTTACAAGGAAACACAAACTTAAGAATTTAAAGACCATTCGTCTGGATGGTACGGAGGTAAAATTACATACAGAGGTGAAATTTCTGGGAATTACTTTCGACCAGAAGCTACTCTGGAAAACGCATGTTAGTAATATAACAATGAAGGCTACAAGAGCACTTATGACATGTAGATCCATTGCCGGGAAAAGTTGGGGATGTACACCAAAAATACTACGATGGATGTATACAGTAATTGTACGACCACTGATCGCATATGGAGCGGTTATTTGGTCAGATAGAACAAAGCGGCAAACAGCTGTCAATGGGTTGAACAAACTTCAAAGACTAGCATGTGTTTGCATAACTGGGGCTATGAGAACCTGTCCAACAGCGTCCCTAGAAGTCCTTTTAGAATTAACACCTCTCCATATCTATATACAGATGCAAGCGAAGAGGGCCATGTATAGAATGTCTGGAGGAAGTATAGGGTCAGGACACTGCATAAATCGTAAAAAGTTTGATATTCTTGCGAGGCAATTTCCTGAAATTTCAATACCGAGAGATAATATGATAACACAGTTTAGTTTCACTAAAAAGTTTACAACAAAACTAAGTAATAAAAAGGATTGGGTGGGTTTACTTGAAACCTACAATATAAACCAACAAATGATAACCTGGTATACAGACGGATCTCTTACTAACGAAGGAGCAGGAGCGGGGGTATATGGGCCAAGGATAAAATACTTCGAACCCATGGGCAAATGCACCAGTATCTTTCAGGCGGAAATATACGCCATAGATAGGTGTGCCTATTTTAATCTCGCACGGAATTACCGGAATCAGAAGCTACCCCATTTATAGGACCCGAACCCTTTTGTGGAATGGGAAAAAAGTACTTAACCATACTCTTAAATAAAGAGGAGGATAAACTTCGAGTATCATACTGGGACAATCAACCAGGGTTGGAGCACTCAAAAACTCTTTTAGGATCGCACAAACTAAAAAGATTTAATGATTGCATGAATCTAACAAAAGAAAGTATGAGAATCATAACGGGTTTTCTGACAGGGCACTGCAGGCTGAATTATCACCTGGCAAAACTGGGAAGGTGTAACAATGAGTTGTGTAGATTCTGTGAGGAGGAAACCGAAACTCCAATACACATTTTGGGAGAATGTCCAGCACTATTGCAAAGTCGGAAAAAGCACTTGGGACACTACCAGGTACCTGACGACATGCTGAAACTACTGGAGATAGTCTCTATACTAAAATTTATTTCAGTAATAGGACTTACAGAAATACTATAAATCATTTAGAACTATAGGGCCTGGAAGAACACTACTATCTTGAAGGGGGTACAATAGTTCTATAGGACGCAGTGCATTTCCCCAAATATATATATATATATATATATATATATATATATATATATATATATATATATATATATATATACATATATATATATATATATATACATATATATATATATATAGGTGTACAAATAAGTTTCCGCCGTTTTTTGTTAATACAAGGTGGCGCAAAAGAAGTCATCCGATGTTGTTTGGCTCTTATTTTTTTTTCTAAATAAAAAACTTCAATTCTGTTTTTTGATTATGTTTATTTAGACCTTTAGAATTAATTGTGTTAAGTAGAGAAGATGATATCGGATAAATGGGCGCCGTCACAATTGATTGCCATACGGGCTCGTTTTATGGCATTTTCCATCACTTCGGCGAGAGTTTCGGGCGATAAATTCTCGCATTCGTGTCGGATATTTTCCTTGAGGGCTTCCAAGGTCTCCGGCTTGTTGATGTAAACACGAGACTTCAAAAAACCCCATAAAAAGAAGTCCGGGACCGTTAAATCGGGCGATCTGGCGGGCCAGTGCAAATCGCCAAAACGCGAAATTAAGCGACCCGGAAACGCGGCCTTCAGAATGTCGGTTGTGGCTCGTGCAGTGTGTGCTGTTGCTCCGTCCTGTTGGAACCACATGTCCACCAGTCCTAATTCGTCCAGTTCGGGCAGAAAAAACTCGGTCAACATTGCCCTATAGCGCGCATCGTCCACTGTTGTCGTTTGACCCGCGGCGTTCGGCCCGATGACTCCTCCAGCGTGAACAGCGCACCACGCAGTCACTTTGAGCGGGTGTAATGGTTTCTCGTGCATCACTCGCGGATTTTCGGTTCCCCAGAAGCGATAATTTTGCTTGTTCACGTACCCGCTGAGGTGAAAATGAGCCTCATCGCTCATTATGATTTTTGCCAACACCACAGACGAATTGTTACGCAAAAAAATAGACACAATTATTCCGCGTTCTTGGGGAGTGTATCGCTCCATGGCTTATTCACTTGTATTCTGTATCTGTTTAGTCCACAAATGTCAAAACAGATTTGACATTGGCGGCCATTTGCAAAAATGAGAGCATCTTCCAATAGGGTGATTTCTTTTGCGCCACCTTGTAAAATAATATTTAAACGATTTTAAACGATGTGAGACTGCTTGCTGAGTGACTTTTAAACTAAGTGCAAGTTCCTTTTGTGTTTGAGACGAATCTTCACCCAATAATTTCTCCAAATCTGCATCCTCGTAAATTTTCGGAATTCCACTGGATCTTTGTCTTTTATGTCAAAATCACCTTTTTTAAATTTTTGAAACCACTCACGACATGTTCTCTCACTCAAAGCATCTTCATTATATGCTTCTACGAGCAATCGATGCGACTCAGCAGCAGATTTTTAAATTAAAAGTTCCCGCATATGACACTTAGTTGGCTCAAATTGAGACATTTTTAGATGAAGAAAAATATATGATGCTAATGCGAACTTAATAACATGATAAGGTTATGTTGTTCTGGAATAAACAAACTAATTTTCAAGTAGGTTACCATCTGCCAAGTAGGTTTACCAATATATATATAATATATATATATATATATATATATATATATATATATATATATATATATATATATATATATATATATATATATATTATATATATATATATATATATATATATATATATATATATATATATATATATATATATATATATATATATATATATATATATATATATATATATATATATATAATATATATATATATATATATATATATATATATATATATATAATATATATATATATATTATATAATATATATATATATATATATATATATATATATATATATATATATAATATTATATATATATATAATATATATATATAT